>CM076584.1:1173739786-1174239510 GCA_034641835.2 Pinus albicaulis | reverse complement strand
AATTAATTGTAATTTTTCTCATTGGCCTTGATGCCATCCTGTACAGCTCCATTCTTATTTTAATACCCAAGAGGTGATTTTTGAAATACTTTCATATCTAGTTTTCATATCTGGATTTCACATTTCAAGTTGACAATATAACAGATAAGTTGACAATTTTTTCAAATGCAAATCTAGATAAAAGCATGGCTGTCTTTGTCAATGATTTTTGGAATACCTCTTATCGTCTAAATTATTAAAATATGAGTTCTGATTTGTTGCATTGTTTGTCAAACCACCTTTTTTGTTGCAGTATTTGTAAAAACCAAAGTTTGATAATATAAGTTTATTAATGTCCAGCAAATGATCAAAGGAGTATGTCAATGGGAAGACCAAGGGTTAGCTCAACTGGTTTTTTTTCATGTTGTTGGGCATCTGCCTAGTTCAACCCTCCTGGTTAGGCACACTAGTCTATGACTTTAGCGAACAGGGTTACTAGGGATGCCATCCACAAACATGAGGAAGCATCTCTTGGGTTTCCCCACAAGGTTTTCCTTGGGGAAAATGTTAGGTCAATGGGATTATAAGAGTACATCACTAGCCAAAATACAATGTGGAAGTGTGGAAGTGTGGACTATAAAGATGCTAAAAATCATATCAAAACAGATTTTTAATTGTGCTAGAAGCAGAACAACAAGAGAAGATAAGAAAGTACATGACTCGGAGTGGAGATAAAGTAATTACAAGAAAAAGATAATATGTATGATATCTGAGGACCAAAGGAACTTTAGTTTGAACTAGTCATGGTATGCTAGTGCTGACAGGTGAGGACGAGCAATTAGATCAAGGGGGGTCTCCCTGCTAGAGTCCTCAATGACCGCAAAATTTTTTTTGGACTAGTGGATGATGTCCTTTGGAGTGTGTCTGGGACTGATAGGGCTCTACAGTATGATCCTTGTGGGAAGCCCAAATTTGAGCAAGCTCTCCTAACATCCAGGCATGGAAAAATTCTCCTGATGGATGGTTGGCTGTGTGGATTTGGGGGCACCCAGCTCCAAGGCCTTGTCGAGTTGTCTACTAAATTGTCTTGTTGGTAAAATGGTGTGCACGTGTGGCCTGGAACAACAACTCCATAAGGACCTTGTGAGGTAAGTGACTAGTCCACTCCTTTCCCATATGGGAAGGGGATATTGAGAAATATATGCACAGATCGACAAAATAATTGTATTAGCGCTGAGAACTCTATTATCACAGTGGTTTGTGAAGCTTTCCAATGAATGAACAAAATGTATTTCATTCTGAAAGTACCCTATAATATATTCTACTATCCTATTATCAACTATATAATTTAGTTTAACTAATTATATAAATGGATGCAAATTAATGCTTATTTAGAGTCTTGTTGATCAAAATAATAGTTTATTGCACCTATATTTTATAGTATTATAGTATTTTGGTATTAAAAATAATATCTTCTAAAATTTGGGTTTCGAAAATTGTTGATAACTTCTTGACTGAAGTGCTTGAGTCTCTCCAAGGAGATGCAATGAGTCACAAATCAATCAAAGTAAGGCAGCAAGCTTCACATTAACAAATCAGCCATATCTTCATCTTCTACTAGCTTCTTAACAAGTCCTTCTGCCTCCCTAAACAGCGTTTTCTCTGCCAGACCAGAACTGCGTCCTCCTTGGACAGCGTCCTTCCTCTCCTGAAAGGATCAGCGTCCTCTCTCCAGATGAGATAGCGTCCTTCTCCTTCAAGAATCAGCGTCCTTCCTTCTCTTGCTCTGCGCAGCCACAAGAGGGCTTTTCTCCTCCTCAGATATGCTTCAGAAACTGCTGCTGCTGCTACTGGAACTGAAAAGTATACTCAGGACAAACCTTACTAGGGCGGGCACTCGAAGTCCCCCAAAGCTAAGGGTGAAACCAGAAAAACCTTACCAGGGCAGGCACTCGAAGTCCCCCGAGGCTAAGGGTGAGATCTCCGACCGGAGACACTCGTGCACTAAACTGCAGACCGACTAAACAACCGACGTGCTGAAGCAGACAAAGTCCAGCTATCAATAAGAATATCAAATCATGAATGATCAAATGAGGTGAGAGCCTCTCCTTTTATAACATCAAACTCCCTCCAAACCTTAACTCTCCCTGGATCTGCGCAGTTTACCTTGGGTTAGCCTGATGCCTTCCCCATCATATCCACGTGGACCCCCAAGGCCCCCTCTCTAAGTTACAACGTCAATCTACTAGGAAAAGGAACACTTTATTATAAAGTGAGGTGACTAAAGTGAGGTGACCCCTCTTATTCCTCACTTTATTTATTATTTCTATCTAAAGCGGCAAAATAAAGCAAAAATGCAATATTCCAATTAGCAAGGCTAATTGGGAATATTACAGTCTCCCCCGACAAAACGTTGCTTGTCCTCAAGCAACTGAAGTGAGGGATGCCGTAAGATCTTCTCATCTTCCCAAGTGGCATCCTCATCTGGCAGATTCTTCCATCTCACCAAGAACTCTCTGATCTTCCTGCTCCGCAGCTGTCTCTCCCTGGTGTCAATAATGGCCTCCGGCTGTAATACCAGGTGCCCCTCATCATCTGTCGGAGGTAGCTCCCCGGTGACTGTCACATGCTGGCCCAGTGCCTTCTTCAGGCATGATACATGGAAAATGTTATGAATCCGGCTGCCTTGGGGCAACTCCAACTCATATGCAACCTGTCCGATCCTACGAATCACCCCGTATGGTCCATAAAAACGAGGCTTAAGCTTCTCTGCCCCCTTCTGTTTGAGTGAAGACTGGCGGTATGGCTGTAACCGCAGGTAGACCAAATCCCCTACCTCAAAGTGTCTCTCCACTCGGCCCCTGTCTGCATATAGTTTCTGCTGATTTTGTGCGGTGGCTATGTTGTCCTTGAGAGTCCGAAGGATGTCTTGGCTCTCTTGGATCCATAGTTTGGCTCGCGGAGCCCTGCTAACCCCAAACATCACGTCCACAAAAGATAAGGAATGATATCCATACAATGCATAGAAGGGTGTCATACCGATAGACATATGATGGGTTGTGTTGTAGCAGTACTCGCCCAGATGTAGCCATTTCAGCCACGCTCGCTGCTGCCCACTGACGTAGTTACGCAAGTAGCCCTCCAGCCACTTGTTAACTATCTCTGTCTGCCCGTCCGTCTGGGGATGATAGCTGGTGCTCGGTGTCAACTCAGTCCCCACTAGCCGAAAGAGCTCCTGCCAAAATCCACCCATAAAGCGGCTGTCCCGGTCACTAACAATGGTCTTGGGTAGACCATGCAATCGGAAAACCTCCCGGAAAAACAACTCTGCCACCTGTGCTGCTGTGTAGTGTGCCGAAATGGCGAAGAAGTGAGCATACTTCGTTAGCCGGTCAACTACCACGAAGATGCAGTCCTTCCCTTGCACTGTGGGCAAACCCGTGATGAAGTCCATCGAAACACTCTCCCACTTCCCCTCTGGAATGGGAAGCGACTGCAACAACCCTGCGGGATGGTTCATCTCCCCTTTGTTCCGCTGGCAAACCTCACACTCCCGAACATGCTGGAGTACGTCCTCCTTGAGGCCCTTCCAGGCAAATCTCTCCCGGATGGCCCTGTACATCTTGGTGAACCCCCGATGGCCCGCCAATGGTGAATCATGAGAGGCATGGAGTATCTTCTCCTTGAGCTGAGATCCCTCAGTCAAGAAGATCCTATCCCTGTAATAGATGACCTCATCGGCCACCCTGTATCTGCTATCTGCTACCTGTCCATCCAGCACCTCACATGCGAATCTATCCTTGGAATACTCAACCAGTAGTCGAGCCTTCCAATCAGCGTCCAAGCTCATGAGGGATAATGTGGCTGGTCTACGGGAAAGGGCATCTGCAACCACGTTGTTCTTCCCTTTGACATACTCTATGTCAAAGTCGTAAGCCTGGATCTTGCTGATCCACTTCTGCTGCCTCTCCTGTAACTGCTTCTGCTCCAGAAAGTACCTCAGGCTGTTATGATCTGTCCTGACTCTGAATCTGCCGCCTACCAAGTACTGCCGGAATTTGGCCAATGCATGCATGATGGCCAACATCTCCTTATCATAGATGGGATAAAGTCTCTCATGTGGAAGGAGCTTCCGGCTCTCAAATGCAATCGGATGACCTTCCTGTATCAAAACTGCTCCAATCCCTTCCCCTGATGCATCACACTCTAGGATAAAGGGCTGAGTAAAATCAGGCAATGCCAGCACCGGACAACTACTCATCACCTCCTTGAGCCGATCAAAAGCTCTCTGGGCGGTATCCGTCCAGCTGAACGCCCCCTTCCTCGTTAGCTCTGTGAGGGGTGCAGCAAGCTGTGAGAAGCCCTTGACGAACTTCCTGTAGTAGGTACAGATACCAATGAACCCTCTAAGCTCTGTCACATTCCGCGGCTCTGGCCAGTCCCTGATGGCCCGGATCTTCTCGTCATGGACTCGCACTCCGTCCACTCCTATGATGTGTCCCAAATACAACATCTCTGTCAATCCAAACTCACACTTGGAGAGTTTGGCAAAGAACTGCTGCTCCTCCAGAATGCGTAAGATTGTCTCAATGTGCTGGAGGTGCTCCTCCCAGGTCCTGCTGTATATGAGAATATCATCAAAGAAAACCAACACGAACTTCCTCAGATGATCCCTGAAGATATGGTTCATGCAAGACTGGAAAGTGGCAGGTGCATTGGTCAGCCCAAATGGCATGACCAGAAACTCAAAGTGCCCATAATGACACCTGAAAGCAGTCTTGGGAATGTCCTGTTCCCTCATGCGTATCTGATGGTACCCGGACCTCAAATCACTCTTTGAGAAGAACCGTGCTCCCCTCAACTCGTCCATCAACTCATCGATCCTGGGAATGGGGTACCTGTTTTTCAGTGTCTTCTTGTTCAGAGCCCTGTAATCGATGCACATGCGTAATGTGCCGTCTTTCTTCTTCACCAGCACTACTGAAGAAGCAAAAGGACTGGTGCTGGGTCGAATGTGCCCAAGGGCCAGCAGCTCCTGAATGGCCCGCTCTATCTCATCCCGATAGGCTTTGGGATGCCTATATGGGGTGGTGATCACTGCCTGTATCCCCTGCTCCAACTCGATTGTGTGCTCAAACCCCCGATCTGGTGGCTGTCCTGGTGGGATATCTCCAAAAACTACTGCATACCTGTCGAGGAGAGTCTGTAGATCAGGGTGCACCGCCCTTCCCGTATCTACTATCTCTGAAGCCCGCAACTCGACTGCCCACTCTATATCTCCCCTGCGGAATGTCGCATCCATGCTGTGTGCTGATACTGTCTGGGGCGGATATGTGTTCTGGCCTCGGATCTTCTCATGCCTCCCCGTCTTGGGATCATCCCACTCCATTTCCAAGGCTTTCCAATCCGTTGTGACCTTCCCCAGAGTGATAAGCCACTGCACTCCCAATATCACATTGGTGTCCGGAATGTCCACCACAAAGAAGTGATCAGTCAAAGTATAGGTGCCCATCGTCACTGATAACTCTGGTACATATCGAGCACAAGCCATGGTCTGATCCCCTGGAACCAAAACCGAAAACCCATCAAAGCTCTCCGTGGGTATGCCTCTCCGTGCGACCATCTGGGCATCGATGAAATTGTGGGTGGCCCCACTGTCAACTAGAACTGAGACACGCTGTCCCCGCACTGTCCCACGTACGCGTAATGTCAGATACTTGGGGACTCCTCGTAATGCCGCTAGAGCTCCCCCAGTAGGTGCAAATGATGCCTCTCCTGCATCGGGTGGTGGAGGTGGTAAAGCACTCTGCGCTGCATAACACTCTCCTGCCTCCTCATCATCTAACTCATCCTCTTCTCCACTGCCCTCGGAGAAGACCTCTATGAAGTGTGCCTTCCCTGCTGTGCACTTATGTCCCGGTGCCCACGGCTCCTGGCAGGTGAAGCACAATCGTTTCCGTCTCAGCTCCTTCCTAGCCTCATCATCATACTGTCCTCGTCCGGGATTTGCCTTGGGAGGCGGAATCCTCGTGTCCTTACCCTTAGGCTGGAAAGCCTGTCTCTGGGGATAAGGTGGCCGAGTCCTAGGCAAGACATCTTGTAGATCACGTGCCTTACTGATAGCATCCTGAAGTGTAGCCGGTTTGTTCGACCGGACTAGACCACGAAGTGGTTCTGACAGCCCCTCTACAAACATCGTGATCAACCGAGCTGCTGATATGTCAGGTACCATCACTGAAACCCTCAAAAAGTCTGAGATGTATGCCTCCGCACTACCTGTCTGTTTGAGCTTGGTCAGCTCGAGGAAAGGCTGATCCGGGTCCTTCTGATCAAAACGTTTCACCACCCTCCTGGTGAACTCAGCATATGTAGTCACCGTGGAATGCCCCAGTGTTGTCAACCCATGAAACCACCAGTTCTGGGCCTCACCCTCTAGATGTAATGCAGCCATCTTAATGGCCTCCTTCTCTGGCATCTGGTTAAGTTGAAAATAGAGGTCTAGTTTCTCCACCCAAGACCTGGCTGTGGTCTTTGGTGACCCATCAAACATCGGCAAATGAAATTTGCTGGTTGCACAGTTACTATCACGGTGGGAACCCCGTCCCTTATTTCGATCATGAGGCTTACCGCCGCTTCGGAACTGCAGATATTGATTGAAAGGGAGAGCATCCATGAATTCCTGTCCCATGCTTCGCCAATCTGCAAACCAAACTGCATGAAGATCGAGACCCCCATCTCTTGATGCCGTTTGCTCCACTTCCTCTACCGGGAAAGTAGGCATGGTAGGTCGCGTGTCCATGGAATCGGCCTTCTGCGCTGTCACAATGGGAATAGCATCTGGTATGCAACTAGACGTTCCCGATCCTTCCCCTACCTGAAAGGCCCTAAGGGGCTCTTTCTGCGTCCCTTCTGCAACCTTCTTAGTTACCTCCTGCATGAATGCATCCATCTTTGCATCCATCTTCTCAGTCAACTTCTCCGTCAACTTCGCAAACATGGCCTCCATTGGATTCCTCCGTTCTGCCTCTGAATCAGAATCGCTTCCCCCGAGGAGACTGGGGCGACCCCTAGGTGCCATAGATTGCTAGCACCACAGGCTGAGCCAGATCTAAGCTCTGATACCACTGTAATATCCCCAAAGGGAAATAACCGGTAATAAACAGAAATATGCCAGACAGATATAGAAAATACAATACCGAACCAGATCACTGAATCATGACACATGTAATACCAGAAACTGAGCCATTTTATTAATCAGAAAGTACATAGAGAGGAGTAAATCAGAATCAGTGCACCTATCCTTGCCCTAGGCAAGTGATGACCCTCCCATACAAGAAAATGGCTGCAACAAGGACAGCGTCCTAGCTGCCCTGAAGACTGAAGAGGAACTGCGCTGGTACTGGGGCTGATCTCAAGCTGCAAACCCTCACAAATGGAAAACGCTGTCTCTGCTAGTGACAGCGCAGAAACAGGTGAAGCACAAATCCCTCAACCCTCCAGACAGATGAACCTGCTACAGAATACTGGAAAACGCCGTTGAGCTCCTCTCACAATAGTTTGCTCCTCAGATCTGCGTCCCACCTGATGGATCTGAAGCCTCCAATCAAATCTGCGTCCTTCCCTTCCTGATCTGCGTCCTCCAATACCAGATCTACTGCCAAACCTTCAGATCTATGCTAGATCTGGAACTATCTCCTCAGATCTACAGCCTCTAGGGCTAGAGCTGGTGTTATCCCTTCAGATCTGGACTAGATCTATCAATATCTCCTCAGATCTGTCACTCCTCAAGCTGGATCTAGTGCTAAACCTCCAGATCTGCAACATACAAGACTAGATCTGCAACATACAAGACTAGATCTGCAACATACAAGACTAGATCTGCAAGATCTATCCTTCCCAAAGCTGGATCTAACAATAAGCCTTCAGATCTGCAACCCTTACCTTCAGAAATGGACAGCGTCCTCACTCTAGGGCTAGACAGCGTCCATCTGCCTCCCTAAACAGCGTTTTCTCTGCCAAACCAGAACTGCGTCCTCCTTGGACAGCGTCCTTCCTCTCCTGAAAGGATCAGCGTCCTCTTTCCAGATGAGACATCGTCCTTCTCCTTCAAGAATCAGCGTCCTTCCTTCTCTTGCTCTGCGCAGCCACAAGAGGGCTTTCTCCTCCTCAGATATGCTTCAGAAACTGCTGCTGCTGCTACTGGAACTGAAAAGTATACTCAGGACAAACCTTACTAGGGCGGGCACTCGAAGTCCCCCGAAGCTAAGGGTGAAACCAGAAAAAGCTTACCAGGGCAGGCACTCGAAGTCCCCCGAGGCTAAGGGTGAGATCTCCGACCGGAGACACTCGTGCACTAAGCAGTGCTGCAGACCGACTAAACAACCGGCGTGCTGAAGCAGACAAAGTCTAGCTATCAATAAGAATATCAAATCATGCATGATCAAATGAGGTGAGAGCCTCTCCTTTTATAACATCAAACTCCCTCCAAAACTTAACTCTCCCTGGATCTGCGCAGTTTACCTTGGGTTAGCCTGATGCCTTCCCCATCATATCCACGTGAAACTCCATGTTGTGATGCTCAGATGAAGATACCAATATTTTTATTGGATTCCTCTTTCGAAGAGGTGCAAGATCGATCTAAAGATCATCTTGATCCGATGAGCAGAACATTTATTTTGAATTTATTCTAATATATTCAAATATGTGCAGGTTGGCTTTAAGGTTTTGTATCCCAGCAAATGTGTCACACACCCTCAGTGATGGATATAAATAAAGTCTACGTTGGAGGACATTTCACTCATCTCCTCATCGCACATATTTCTCTCTCCACTTCTGATTGGCTCGAGCGACTTGGAGGAAAATCTGTGTTTCACACATGGGAGAAGGACAAATACTTTTTCTGCTGCACCTGGGATTTCCACTGCAGGTTTGACCAGCATTGACTTTGGTCAACGCATGGTCAAAAGGAACTGAATTTTGGCTTAGATTTTGATTTATGCAATCTGTACATTTTGGCACAAGAATCGAGGTCAAAGGTTGACCGTAGACCGTGCTGTATTGACTTTTATTTGCTGTTGTTTTGCGTTGACTTTTCTGGGCAGCGTTGACTTTTCTAGGTTGACTTTTGAGTTGACTGTTTGGTTGATATGAGGGTTGTGTGACATTGCTAGTTAGCTGACCAATTGAGACTTTGCTAGTTGAAGCATCCTGTTGATCGCCGTAACGCACCAACACACTTATCTGTTTCTGGCTTGTCTTCTGTTGATCTACTGGTATGTTCTATTAGCATTTTACTTGATTGTTTATGTGATTGTTGTAGTGAAAGTAAAGTTGCATCAAGCATAGAACATCTACATAAATTTACATGGTATCTGAGCTGAGGTGAAGACAAGCCCTAATTTGTAGCAATCACCGAAGAAGAAAATGGGTTCCACAAACTATGGCTTCAAGGAGGATGATAAATTCCCTGGGAAGGATGACTTCCATGCTTGGAAGATGATATTGGATCTTAAATTGGAAGACCAAGATGTCATGGACTATGTGCATGGTAAGATCCAAGAACCTCCATCCACTACTACTGCTGCTGCCAAAACAAAGTACAAGAAGGCGGAGATCAAAGCATAGTTGATTATCAGGGAATCAATTCATAAGAGTCTGGTGGCCTACATCTCTGAGCTAGGCACATCCAAAGAGATGTATGATAAGTTGGTCCACATTTCAAGGCCAACAATCTGAAGAAAGGCAGGGATGAGTCTGTTCAATCATATTTTCTGAAGCTGACCGAGATCAGGAACAATCTGCTAGCTATTGGGGAGACAATAGCTGATCGAGAGATGGTACTCACCGCACCTGGAGGGCTCTCATCCGAATTGCATGTGTTCAACACTACTATTCTCAATAATAATGTGATACCTGACTTTGACAAAGTACTATCGAGATGCGTTCAAAAAGAGACAAGAATGAAGGAGTATGGAAATGAAGGAAATGATGCCTACGCTGCTCATTCTAGAAAGAAGAACTTTGGTGGTCCAAAGAACAAAGGAAGAGCAAGGGCCCAAGGAAAGAAGGGCAAGTGTTACACTTGTCACAAGCTAGGTCACTATGCTAGAGAATGCCCTTTCAAGAAGGATTCTCCTGATGTTGACGACAACAACAACCGGAGGAACGGCAATCAAAGGAACAACAGGTTCAAGGGAAAGAGGAAGGCTTTCTCAGGCGGAAATGATCAACCTTTCAAAAGGTTGAGAAATTCCAGGTATGAGGAATCAAATGTTGTTGATAAAAGAAATGAATTCATTCTTGTATCTGCCCTTTCTGCTGCATCTCCACCCGACACTATGGATGTCTGGTTGATGGATAGTGATGCCTCAAGGCACATCACTGGGTTCAAGGAAGCACTCTTTGATATAGTTGAGAAGGATACTAATCTGGAAATTATCCTTGGAGATAATGCCACATATCCCGTGAAAGGGACCGGGACTGTGACCCTCCAATTGTCTCAAGGTCAAGTCCTCTACTTGCAGCTATGTACCAAATTTGAAGAAGAACCTTGTGTCTATATCGGCCATGGAAGACAAAGGTTTCAATGTGGCATTCATTAATGGAAAGGTCCGCATGTGGAAGAAGAGATTCAAGGAAGCTATCACGATTGGGTTTAGAGTTGATACACTCTACCAGGTTGGAGGAAGTCCACTGGGAGCGATGACATGTGATACTATAGCACCAAAGGTTTGGACACCTTCACTACAAATCCCTTCCCGAAGCAAGGAAGGTGGTGACAGGGATGCCCAAGTTCTCAAATAATCATGAAGGTGTATGGCAAGGTTGTGTCGAAGGAAAACACACAAGGGGACCTTTCCCCTCAAGCGTCACAAAGACATCTGATGTCTTGCATTGATACATTCCGATATGTCTGGTATGCTGCCCGTGACATCCTTGGGAGGATGTTCTTATTATATGAAATGAAAGAGTTCAAGAACTTTTGCAGAGGAGCTAGCATCAAGAGGGAGACCACAATGTTTGTGGGCTACAGCGAAACTTCGAAGGCCTATATAGTCTATGTGCCTAGTCAAAGGAAAGTGGAGATATACCATGATGTCACTTTTGACGAAGATGCTTCCCTGAGGCAAGTAGTCAATCTTCCGAGATCTGAGGAAGACCATGAAGCAAGGCTTGGAAATCAAGAAGGACCGAAGGATGAGACGATGCCCGATGTTGAAGAACTGATGGACCCGATTGATCCACCTCCTTCACTGGGGGAAGAGACCATCATGGCTCAGGGACACTCTCGAGGATGTTGAGGGACATATGGCCCAAAGGGGGACATTCCGTGAAAGCAAGAAGCCGAGTAGATACCAAGTGTATCTAGCAGCCATGAGTACTATTGTACAATCCGAGCCTGGATCTTTTGAGGAAGCCGTAAAGCATCAATTCTGGAAGGATGCTATGCACGAAGAGTATGAGTCCATAATGAAGAATGATGTCTGGGATGTGGTTCCAAGACCAGAGGAAAAAGCAGTTGTCACCTCGAAATGGCTCTACAAGATCAAGCATGGATCTGATGGAAGTGCTGAAAATTTCAAGGCAAGATTCGTTGCCCGTGGCTTCTCTCGAAAGGAAGGCATAGACTATGATGACATATTTGCACCTGTGGCACGATATACCACCATTTGATCTATCATAGCCCTTGCTGCTACGCAAGGGTGGAGTCTTCATCTAATGGATGTGAAGACCACATTTCTGCATGGTGCGATAAAGGAAGAGGTGTATGTAGAGCAACCTCTGGGGTTCAAAGTCCAGAATCGGGACACCCATGTCTGCAGAAAGCCCTCTATGGGTTGAAGCAAGCACCCAGAGCTTGGTACGAGAGGATAGATATCTACCTAATGAAGCTGGGCTTCACTCGTAGTAATCTTGATCCGAACCTTTACTTCAAGGTTGAGAGAGAGAAGCCTCTCATTGTGGTGCTGTATGTGGACGACCTCTTCCTGACAGGTGCTGACCCTCTCATTCATCAGTGCAAGAGGGAACTCGCTGCTGAGTTCGAGATGAAGGACCTAGGACTGATGCACTACTTCCTAGGCCTGGAGGTCTGACAGAGATCTGGCGGGATTTTCCTTTCTCAAGGAAAATACATTGTGAAGCTTCTAGAAAGATTTGGTATGGTGGACTGCAAGTCCGTGTCGACACCGATGGAGCTCAACTTTAAGAAGTTGAGTGGCAGCGTTGTTGGGCCCGTGTTAGCAATTCCTACTAAGTATCGTCAACTCGTAGGGGCCCTGATGTTCTTAGTGAACACCAGTCCGGACATATGTTGTGCAGTGAACACTTTGAGTCAACACATGGTTGATCATAACATTCAATGG
Source organism: Pinus albicaulis (assembly GCA_034641835.2). Taxonomy (NCBI): domain Eukaryota; kingdom Viridiplantae; phylum Streptophyta; class Pinopsida; order Pinales; family Pinaceae; genus Pinus; species Pinus albicaulis. Next base: position 1,174,227,166 of record CM076584.1, on the reverse strand, counting down.
GTTGGTGCCAAGAAACTCTTGAGATATCTCTGTGGCACGATAGACCATGTGTAAATTTTTGTATATGTTCTATGCGATGCAATTTAGCACATATTGACAATCACATAAATAGTTAAGTAAAATGCGTGGAACATACGATTAGATCTATAGAGACAGAACGGAAACGGGAGAATGTGATGGGGCGTTACGGCGATCGGCGGGATGCTTCTACCAGAAGTCTTCTTGGTCGGCCAACTTGAAAATGTGTCACAACGGATCCTCAAATAAATTATCCGATTAACTCAAGTCAAACCCCGGATGCCCACTCTTGGCTCCGAGAAAAAGTCAACGTAGGGCAGCAACAAGAAAGTCAACGTAGCTCCAACTTCGGTCAACCTTTTGACCTCGATTTTTGTGCCAATGAGTACGGCCTACAAAAATCGAACTCTCCATAAAATTTCAGCTCAAACAGACCATTCGTTGACCAAAGTCAACGCTGGTCAAACTTGCCCAGAAACCCTAATTGCAGAAAATTTGCTGCGGTAAATTTCGTCCTTTAGCTGCAGTAGATTTCGTCCTTCTTCTCACGTGGGAGATGAAACTGCTTCTCAAATGCTTGTAGATAATGAGAAGTGTGTGGATGAGATGATTGAAAAGCTCTCCAACGTTCACTGTATTTATATCCATCATTGAGGTGTGTGACACATCTGTTGGGGGTGTAAAACCTTAAGGCTGGCTTGCACTTAAATTTATTATAAATAATAAATTCAAAATAAATGTTCTGCTCATCAGATTAAAATCAATTTTATATCGATTTTACACCTCTCCGAAAGAGGAATCCAATACAAATATTGGAATCTTCATCTGAGCATCACAAGATGGAGTTTAGACCTAGTTGTCCAAATTTAACACTCCCTCTCAACTAGGGAGAACTCCATCCACCGGTGCAATCAAACATCGTGCGTCATCCCGCCGTAACTTGCTTTGCTGGCCTCTTTATTTCAGAACATAAGTGGGTCAGTCACAAAGACATCATACCCGGCTGACAGATTCAGCCCAGAGGTCAAAACCTCTATCGGACTCACAAAGAGTCTCCAACCAACCCGAAGTTGGTTCATCTGACCCGAAGTCAGGTAGAGGTCCGAGACCTCACAAGACTTGATCCCAGATCAAGTGGTTGGACCGTGCCATCCTAGATAGAGAGTACGGCAATCTCTGATGCGTCCATCAGTCTTTGCTACTAGTCTCTAGCTTTTCCCACCTCATTGGCCAAATGAGAGGTACTTCCCATGAGCCTTGAACTCAATGGGTAGGATGCATACGAGGCACAGATAATGAGAGGTGAACCAACTCAATAATCACAACGGTGGGGTCCAAGCACACCAACAAGGTTTGGCAAGCCTAGCCTTGTGGTTGCTCATAGCTTCGAGAAGTTGTCCCCAAAGCCCCCCAGAGCTCCTCGAGCTCATCGTCCAATAGGACCCACATCATAGGGTCGTTCCACGATACCAAGTCTGTTCTTTCGTTCAGCAACACCATTCTGCTCAGGAGTATAGGCAGTAGTAGTCTCCCTCTTAATGCCAGCTTCTCTGCAAAAGTCCTTGAACTCATTTGACTCATATTCAGTGCCATTGTCGGTCTCAAAATCTTGATCTTCTTCCCTGTCATATTTTCCACCAAGGCTTTGAAGGTACGGAACCACATGAAAGCCTCATCCTTCTTCTTCAAGAAGTATATCCAGGTTTTGCGGGAGAAGTCATCAGTGAATGTCATATAGTAAGAACATCCTCCTAGGGATGTCACGGGTAGCATACCAGATAGATCAGAATGGACTAGTTGCAAAATATCAGATGTCTTTGTGACACTTGAGGGGAAAGGTCCCCTTGTATGCTTTCCTTCGGCACAACCCTTACATACACCTTCATGATTATTTCCAAAATCAGGCATCCCTGTCACCACTTTCCTTGCTTCGGGAAGGGCCTTGTAATGAAGGTGTCCAAACCTCCGGTGCCATAGTTCAGTTTGTCAGATAGTATCACATGTCATAGCTCCCAGTGGACTTCCTTCAACCTGATAGAGTGTTCCAACTCTAAAACCAATCATGATAGCTTCCTTGAGATTCTTTTTCCACATGCGCACCTTTCCATCAATGAATGCCACATTGAAACCTTTGTCTTCCATGGCTGATATAGACACAAGGTTCTTCTTCAATTTTGGTACATAGAGTACATCCTACAAATGTAGGACTTGTCCTTGAGACAAGTGGAGGGTCACAGTCCCTGTCCCTTTCACGAGATATGTGGCATTATCTCCAAGGATAATTTCCAGATTAGTATCCTTCTCAACCATGTCAGAGAGTGCTTCCTTGAACCCAGTGATGTGTCTTGAGGTACCACTATCTATCAGCCAGACATCCATAGTGTCGGGCGGGGATGCAGTAGAGAGGGCAGATACAAAAATGTATTCATTTCTTTTATCAACAACATTTGACTCCTCATACCTGGAGTTTCTAGACCTTTTGAAAGGTTGATTGTTTTCCCCAGAGGGAGCCTTCCTCTTTCTTTTGGACCTGTCGTTTCTTTGATTTCCATTCCTTCGGTTGTTGTTGTTGTCATCACTATCGGGAGAATCCTTCTTGAAAGGACATTATCTAGCATAGTGACCAGGCCTATGACAAGTGAAACACTTGCCCTTCTTTCCTTGGGCCCTTGCTCTTCCTTTGTTCTTAGGACCACCAGAGTTCTTCTTTCTAGAATGAGCAGTGTAGGCAACATTTCTGTCATTTTCGTATTCCTTCATTCTTCTCTCTTCTTGCATGCATCTTGACAGTAGCTCATCAAAGTTAGGAATTGTATTATTATTGAGAATGGTAGTGTTGAATACTTTCCATTCATATGGGAGCCCTCCAAGTGCAGTGAGTACCATCTCACGATCAACTATTGTCTCTCCAATAGCCAACAAATTGTTCTTGATCTCAGTCAGTTTCAAAAAGTATGTTTGGACAGATTCATCTCTGCCTTTCTTCAGATTCTTCAATTGATTCTTGAAGAATAGCACCTGGTTTGCATTGTTTACTTTGAACATTTGTATCGGCTTATCATACATCTCTTTGGATGTGCCTAGCTCAGATATGTAGGCAACCAGACTTTTATGTATGGATTCCCTGATCATTAGCTTTGCTTTGATCTCCCCCTTCTTATACTTGGTTTTAGTAGCAGCAGTAGCAGGGGATGGAGGTTCTTGTATCTTACACAGTACATAGTCCATGAGATCATGGCCTTCCAATTTGAGATCTAATATCATCTTCCAAGCATGGAAGTCATCCCTTCCAGTCAGCTTGTCATCCTCCTTGAAGCCATAACTTGTGGAACTCATTTTTCTCAGTTGGTGATTGCTATAAGTTAGGGCTTGTCTTCACCTCACCTCTGATACCATGTAAATTTTTGTAGATGTTCTATGCTTGATGCAACTTTACTTTTATAACGGCAATCACATAAACAGTTAAGTAAAAATGCTGATAGAACATACCAGTGGATCTATAGAAGACAAACCAGAAACAGGAGAATGTGTTGGTGCGTTATGGCGATCAGCAGGATGCTTCAACCAGCAAAGTCTTCTTGGTCGGCCAACCCAAAATGTGTCACAACAGTCCTCAAATCAATTATCTAGTCAACTCAAAGTCAACCCCAGAAAAGTCAACGCAGTCCAGAAAAAGTCAACGCAGGGCAGCAACAAGAAAGTCAACGCAGCTCCAACTTCGGTCAATCTTTTGACCTCGATTTTTGTGCCAATGAGTACGGCCTACAAAAATCGAATTCTCCACAAAATTTCAGCTCAAACGGACCATGCGTTGACCAAAGTCAACGCTGGTCAAACTTGCCCAGAAACCCTAACTGCAGAAAATTTGCTGCGGTAAATTTCGTCCTTTAGCTGTAGTATATTTCGTCCTTCTTCTTACGTGGGAGATGAAACTGCTTCTCAAATGCTTGTAGATAATCAGAGGAGAAGATGTGTGATGAGATGAGTAAAAAGCTCTCCAACGTTGACTGTATTTATATCCATCATTGAGGTGTGTGACACATCTGTTGGGGTGTTAAAACCTAAGGACGACTTGCACTTAAATTTATTATAAATAATAAATTCAAAATAAATGTTACGCTCATCGAGATTACAATCAATTTTATATCGATTTTTACCTCTCACGGAAAGAGGAATCCAATACAAATATTGGAATCTTCATCGAGCATCACAAGATGGAGTTTGGACCTAGTTGTCCAAATTTAACACCATGAAATTTGAGATACATTGTCGGGAGCATGACATTCTTTGGATATACTGATGCCGATTGGGCTGACAGTGTGGTGGATCGCAAGAGCACATCTAGATGCTACTTCACACGTAGATCTGCTTCGGGCAGGAAACGGAAGTCGGTAGCCTTGAGCACCGCTAAGGCCGAATACATTGCAGCATGTATGGCCTGTTATGGAGTCAGTTGGTTGCAAAAGCTCTTCAGTGAGTTGTTCGAGCATGTGCTAGATGCCACCGTTATCCTTTGTGATAACTAGAGGGGGATTCATCTGTCATAGAATCCCGGGTTCCACAATCCATCCAAGCATGTTAATGGTTGGTACCACTTTATCTGGGATATGGTACAGCGAGGCGCCGTAAGGCTCGATCATATAGGAAATGATGAGCAAGTCGTGGATATTCTCACAATGCCTTTGGGGAAGGTTGTGTTCCTAACCTTCCGTGAGAATCTTGGAATCGTGGAACGACCCTATTCTGAGGGTCTTGTTGGACGATCAGCTCTTGGAGCTCTGGGGGGCTTTGGGGATAGCTTCTCGGAGCTATAAGCAACCACATGGCTAGGCTTTCCAAACCTTGTTGGTGTGCTTCTGCCCCACCGTTGTGATGATTGAGTTGGTTTACCTCTCATTATCTGTGCCCCATATCCATCCTACCCATTTGAGTTCCAGACTCATGGGAAGTACCTCTCATTTGGCCAATGAGGTGGGAAAAGCTAAAGACTAGTAGCAAAGACTGATGGATGCACCAGAGATTGCCATACTCTCTATCTAGGATGGCACGTGTCCAACCACTTGATCTAGGATCAAGTCTAGTGAGGTTTCGGACCCCTCCTATTGACTTCGGGTCAGATAAACCAACTTCGAGTTCGTATGTGACTCTTTGAGTCCATGTGTGGTTTCAGACCTCCAACTAACTTCGGGTCAATGAGACTAATTTCGGGTTAGTATATATGTGACTCTTTGAGTCCATGTGAGGTTTCGGACCTCCAACTGACTTCGGGTCAGTGAGACTAACTTCGGGTTAGTATATATGACTCTCTCGAATCCAAGTGAGGTTTTGAACCCCCTACTGACTTCAGGTCAGATAAACCAACTTCGGGTTGGTATGAGACTCTTTGTGAGTCCTATAGAGGTTTTGAACCTCTGGGCTAAATCTATCAGCCGGGAATGATGTCTTTGTGACTGACCCACTTCTGTTATAAAATAAAGAGCCAGCAAAGCAAGTTACGGCGGGATGATGCACGATGTTGAATTGCACAGGTGGATGGAGTTCTCCCTAGTTGAGAGGGAGTGTTAAATTGGACAACTAGGTCCAAACTCCATGTTGTGATGCTTAGATGAAGATACCAATATTTTTATTGGATTCCTCTTTCGGAGAGGTGCAAGATCGATCTAAAGATCATCTTGATCCGATGAGAAAAACATTTATTTTGAATTTATTCTAATATATTCAAATATGTGCAGGTCGGCTTTAAGGTTTTGTACCCCATCAAATGTGTCACACACTCTTAGTGATGGTTATAAATAAAGTCAATGTTGGAGTACATTTCACTCATCTCCTCATCACACATATTTCTCTCTCCACTTCTGATTGGTTCGAGCTACTTGGAGGAAAATCTGCGGTTCAAACGTGGGACGAAGACATTTTTTGCCGCAACTAGGGTTTCCACCGCAGGTTTGACCAGCATTGACTTTTCTCAACGCATGGTCAAAAGGAGCTGAATTTGGCAGACTTCGATTTCAGCAGTCCGTACATTTTGACACAAGAACCGAGGTCAAAGGTTAACCGTAGACCATGCTACATTGACTTTTACTTCTTGTTGTTCTGCGTTGACTTTTCTGGGCAGCGCTGACTTTCTTGGGTCGACTTTTGAGTTCACTGTTTAGCTGATCTGAGGGTTGTGTGACATTGCTGCTTAGTTGACCAATTGAGACTTTGCTGGTTGAAGCATCCTGTTGACCACCGTAACGCACCAACACACTTATCTGTTTCTGGCTTGTCTTCTATTGATCCACTGGTATGTTCTATCAACATTTTACTTGATTGTTTATGTGATTGTTGTAGTGAAAGTAAAGTTGCATCAAGCATAGAACATCTAAATAAATTTACAAAAACTCATGTCTGCAAGCTTAAGAAAGCCTTGTATGGACTGAAGCAAGCCCCTAGAGCTTGGTATGGTCGAATTGACAGCTACCTGCAAAAGATGGGATTTGTCAAGAGTAACGTAGATCCCAATCTCTACTATATGAGAGTAGGGGATGAGCCTCTAATATTGGTGTTATATGTAGATGATCTGTTTCTAACTGCATCATCTAGGCTCATCAAAGATTGCAAGGAAAATCTAGCAAAAGAGTTCAACATGAAGGATCTACGGCAGATGCACTATTTTCTGGGTTTGGAAGTTTGGCAGCAAAAGGGAGAAATCTTCCTTGGGTAAGGAAGACATGCTACAAAGATTCTAAAGAGATTTCAGATGCAGGACTATAGACCCATGGCTACCCCAATGATCACCTAGAAGAAAATTGATACGTCCGAGGATTATGAGGTTGATGCTACTTTGTATAGGCAGCTCATAGGATCATTAATGTACCTGGTCAATACTAGACCAAACATCTGTTATGTTGTGAATACCCTCAGTCAATTCATGGTAGAACCAAGGAGGGCTCATTGGGCAGCAGCCAAACATGTTCTCAGGTACTTGGGGGGACAATCGAGCTTGGATTGAGGTACACCAAGGGCAATGACATCCATTTGAGTGGATTCACTGATGCAGACTGGGCTGGAAGTCCAGTAGATTGGAAGAGTACCAGTGGGTACTGTTTCAGTGTCGGATCAGGAATGACTTCCTGGTGCAGTAGGAAAAAGAAATCTGTGGCACTGAGCTCAGCCGAGGCAGAATATATGGTAGCTAGCACAGCTTCGTGTGAGGCCATATGGATTCGAAAGTTGCTTATGAACTTACTCAAGAAAAGAATGGAAGCGATCAACATTTTGTGCGATAATCAGAGTTGCATCAAGCTCTCTAAAAATCTTGTGTTTCATGATCGGTCGAAGCACATTGACATTAGGTGTCACTTCATCAGAGACTATGTCCAACGGGGAGCTGTACAATTGAAGTACATTCCTACAGGAGAACAGGTGGCAGATATCCTCATGAAAGCTCTGGGTAAGACTAAGTTTGCTTACTTCAGAGAAAAGATGGAGATGGTCAACAATCCATTCCAATAAGAGAAATGGATAGGCTCGAAATTCAGAGGGAGTTGTAGTACGGATGAGGCAGTGACAGTAATGGTGTCATGGGCAGCAGCACAGCAGATGAGGGGTAGCAGTCGAGACATCAGCAGCATAGTAGATGCTTCATGTCATAGTAGATGCAATTGCCATTTTGCTCGAACACTTTCCTCGCTAAGAGGGAGTGTTGATTTTTGTAGCATAGGAAAGTGTTCCAAGTCCCAAAAATTTTTAGGAGGCTTGGACATTAGTATTCCAAAGAACCTAGAAACCATTTGTGGAAATTCCACTCCGTTCATGTTTTATTAAAATAATTAATTATTTTAATGAGGACCCTAAGTCTATTAATAAAACAGAGTGAGAATCTTCTAGAGAATGGACATCAAGTCATGTTTTAATCTTAGCTATTGATTAGAGATCTAATCTGGGTCATTGATTCATCAACGAGAGGATTATAAGAGAAGGCTTGAGGGTCATTTGGAAATCAAGTCGGGCACACACTCAGTACCCGAAGGAAATCGATTATGAAGGAATAGAATTCGATTTCAAAGGGAAAGTTGCAGGGCAGAGTTGCAAAGGTAGAAGAAGGAAGGGGAAGTTAGTAGTGACAGAGAAAGGCAAGAGGAGGACGCAGAGGACAACACTGAGTGCCCACGAGAGTGATGCAGTCTAGCATAGGGACTGCACAGAGGATCACGCAAAGTGATGCAGAGGGAGTTAGGGTGTCTTCCGGGTGTCAGAAATTCTCCAAGAAGATTCAAAGAATTTACCTTAGGTGTATTTTTAAGAGATTTGCCAGTCTTTTCCTTGTAAAAGATTTTCATCACTGAAGAATAATACAAACCCTCATCTGCGGCATCGATTTTCCCGCATTGGGTTTTTCCGGAGACAATTGTCAAAAAATAACTATGTACATGTGATTGTTTCTATTGCATTATATGTGTTATGTTCTATTCTCTGCTTCTAGTTAAGTGATTACTACAGATGTATTTATTTCAGAATTTATTGAAAGAAATTCATAAATAACTTATCATAATAATAAGTAGGCGAAATAAAATCTATCATCTGCGGTAGTATTTCGGATTTGAATTTTTCACATAATGCGGAGATAGAGTTAGCTTTTTTTTAGCATGTGGACATCATGAGTACTTTGATAGACAACGTCGAAGAATTAGAGAGAAGGATGAGTCGAATGGAGCATTGATCGAAGACCGATGTTTCCAAGGAGGACACAACGACAACAATGATGGTTCGGGGATGTTACCAAGAGGATGTGCCTTGGTACCACAAGGCCAAGGAGGTGATTGGTTCATCCATAGAGAGCCTAGGGACGTTGGCCATCTAATCGAGAACTGGAGTGACTTGTTAAAGAAACGTAAGGCAAGATAGGTTCATATCCACCATTATTGAGATATGTGACTAAGAACTATGAAGGAGTACTTATGGGAAGACAAATGGATACAGGGAGACGAGAGGTGACGGTCACTATGACTACTCGCACCTCATCTTCACACTCGAACCATGAGGAGTTGGCTCATTGTTTCGCGTGAATGAAAAAGCCGCATCATGAGTTCCCTAGGGTGGTCCCCGAGTAACATCGGTAAATTGATGTGAAAGCTTGGATGATCTCGACGTTGAGGACATTGCACTCGTGCCAAACATTAGCTCTTATGGAACTTGGCGCGATGATCATATTAGCTACTTGATTAGTCGGGAGCCATAGGGGAATCAAACACATGGGGTATATGCGCAGGTGTGATTTCTAGAGATGCGATCGGACACATCATCTAGAGTTGCGACACTTCATGATATATACTTTGGGGAGAGATGATCGATGAGTTATGAATTGGAGCATTGTTGAGGATGATAATAATTTTGAGTGGGGGGAGGATGTTAGGCTTCGTAGTTGGATGCACACTTAATAGGGCACACACAATGGCGACATCTCCATCAAAGGATATGTGATGCTAATATCATAAGAAGTGTGACAATTTGGGGTTTCACGTTATGGAATCCCGCATGAGCAAGCACATGCCAAGGAGGGCTCGATAGGCTGAGTTGGGCGATGAAACAATTGTATGTGTTGAAAAAGTAACTAGTGTCGGTCTTCATAATGTAATAAAATGTAATTAACATATTTATTATTATTATTATTATTATTATTGGTCAAAGCATGTTCTTCATGATTATTAGAGTCAAAGGGAGTCAAAAAGAATTTATTATGAGTCAAAAGAAATGTATTTGAGTCAAGTCCCATTTGGACTTTTTGCATGAAAAAAAAATAAATTTTATTTTTTGAGTCAAATAGTCAAAAAAAAGACCAAGTCGGTCCCTCCTTGGACAAGTCGGCCTATGTGGCGACCATTGGAACCCCATGGACAACTATAAATACAAGTCAACTCGACCTCTTGGAAGCTCACGCACTCACTCATCACACAACATCAATTTCTATGCCAAAAGAAGATAAATCGCCCGAAGTAAAAGGAGAGGACGAGAAGTAAAAGGAGAGAAGAAAAAAAAATTCTGCCCTAGTTCTTGCTCACACGTGCGAATTTTTCTCGAGGAAAATTCCGTGCTATTGTAGGCCCGAAATTTTAGGGGTCAAAATTTCAGGAGTTGACCAAATTTCGCGAGATTTGACCGATTGTTGACTTTGACTTTGTTTGAGGAGACTTGGAGGAGGGCCGACTTGGACCTTAGTGGTGTTGAGATTTTGAGGAGTAGCATCGGGTGTGCTCTAGCCCTCGAAATTTTGTGGAGGAGCTAAGAAACACAAGACCTCCAAAACCCATAAAACGTTTGGAGAAATTTCATCCGGTGTGTGAGATTTTAAAATAGCTAATTTTTTTTAATGAGGAACCTAAGTCTAACTTAGGGAATTAGAAAAAATTAAAGTGAATTAATTAAACACATGCGATGAAATGTTCTAAGTGACATGGATCAAGCTTTCTTTTAATCTCGACCGTCGATAAAAGATTAAGTCACTGGTCATTGATGTGTCAACGAAAAAGTATAAGAGAAAGGCTTGAGGTCGATTGGAGACACACACTCGAGTCTAAGAGATAGAATTCTTCGACGTGAGCGAGTGCTCGGACGAAGATCAAATCTGAGTGATACAAAGTTGCAGTGAGGAACAGATGCGAGTGATTGATCTGGAGGGCCAAGAGTACAATGCAAAGCAAGGGCAAAGCAAAGACAAAGTGGAGGCAACGCAACCATCAATGGGAGTTACGTAGTCCCTCGAGAGGGTGACGCAGGCCCACGCAAAGGCGACGCAACTCCAAGCTAAAGCCCCCGAATGTCATCGGGAGAAGGGTTGAACGATTTTATTATTTTTGAAAAAAATCACAAAAACATTGCGATCCGATTGGTAAAAATCATGCGCCCGATCAAACAACGACCCAATAAACTTGAAATTTTGTTTTTTTTGTCATTTTTTGCAAACGAGAGGGCATGAAAGAGAGCTAAGGAGGAGGAGGAGTCATCTACAAGGGCAAGAGAGGAGAAAAGTGAAGGAATTTAGCAACCAAATCCAACAAAATTTAAACACCCGATATGGAGGCCATCTCTTTAGATGCGATTGACACCGCCTGCCTGCATGGAGGGTTGAGGCCGAGAGGCCTATCATGGAGTCGACCCTTGATTGGATAGAGCGAGAAGTAGTGGAGGGGGAGAAGGATGAGGAGGAGGAGCGATAGTAGGGAGGAGTAGGAGGAGGAGGTGACACCACCTACCGCTACTACTGCAGAGGACGTGGTCTACCTCCATTAGCTCCTAGTGCTTCAAGTTCTAGAGCACAATAGAGTCCACCTGCCACGCCCTGTGACTTCATCTAGAGGAAAATCTGTTACATTTTCTCACAAGAGGGCAAGAGAGAAATCGGTAGCAGACAGGTTATTTGGTGCATTCCTTTGAATATGACATTATGACTCATGATATGAGATACATGATTATATTTTTTGTTGATATTTAGAGGTTGAGTTGGGACTCGACACTTAGTATTCGAGGACATGATTCATTGTTATGTCACATGTGTGATGTAGCACTAGACATGATATTACACATTTTATATATTAGGCTTTTTTTCATACTTATGTGTCAATGCATTTATTTTATGTTGTGGATGCTTTAGATATTAAAAAAATTGAAAAAAAAGTGAATATTTTTGTATGTACCGATTTTTTTCTCAATTTTTACCGATTTTTTTCCCGATTTTTACGATTTTTTTCCCCTTGTCGATTTAATCCGGATCGCGCGATGTTCACAACATTGCAACAAACATTCACAAGTAATTATCAAGTTAAGAGAAATCATCATTATCTTCCGGCGACTTGATTTCTCATCATGGTATCGAGCTAAGGTGAAAGGAAGGAAGATTGAAGATCACATCTTGTTGCTACATTTGAAGACATCCTTGTTGATTTTATAGCATCGGGAAGTGTTCAAGGTCTCAAATTTGGTGGAGAGGATTGGACAACATATATACAGAGAACCAAGAAATCGCTTTGTGGAAATTCCACTCGGATCTTGCTTTATTAAAATAATTAATTATTTTAATGTAGTCCCTAAGTCTAAACTAAGGGAAACTAAATAATTAAAGGTTATTAATAAAGCGAAAGAGTGAGAATTTTCTAGAAAACGAAGATCAAGTCATCTTTTAAACCGAGCCATTGATTAAAGATATAATCTTGGTCGTTAATTCATGTCGAGAAGACTATAATAAGAGGCTTGAGGGTCATTTGGAAATCAAGTTCGGGCACATTCTCGCATCCCGAAGGAAATCGATTCTCGAAGTAAGAGAATTCAATTTCGGTGGGTGAGTTTGTAGTGGCGGGGTTGCAAAGACGAAGGAGGGAGAGATCGGCGGACGAGAGACAAAGAAAAAGGTAGAAGGGTGAAGGGAAGGAAGTGTTGAGTAGCGACGATCAAGCCCTCCACGTAGAATTGACTACGGTCCCTCCCCGGATCCGCGGAGAAGGTACGCACAATGACGCGAAGCGTCCCAGGAGGCCATCTCGTGTGTCGGGGAATTTGTCCAGGGGTGTCCGGAAAGTTCACATCGAGTGTATGCTATTTTATTTTGCTCACCAAGACTTCGTAAAAGATCTTTTCCTCTGCTCGAAGATAAATACAAACCTTCATCTATCGCACATATTTTCCCATACCGGGTTTTTCCAAGGACAATTGTCCAAAAATAATCGTGTTCATATGGTTGTTTCTATTGTGCTATATGTGAAAAACCCTAAATCGGATTCCTACCGCAACAAATCGAATTACTTCTATTACTTTTCAAAATTATTTCATTACAAATGAAATATCAAAGTAATTAATGAAACAATCTACACAAAATAATGTTGCGGAATAAATCCAAGTGTTGAAACAAACCGAACAAAATACAACGAAAAACATCCACATTTGACACAATTATTTTTGGACTAAGTCCTCGGAAAAACCCAACTTGGGAAAACCGGTGTAGCGTATCCGAAGGTTTTGTATTATTAAGCGATGAGAATCTTGAGTACAACTAGGTGCCAATATCCGGCTCACCCTTCGAGAGAAAATCTAGGCAACAAAAGATATGTGAGGCATACCTCACTCGCAAATCTCGGTTGATCCGAACAACGCTCGGTGAAGCCCCTCTCTGCCTCGTAGTGATGCCTACGGCCCAGAGCTGCGTAGCTCGCGTGGGCAAGCTCCGGAAGCGCATCACCTCTCCTCCGCAACTAATCAAGGCGACATGAAACCGAGGGTTTGGCCCTCCCGGCTCGAAACCCCAGATTTCTTCTAGCTATCTTCGGATCGATCACAAAAGGCATTGCGTCACTTCTACATGATTCCCTTTAGGAACTAAGTCACCTCTCCCGGTGATCGCGTTGCCCTCTCTCGCGTCACCGCCGCCTCTATCCGAAATGTACTCCCGGACCTCTCGACCGCTATTGCATTCGCCCTCTCTCGAAACTAATCACCGAATCAAATCACTTAGCAAACCCGAGCCCTCTAGTGATTTGATCTTGATCAAAAAGGTGCGTCTCTCACAAGCTCAAAAAATGCCAAATGCTCATTGTGCTCAATGTGTTTTCCATAGGCCCCTCATCCTCCTTCTTATATTCTTTCGTTGACCCTTCAACGGCTAAGATTAAAACATAATCAAGGGCTAAGATTAACTTGGAGGTGATCCATGACTTTATCTACAAGATTCATAATTAGCTAAATTAATACCCTTTAATTAATCAATTTCCCTAAGTTTAGACTTACGAAAACATTAAAAAAACGATTAATTAATTTAATTAAACCATCTCTAAGTGGAATTTTCCAAAATCTTTTTCTGGTATTATGGAATACATGTGTCTTAGCCTATATACAAAGTTACAAGGCTAGAGCACATTTGATGCTACCATAAATCAACACTCCCTCTTAGAGAGGAAAGTGCTCTAGCAAGACAACCTGAATGTGCTTGCTTCCTCGACTTTTGGAACATACGTTGTTGTGTTGTTGATGTCGCTCACCAACACCTGCACGTAGAAAATCGTCGCATCCGTACTGTTGACTCACTCGCATCTTCGCCAAACCCTACATCGTACCGCAACTCCCTCCCAGACTCGCAACTATGTTGTTGCACCCTGCGTGAGCACTACTGCGCACATGATGTTGAACCACTTGTGCACCGTGTTGCTTTGCTACACTATTGCAGCATTGCTAATTCCAACAGAAAAACATTCGAAATTGGACAAGTGAAACCGCATCCGAAAAAATAAGAGCATGCATGTTGCTCAACTTCTGCACTAGCTCTACGAAAATATTGCGTTGTTGTTGCTCGCACGCTGCGTTGCATCGATGTGCACCTGCTGCTATTGCTTTGCTCAACTGTCGATGATGTTGCTCCCTCTCTGCGTTGATCGGGCTCTAGTGCATGCTAGCCACCTGCATTGTCTTCTCATCTTCCGCTACAATCGTCCATCCCGCTACCGTCTTAAGGTCGTCGTAGCTCGCATGTGATCTAAGAGTTCGAAATACTCAAGGATCCTACCATATGCAGATTTTGAATCTACAACTCCCAAGGCAACCCACTTCTCTCCTTTCGGAATATGAGCTAACATAGAACAACTGCTTTTGCCTCAATCTTGGCGGCTACGGCATGAGGATCTTGCTTTCTCCTCCTTATCCTTTTTTCTTAAGAGGACATTGTGTGGCATAATGTCCCATTTCTCCACACCTGAAGCGCTTGGTCTTGGACGGATATTTCTTCTTCCGCCTTTGTTGCTCCTTTGATGCAAGGGCGTGTTATCTTCTTCCTCCTTGACTTTCGAACCGATTCTTTGCCATCCTCAATATGGATTTTTGAGGAGATCTCTCCTCAACTCTTGTTGTCTGTAGGTCGCCCACATCGCTTCCCATCCCGGAAAGCTTTTCTCCGCCCAAAATGCTTTGGACAAAGACCCGATAATCTTCTACCGAGTTCGCAGTGAGTCTTACTAGCTACGAGTCTTTGGGTGCCGATCCCACTCGTCGATAGTTGATCTTGGTTATCTTGAATTCTAGACAGGAAGGAGTCAAAACACTCTCCCTTCTTCATCCCGGAATTATGCATCTTCTCCTCAGAGATACATCTTCCGTTGCTCGGAAGATCCTTGGTATAGATTTTTCCGACCTACCCACATTTCTCTAGCAGTAGTTCTTTCGCTGCATGTGAGGTACAATGTGATCCTTCACACCATCTAGGATCAATCGTTTGGCCCTAGCCATGTTCTTCTTGAAGGCTCTCAAATGTGTTGCATCTAGTGGTTCTACAACCGCACTGTCTATGAGGGCCTTTAGATCATGCTCATCAAGGAGAAACCGAATCCTTGATTT
The DNA here is from genome assembly GCA_034641835.2 of Pinus albicaulis. Lineage (NCBI taxonomy): Eukaryota > Viridiplantae > Streptophyta > Pinopsida > Pinales > Pinaceae > Pinus > Pinus albicaulis. The sequence continues at coordinate 1,174,211,797 of CM076584.1, read as the reverse complement.
CCAAATAACATAGTTGGAGGCACCCTCCAATCTATCTTGGTCACGCAATCCATTGTTGGTCATCTCTTCATCGTCAATATCTTCCTATAACCCTCGCGCTCAACTAGACTTATGCACTCCTTGTGGAGTAAGTCAATGGTTTCCGTTGTTGCACGGGAAAAAGCCGAGTTTCTTTGAGTAAGAAAACTCTCCGAGGGTCAAGAAATCCCCAATCTGCGTGTTTTTCGGAATTTTTCGACGCTCATGCACCCGAGCACTTTATCACATTGTGCAAGAATCGTGTCCTTCGGCCTACGCTGGTATGCTACACCGCTCTTCTACAACCAGAAAGCTTACCCCTCCGCTCAACTCTCTCAAAGGGAGCCTTTTTCTGCATCTGGATTGCCCTCCCGGCCCGGGATCGCGTAATTTATGGGGGAGTCTATTATCGCTTACGCGATCCCGATCTCTTCAAACGACCGATCTGTTGGTTCACTCTTGTTTCTCCCTGCACTTTAGCTTGAATAAGCTCGATACCATGTGAAAAATCCTAAATCGAATTCCCACTGCAACAAATTTGAATTACTTCTCCTATTATTTTTCATAATTATTTCATTACGATAAAATATTGAAGTAATTATCGAAGCGAATCTACACAAATAATGTTGCGGAATAAATCTAAGTGTTGAAACAAACTCGAACAAAATACAATGATAAACGTCCACATTTGACACAGATTATTTTTAGACTAAGTCCCCGAAAAACCCAACTCTAGAAAACCGGTGCAGCGAGATCCGAGGGTTTTGTATTATTAGCGAGTCAGAATCTTGAGTACAACTAGGGTGCCAATATCCGACTCACCCTTCGTGGGAAAATCTAGGCAACGAAGAAATGTGAGGTATATCTCACTCTCGTAAATCCCAAGTTGTTCCCGAACAGCGCCGGTGAAGCCCCCTCTCTCGCCTCCGTGTAATGCCTACACTAGAACCGCATAAGCCTATGTGGGCAAGCTTTGGAAGCTGCGTCACCTCTCCTTTGCAACTAATCAAAGCTGATTCGAAAGCGAGTTTTGGCCCTCCTCGGCTCAAAAACCCTAGCTTCTAGCTATCTCCGATCGTGATCACAAAAGGAACTCGCATCTCTTCTATGTGATTCCCTTCAGTACTTTGCGTCACCCCTCCGGGTGACGTGCACGACTCTCTCTGCATCACTGCGTTGCCTCTCTACGAAATGTACTCTGGTCCTCTTGACCAATTCATCGCATCTGCCCCTCTCCGAAATTGATCACCGAATCAAATCACTTAGCAACCCTAGTCCTAGTGATTCAATCTTGATCAAAAAGTTGCGTCTCTCACAAGCTCAAAAAATGTCAAATGCTCAATGTGCTCAATGTGTTTTCCATAGGCCCCTCACCCTCCTTATATTCTTCCATTTACCCTTCAACGGCCAAGATTAAAAACATAATCAAGGACTAAAATTAACCCGGAGGTGATCCATGACTTTATCTAGAAGATTCACACTTAGTTTAATTAATACCCTTTAATTAATCGTTTCCTAAGTTTAGACTTACGAAACATTAAAAAAATGATTAATTAATTTAATTAAACCATCTCTAAGTGGAATTTTCCAAAATATTTTATGGGTATTATGGAATACATGTGTCTTAGCCAATATACAAAGTTACAAGGCTAGAGCACATCCGATGCTACCATAAATCAACACTATATGTGTTATTTTTTGTTCTTCTCGCTTTTTGATTAGTGTGAAGTACCTATGAAATTTCGTGTTTATTTCAAAAATTTCCCCGAAGCATTTGTAAATAACTTGTCAACTAAGTAGGCGAAATAAATCAATTACTCGCAAAGTAATAATTTTCGGATTTTAAAGACGGAATCCATACACGTGAAATAGATTATAGTAGAGAGGAATAACTCCGTTTCCGAGCTTTTCTAATAACCCAATGTTTCGAGTTGTCTAAGTGAGTCCATCATCGGGGGGTATATGTCAAAAGTTCTTTGAAAAGACGAGGGAATAGGGCAAATGAGAGGAGGAATAAATAGTGAATAATGTGGATTTCCTACGAATGTCGCTAATGATGAGAGATAACAAGGAATTATCTAATTAATTTATTTGATTTATTTGATTCTGACGATAATTAAAATTAAGTTATAATATGAAAAAAATTTCATATAGTTGACCTACTATATCTTTTAGATTTTAAAATAATTTAATTAATGTATGTAAAGTAACTTATATAGTTAAATGATCTAATATTTTATTTTGTTTATTAAATTATATTGTTATTTCTTTGACTAAAAAATTAATAGTTTAAATATTATTTTTATTAATTTTTTTAACAGCTTGATCTACTATCTTCTTTTGATTTAGGATGATTTAGTTAATGTATTTAAGATAACCTATGTGGTTAAATACTCTATTATATTATTTGTTTAATATAATTTGTTAACAAAATTTGTTTTATTATTAAACCATATTGTTATTTCTTGGATTAAAAAAATTAACAATATATCTTATTAATTATTTATTGATTATATTAGTTAATTAATTTATTTGCTTATTAATTAATTAATTTATTTGTTTATTAGTTTATTAATTAGTTTTAATTAGTAAATAAAAACAATTAATAAATTTAAATTTATTAATTAATATATTAAATTTAAATTTAATAATTTCAATTTATTAATTATTTTTACTTGTTTGTTAAATATTGATTAATAAATTTAAATTTATTAATTAAAATGTTAAAATTCAACCGAAGAGAAAATCAAGAAGTTGCGATCAAATAATGGTGGAGAGTATATCGATAAAGACTTCACCCAGCTTTTTGCGCAAAGGAGGGCATCAAGAGAGATGCACGACTCCCTACAATCTAGAGCAAAATGGGGTTGCGGGAGAGGAAGAACAGGACCATTGTAGAAGCCGCAAGGGCAATGCTATATGACCAAGACATGCCCAAATTTTTGTGGGCGTGAAGCTCTGCAATAGAGTTGTCTATGTGCGGAACAAGGTTCCCCCATAGAGCATTGGGTAAAGTAACTCCCGAGAGTGTGTTCACAGAGCTGAGCAAGCTAGAGGTGAGCCATATCAGGGATATTTGGCGAGTATGGTGTACTACCATGTACCGTATGAGAAGCGGAAGAAGTTGGATCAAACTGATAGAAAAACATTACCCGGTGGGCTATAGTGAGAATGCGTAGTAAGGCGGGACGTGAAATTCATAGAGGAGAGAGCCTTTAGAAAATCTCGGGAAACGACTACGGATACGTAAATTGAAGAGGATCCACTAGTTCTACCGCAAAGGCCTATAGAGGATGGGCGCAGTGCCTCTCCACGACACAAGGATTCTCGAGGAGAGTTCCTCCAAAAAAGAACACGTAGGAGAGCGAGGTAAGATCTCGGACCACCGGTGGAAGAACAAAGCGAGAGAACTCCAACAAATTCTCGAGGGATGGAGAGGATTTTGTTGTAGCCCCCGAGAGATGGGAAGAGGGTACGAAGGCAACCCGACAAATACCAAGCACTCGGTAGCTCGGAGACGGAGAACCCTCTAGATTTTGGGAGGCAACTTAGCATCGAGTGTGGGTAGATGCCATGGTGGAAGAATATAGCTCCATCATGACAAACGATGTCTAGGATGTTGTCCCTAGACCATAGGAAAGATCGGTCGTAGGATCAAGGTGGATCTACAAGATCAATTATGTTGCGTGACGGCAACATAGAGAAGTTCAAATCTAGATTTGTGGCTAAGGGGTATGCACGTAAAGAAGGGATCGATTATGAGGAGACCTTCACCCCCGTAGCTTGTCACACTTCCATCGGATCGGTCATCTCTCTAGCAACACGGATGGGATGGGAAATTCACCGGATGAATGTCAAGACAGCGTTCTTGGAATGGGGTGATAGAGTTGGAGGTGTACATAGAGCGGCATGAAGGCTTCGAGACCCATAAGCGTAAGACCCATGTTTGCGAGCTTAAAAAAGCCTTGTACTATCTAAAACAAGCCCCCGGAGCATGGTATGGGGCGAATTGATATCTATTTGCGAAGATGGGCTTTGTCAAGAGTGATGCGGATCCCAATCTCTACTACTTAAAAGTAGGGGATGAGCCGTTAATCATGTTATTATATGTGGATGATCTTTGTCTTATTGGATCATCTAAGCTCATCAAGGGTCTGCAAGGAAAATCTAGATACCGAATTCGACATGAAGGATCCGGGGCGGATGCACTATTTTCTTGGTTTAAAAGTCTAGCGACGAGAAGGGAAAAAATATTCCTCAGGGCAAAGAAGATACACTACGAGAGATACTAAAGAGGTTTCGGATGGAAAATTGAATACCCATGGCCACGCCAATGATTACAAAGCTGAAGAAAATAGACACAACGAAGGATGATGATGTTGAAACTTGATCCTACCTTGTATAGGCGACTCATCGGGATCATTGATGTATGTGGTCAACACTAGACTCGTACATCCGTTATGCGGTGAATACCCTCGGTCAATTCATGGTGGAACCAAGGAGGGCTCACGGGCGAAGACCAAACATGTTCTCGTGATACCTCGGGGGGACGGTTGAGTATGGATTGAATTACACAAGGGTAATTAGGTCCAGTTGAGTGGGTTTACAGACGAAAAATTGATGGAAGCACGATAGATAGGAAAAGAACCAAAGGTGGGTATTGTTTCGAGTCTCGTATCGTGAATGACCTCCGGTGCGGTAGGGAAACAAAAGTTCGTCGCACCGAGCTCAACCAAGGCGGAGTATGTGGCAGACAAACACAGGCTTCGTGCGAGGCCATATGTCTTCGTAAGTTGCTCTTGAACCTACTCAAGAAGAGGATGGAAATGACCGGGATTATGTGTGATTGTCGAGTTGCATCAAGCTCTTCGAGAATCCCGTGTTTCATGACCGGTCAAAACACATTGGCATTCGGTCCCCACTTCATCACGGAATATGTCCAATGGAGAGCGAGTACAATTGAGGTACACTCCTACAAGAGAACAGGTGGCGACTATTCTCACCAAGGCTCTTAGTAAGATTAAGTTCGCTTACTTCGCAGAGAAGATGGGGATGGTCGAGAACCCCTTCTAGTAGAGGAACGGGTGGTCTCACGTAGGTCGAGAGGGCGTTGCGAGTACGGATGAGGCAGATGGGCGAGAGATAGTGTCACGAGCAGTAGGGCTACGAGACAAGACAGCACGGGGATGAGACGCGATGGCCGGGTCATCGACAACAAAGAAAATGTTGTAGAATCAAAGTAGTACGGATGGTACCCCTACTTAAGCACTTTCCTCACTAAGGGGGAGTGTTGATTTTATAGCATCGGGAAGTGTTCAAGGTCTCAAATTTGGTGGAGAGGCTTGGACAGAGCACATATGCAGAGAACTCGTTTGTGGAAATTCCACTCGGATCTTCCTTTATTAAAATAATTAATTATTTTAATGAGTCCTTAATAAAGCAGTGGGAATCTTCTAGAAAACGAAGATCAAGTGATCTTTTAATCCGAGCCATTGATTATAGATATAATCTTGGTCGTTGATTCATCAACGAGAAGACTATAAGAAGAGGCTTGAGTGTCATTTGGAAATCAAGCCGGCACATTCTCGATAGCTCAGAAGGAAATCAATTCCGAAGTAAGAGAGTCGATTTCAGTGGGTGAGTTTGTAGAGGCGGGGTTGCGAGAGACGATGTAAGGAGGGAGAGATCGACAGACAAAGAAGAAGCGAGTATAGGCGATGAAGGGTGGAGGGCAGGGCGGTGTTGAGCGGCGAGCATCAAACCCTCCACGCGAGAATTATGCGACCCCTCCCTGGACTGCGCAAAGAAGCTACGTAGAATGACGCAGAGGGTCTAGGAGGCCATCCCGTGTGTCAGGAATTTGTCCAGGGTGTCTGGAAAGTTCACATCAGGTGTATGCTATTTTATTTTGCTCACCAAGACTTCTGTAAAATATCTTTTCACTGCTGAAGATAAATGCAAACCCTCATCTGTTGGACCGGTTTTCTCGCATTGGGTATTTCCGGGGACAATTGTCCAAAAATAACTGTGTTCATATGGTTGTTTTTATTGTGCTATATGTGTTATTTCTGTTCTTCTGCTTTTGATTAGAGTGAAGTACTGCAGCTGTGTTTATTTCAAAATTTACTGAAGCATCTGTAAATAACTTATCAAATAAGTAGGCGAAATAAATCAATTACTGCAGTAAAAATTTCACAATCCTTGCAGCAGTTATATCTCTTTCTATCAACGGCTAAAGAAGAAAACTTGAAGATCATCATCTTTGTAGCAGCCATCACTCAAGGACATCCTTGGAGACATCCTCATAACAGTTTCTCCTTCTTTTACCAATCAAGTTGTGGCATAGAGCTTCTGTGGCACGTAAGGAAGTATCTGAGGTAGATCAACAAAGTTTCTGAAGCATACATTATCTATAATACACAAAGACTCAAGGATTAATATGATACAAGTTCTGCTCCTATATATATGATGCGAGTTCTGTATATAATGCGAAGTTTCTGCTACATAAAGATGATGCGAATTCCTGTGGAGATATAATGCTAGTTCTGTTATGATAACCTGAGTTCCTATGGACATCTCCTGTGGTGTCTTTCTCTGTAATGAAGCTATCACTGATATCTCTGTGAAGTGGCCTATATCTCTATGACGTGACGGACATGCATAAATGGTTTGGTTAAATATCTTGTGGATGAATCATGACTGAAATACATAAGCAAATTCTGGGCATATATATCAAGCGAAGGAGCAGACTCAAAGAGTTAATTAGATTACTAATGTGAATAGAGATTCGAATTTTGTGGTGACTGTGGTGTCTTGAGACTCAAACAACCAAACCTACTGTAGCATTATACCTCTGTAATCCAAGGCATTCATCCGAGCTATCCAAGGCATCTGAATTTTCTTAAGTAGACGTGTTTTGGAACAATGATGAGTTTGAAGCCCATCTCGTTTTTCATGTGGCAAGCATCAAAGTCTGGAGACACTATAAACAACAAGTATAATGCATCATCCAATTTCAAAAGAAGAGTTCTTCTATGCACAATCTATAACAAGAATTTTTCAAGAACAGCGACGTGTTTACTAGGACGAAGACAAGGGTCTGAACCTGTGACAAATCCAAAACTTTTGGAGTAACTTCCGAACCTGCTGTGATCCTATATTGAAATGGCATCCAAACTTGTAAATAGACTAAGCTTGGAAGGTATCTTCTTAAAGGCATCGATGATGACATCAAATAACACTTGTCCAAGATCCGAGCACTACGTATCAGAGGCATACTTTTCCCTATGTGAAAAAGTATGCTCATAAAAGAAATCGAAAGTCTGATACAATCCAAACCTTCTGTGGACGCATCCGAATATTCTATTGCAAAAGATATCTAAGGTTCTATGGCACTATGGTGACACTAGACCTTTGGAGGCTGAGTCTCTTGAAAAGAACAACGATGGTGTTGCGAAGGTGAAAGCATCATTTTACAACTGTGTAGTCGCAACCATACAACATATATTTCCGAAGCATCTTCATCTGTAGTCTATGGAAGGAACTAAAATCTATGGAATCTGAGACTAGATGAAGCATATTTCTGTGACACTAGAATATGAAGCAATTATACTACCAAGACTTCCTCCCATACATAGAAAGACTATTTACATCAACAAAACCGACCTATTTTAATACACTAAAATATGCAAGATCTGAAGCACTTATGTTGGAGGTGTTGACCACTCTGTGTCAACGACCCATAGAAGTTCACCCCCATTTCTGTAAATGGGATTTATCATGTTTGAGGTGTTCACGCCATTCAGATTTCATCATCAGTCGACAGTTTTGTAAAAGATGTAAACCCATTCTACATGTTTATATTGTAAATGATCTTAGTAAGACCATCCTGTATGTAACAACCTAGGTAAGCCTAGTATTTTGGTGACGATTTCTATCCTAAGAGGTTTTTCATTTCACTGATTCATTGATGTTTCTCGACACAAATGATCGGCAGAGTTTTCCCCTCAAACTTCACCCAAAAGTTATGGTGGATTTTTTGATCAAGATACTAAGTAAGTCATAGTGTTTTCTATCGAGTCTTTGTAAAAGTATTTTGGGAATAATCCTAGCTAATTGGCTAGATTATTTTATTACAGATTACTTGGTTTACTAGATCATATTTTGAGTCGCAGAATTCGGTAGATATTTGACGGTCTATTACGAATGGGTTTTCCCCCTTCATGTGTCAAATTGTAATATCTTATGTAAAATATTTTAATGCATGGTCCCTCATAGTTAGACACCATGGCTGAAGTATTAGAGGGTTGGAAAAATAATTAATCCCCTCATGAGTCAATTACTTAATTTTTTTGGCAAAATTAAATTAAAATTATAAGCCCAAAATTTAATTAATTTTAGGTCCTAGGAAAAATTAATTCTCCAAATTAAAAAATTCGTTGGTTCTAAAAATTTTAATTTTTGGAGGTCCCTGGCCAAGGGAATATTGAAAATTTCAAGAGATTTTGGACCCTTGGGCCTTGGTAGTTAAGTCAAAGTCAATTTTTTGATGTAATTAACTGAAAAATATTATTTTTGAGTTAATTAAAAAAGAATTAAATGAAAAATTCGAAATTCTTCAAAAAATAAGTAATTTCGATGAACGAGATTCAAATATGATTAAATCTTTTTCAACGGTCGAGATTTATTTGACGGGGATCAAGTCAAAGAGTTGTTGGAGAATAAATCTATAAATTAGAGGTCTTTGTCCATCATTTTTCATCCAATGATTAAATCATGCACTTGCTCTGAAAAGCTCTTGTAACTTTTGTTGATTAATAAAACGCAAAGACTTTGGGGTTTCGGACTGTGGTGTTCATTTTTTAGACTTATGTGGTAATATTGCTTGAATTAAATGAAAAATTCGAAATTCTTCAAAAAATGAGTAATTTCGATGAACGAGATTCAAATATGATTAAATCTTTTTCAACAGTCGAGATTTATTTGACGGGGATCAAGTCAAAGAGTTGTTGGAGAATAAATCTATAAATTAGAGGTCTTTGTCCATCATTTTTCATCCGATGATTAAATCGTGCACTTGCTCTGAAAAGCTCTTGTAACTTTTGTTGATTAATAAAACGCAAAGACTTTGGGGTTTCGGACTGTGGTGTTCCTTTTTTAGACTTATGTGGTAATATTGCTTCTAAAACTCTGCTACTTTTGTTTGCATTTGCTGGTTAATAGTCTTTGAGGATTGATCTATGCACAGGTATCTTGCACAAATTTCTAGATTTTTTAGATATCATTTTGATTTGATAGAAGTATCAGGTATCTATATTTCTTGATGATCTTATGGTTATTTTTTGAATCTTTATTAATCTAAAAATCAAATCTGAGTGTGCAGAGGTTACTATTCAGGATTTGGGTGTTTGGAGAAATCCTCAACTGGATCAACCGACTCTCAGATTTCAAAGACTAAAAAGCCCATTGTTTCTTAATTTCTAAAAGTCATCTTACGGAATATTTTATTTGCAGAGTTTTTCTTAAGCTTGTGCCTTTTTAAATTTCTAATTTATTTCTTTTAAATTGTGAAAAATGGTTTAAATCTGGCTAATAAAGAGCTTTGATCTGCTAGATTTGTAGAATAGTATAGTAGATTTGTAAGTATCATTATATTTTTTAACTCATTGGGGTTTAGGGTTTCATATTTCTGTACATGTGATGGCTTTCTGGGTTTTCCTTGTTTCTAGTTTTGTGCATCTGATTTTGGAAGGTCTTGAGAGAAATGTTTTTAGATATGAGCCAGATCTGTTGAGATTTTGTGTATTTGGGGCAGCATCAGTTGTGCTCTAGGTCCCAAATTTTGTGGAGGGACTAGAGTTCACCTAATCTACAAGAACCAGAAATGGATTTAGGAAATTTCTTCTGGTTTAGGAGATATTAAATTAATTAATTATTTTAATGTGTTTCCTAAGTTAAAACTTAAGAAAATAAAATAATTAAAGTGAATTTAATTAAACATGTGATGAAATTGTCTTAAGTCACACGGATTAAGCTTTCTTTTAATCTTAGCCATTGATTAAAGATTTAATCTTCGTCGTTGATTTGTCAACAAGAAAAGTCTAAAGGAAAGGCTTGGGGTCATTTGTAAGACACAGAGGCAGAGCACTGAAGCTAAGCTGAGATTCTAGGGCGGCGTTGCTAAGAATTCTCAAGTGTTTCAATTGCAGAGAGGGGAATTTAGACCAAGGGGATGATTTGATCCCGGGGTCTAGAATGCAGGTTGAAGAAAGCCCTCTATGGGTTGAAGGAAGCCCCCTAGGCTTGGTACGAGAATATAGATAGCTACTTGATGAAGTTGGGCTTCACTCAAAGTAATGCTAATCCGAACCCTTACTTCAAGGTTGATAGAGAAAAGCCTCTCATTCTGGTTCTCTATGTGGACAATGTCTTCCTGACAAGTGCTGACCCTTTCATTCATCAGTGTAAGAGGGAGTTCGCTTCTGAGTTCGAGATGAAGGACCCAGGATTGATGCATTACTTCCTAGGCCTAGAGGTCTTGCAGAGACCTGGCGAGATTTTCCTCTCTCAAGGAAAATACATTATGAAGCTGCTGGAAATATTTGCAATGGTGGACTGTAAGTCCGTGTCGACACCGATGGAGCTCAACTTTAAGAAGTTGAGTGGAACGTTGTTGGGCCCGTGCTAGCAAATCCTACCGAGTATCGTCAACTCGTAGGGGCCCTGATGTTCTTAGTGAACAACCGTCCCGACGTATGTTTTGCAGTGAACACTTTGAGTCAACACATGGTTGATCCTCATCACATTCACTGGGTTGGTGCCAAGAATCTATTGAGATATCTTCGGGGCACAATAAGCCATGGGCTGAGATACACTACCGGGAGTTTGAGACTCCATGGATATACTGATGTCGATTGGGCTGGCAGTGTGGTGGATCGCAAGAGCACATCTAGATGCTGCTTCACACTTGGGTCTACTTCGATATCTTGGATGGGCAGGAAGCAGAAGTCGGTGGCTTCGGTGACTTTGAGCACCGTTGAGGGCGAATACATTGCAACGAGTATGGCCTGTTGTGAAGCTGTTTGGTTGCAAAAGCTCTTTAGTGAGTTGTTTGGGCATGTGCTAGATACCATTGTTATCCTTTGTGATAACCTGAGTGGGATTCGTTTGTCAGAGAATCCTGTGTTCCACAATCGATCCAAGCATATGATATCAGGTAACACTTTATCCGGGATATGGTACAGTGAGGCGCCGTAAGGCTCGATCATATAGGAACTGATGAGCAGGTCGTGGATATTCTCACAAAGCCCTTGGGGAAGATCAAGTTCCTAACCTTCCGTGAGAATCTTGGAATCATGGAACGACCTTATGCTGAGGGTCTTGTTGGACGAAGAGCTCTAGGAGCTCCAGGGGGCTTTGGGGATAGCTTCTTGGATCTATAAGCAACCACAAGGCTAGGCTTGCCAAACCATGTCGGTGCGCTTCTGCCCCACTATTATGATATTGAGTTGGTTCACCTCTCTTTCATCTGTGCCCCGTATGCATCCTACCCATGGAGTCCCGGACTCATGGGAAGTACCTCTCATCTTGGCCAATGAGGTGGGAAAAGATAGAGACCAGTAGCAAGACCGATGGACGTACCGAAGATTGTCGTACTCTCTATGTCTAGGATGGCACGTGTCCAACCACTTGATCTCGAATCAACTCTAGTGAGGTTTCAGACCTCCAAATGACTTTGAGTCAATTAAACTAACTTCGGGTTAGTATGAGACTCCTTTGAGTCCTATAAAGGTTTCGGACCTCTAAGCTGATTTTGTCAGCCGGGAGTGATGTTTCTATGACTCACATTTTTGTTCTAAAATAAAGAAGCCAGCAAAGCAAGTTACAGCAGGATGACGCACGATGTTTGGATGGCACAGATGGATGAAGTTCTCCCTAGTTGAGAGGGAATGTTAATTTTGGGCAACTAGGTCCAAACTCCATGTTGTGATGCTCAGATGAAAATGCCAATATTTTTATCGGATTCCTCTTTTGGAGAGATGCAAGATCGATCTAAAGATCATCTTGATCGGATGAGCAGAACATTTATTTTGAATTAATTCCACTTATATGCAGGGTCAGCCATAATTGTAATGTAGGGTTGGAGCCCCAACAGATGTGTCACACACCCTCACAGATGGATATATATTGGTCAACGTTGGAGGTCATTTTCACCATCACTCATCACACATTTCTCTTGTGTTTGATTGGTTCGATCTCACATTTGGAGGCTTCTCTTCTCTCACACGTGGGAAAACAGCAGTTAGGGTTTTCTGATCTGATCTAGGGTTACAGCGCAGCTTTGACTAGCGTTGACTTTGGTCAATGCTTGGTCAACTTGTTGATTTATGGTAGCATCGGATGTGCTCTAGCCTTGTAATTTTTTATACAGGCTAAGACACATGTACTCCATAATACCCAGAAATGGCTTTGGAAAATTCCACTTAGAGATAGTTTAATTAAATTAATTAATCTTTTTTAATGTTTTCCTAAGTCTAAACTTAGGGAAAACTAATTAATTAAAGAGTATTAATTAAACTAAGTGTGAATCTTCTAGATAAAGTCATGGATCGCCTCCAAGTTAATCTTAGCCCTTGATTATGTTTTAATCTTAGCCGTTGAAGAGTCAACAGAAGAATATAAGGAGAATGAGGGGAGAATGAGGGGCCTATGGAAAACACATCAGACAGAGAAAGAATCAAGAGATCGATTTCTTCAGCCGAGGAAGAATTAAAATGATTCTCGATTGCAGAGAGGGGAAGGTGAAATCTCCAAGAGGGAGAATTTCTGAAGGATAAAGAGTGCAGGAAGAGAAGTGAGAAGATAGCCATAGCAGCAACACAGAGATAGGCAAGCAACAATTACATTGGGCCAGCGCAGAGTAGCAGAGGGAGTTTCGATTTCAATTGGAGAGACAATTGAGGGCTCATCCCTTATTCGAAGGGCATTTCTGGAGAGGAGAAAACTCTAGTCTCACACAGCAGTGAGCACTGAGGCAGCCATAACGAGCAGCAACAGCAGTGATGCAGTGACATCGTGAGTGACGCAGTCACTGCACAGAAATCACGTAGAGCCACTCAGTGTGGGTGCAGGTTAGTGCCGGAACTTCGTAGTGAAGTGAGAACTGTCTCACTAAGCCTATTCTCATCAGATTTCTTCAGGTGATTGATGATAATTACAATCACACTTTTGTACTCGGAATTTCTGCATAATAAAGAAACCCTCGAATCTGTTACACTGGTTTTCCCGCATTGGGTTTTTCTGAGGACGATTGTCCAAAAATAACGGTGTCTATGTGTGAATACTTGTGCTATTTCTTTTATATTGTTTATTGATCGTGAATTCTGCAGCATATTTTATTTTTCTATTTAACACGGTGAAATGTTAAATAATTGTATTTGAGAACGCAATAGAAGAAATATAATAAGTAGCTGCAATAGGATTCTACATTACAGAATTTTCACACAACTTGACCTCAAACTCTCCCAAAACTTCGATCTCTACAGTCTGCATTTTTTTGGCACAAAAACCGAGCCTGGACATTGACCTTTGACCTTGCTGCGTTGAATTTTTGTTGCTGTCGTTCCGCGTTGATCATTGACTAGACAACATTGACTTTTGTTGACTTTGTGTTGACTGTTGTAGAGTTGTCTTGAGGGTTGTGTGACACTTTTGGATGGCTGACCGTGAGGAGATTTTGCTAGTTGAAGCATCCTTTGACCGCCGTAACGCACCACAACACATATATTTTGTTGATCAAGTTAAGTGTATTTTTGGCTTGTCTTCCGTCGATCTATTGGTATGTTTAATCAGCATTTTACTTTCATGTTTATATGATTGCTATTTGATATCGGGTTTAAAGTGAAGTTGCATCAAGCATAGAACATCTACGAAAATTTACAATAATGTTGATGCTGCTCCTTTGCTTCTTTGCTAATCATAATCTGCTCCTTTGCCATCAATGACAATATTTCCAGTGCATTTTTCCGAAAAATCTTGTGTGTCCTTTGTCGAATGTGCTTATTTCTTCAGTACTTGATCTGTATATTTGTGTAGTCAGCAGTGTATTTACTTCGATGTTTTTCTTGTATTATTCAGAAAAATAACTTGTTAAGTTAATAAAACAAGTAGGAAAAGGAAATCAGATTAATGTTGTAGGATTTTTGTTTAGTAAATTCAAAAATTTTCACATGGTATCAGAGCTATTGCAGATCAGGGAGAGTTGAAGCTATCAGCGAAGAGAAGAAGTCAGGAAGGCAGTTGTCCCGAGTGATAGCACAGATCCAGGAAGAGGGAGCGTAGAGGAACAGCACAGGCCCAGGAGGGGTGATGCAGAGCTGAGGCAAAGGCTCATGCAGACCCAGAAGGATGACGCAGAGCCAATCTAGCTCACGCAGAGGCTCATGCAGACCCAGAAGGGTGACGCAGTCTAAGAGGAAGTGACGTAGAACCAGCGCAGAGGGTTCGAATCTTCGTCCTTCCGGTTGCCATGGCTAGAAGTGCAGTTTTGTTCTTCAAAAGTTATTGGTGGGGCATTGTTTCTGTCGGTGCAGAACAGTGTCTAGCAGGGTGTGACAAAGTAAGGGGAAGCAGTTCCTCAACAGACTTTCTCACCAAGAAGTCTGAGATCTGATCAGTGGAGTGATTGGAGAGCGTTGATTCGACAGTAGTTGGTGGAGGATTTCTAGGAGGGAAATCAATTGTCAGAGGGAGAATATTCTCTAGAGGGTTTCTAGTGCCAAGAAACCCAGATCCGAGTTTTTCGTTGAGGGCAACGGCAGAAGAAGGGAGAAGAGTATTTGCTTCGACATCTTTTGATTAGAGATGGCCACACATGGATTGAGGGATCAGGACAGGTTAGATGGAGTATCCAACTTCGTCATTTGGAAGGCCAAAAACCTGTCAGTTCTTGATGAATATCGCATCAAAATATCACGCCGAGAAAGTTTGCGTTGTTCCTATTGATGTTGATCCGTTGAAGAAGTATCAGGAAGCGCAAGCAAGGGCCAAGCGCTTGATTATGGATGGGCAGTCCCACACATTGTTGAAAAGAACACATCAAATGAGACGTGGAAATCGTTGACCTCAATGTATCAGGGGACTTCTATCCAAAGGAGAATGCCTCTAGAGAATCAGCTTCGACTGTTTCAGATGCATAAGGGAGAGGAAATCGACCCCTTCCTCATTAGATTGAAGGCGATTCGTGATCAACTGGCTGCTATGGGGGCCACTCCTGATGAGGTTCTATTGGTCAGGACTGCCCTTAATACAGTCTCTGAACAATGGGAGACCTTTGTCCAAGGCAATTTGGGCAAAGCGACACTTCCAAATTGGGAAGACATGTGGGCAGCTCTTCGACAAGAAGAGATCAGGAGGTTGACCAAGGTAGGCAGTACCAGCAGCGGAATCAAGATAAAGGAGGAGGAAGATGCAGATCTCGCATCTAAGGAACAGCAGGGGTAGCGAGGGAAGAAGAAGAAAGACCTTTCAAAGGTCAGGTGCTTTAGATGTGGTAAACTAGGACATTTCACCACAACTTGTCCTCAGAAGAAGAAGGGCAAGGAAGATTCTGATTCAAAGGCTGCAGTAGCTAAGGGTGATGATGGGAGTGATGACGATGTGTCAATGAGTGCTCATGTGCCTCGAGAGAAGAGGCGGGGCGACATACATCTATAGATTGAACTATAGATGGTGAGGGGCAAGATCCTTAAGGTGCCCAAACTCTTGGATCACATAAGAGCTACGGGAGCCCTTAATGACAGTAGCAGGATGACTGTAGTCAGTTGGTGCAGAGGATTATGGAGGCACATTGGCAGAGCTAGGATTGGATTCTGAAGACTAGAGTAGCACAAAGCAGAGGAACCAACAGCGTAGAAGCAGCATCGCAGAGGCTGATGGGATTTCAGCAGTGTAGAGGCAGTGCTTACGCAGAGCAGAGCAATAGCAGCACAGAGCTCTAGAGGGTCAACGCAGATTAGCAGCAAAGGGTGTTTCAGTATCGAGATGCAACCAGACTAACTTGTCTGTCAGGATTTTGGGTGATGTCCTTCAGTTGCTTACTTCTCAGCAACTGAGTTGCAGTGCAGTAGTTAGCCGTGGTAGTGCTATGGGCAGCATGATGCAGCATTTGAGAGGGAGTTGCAGTACAGATGAGGCAGTGACTATGGCAAAGTCATCAGCAACAGTGCAGAAGGCAGCAGTGCATTGGACGAGGGGCAGCAGCCGAGCATCAGTAGCACAGGGGACTAATGTTGTGGATCAGGGTGATGCTTCAGGTTGAAGTGTTGCTAGAGCACATTCCTCGCTAAGAGGGAGTGTTGATTTTTGGGTAGCATCAAATGTGCTCTAACTCCAAAACTTTGTGGAGGGACTAGAGCCTAGAACACATGAGATCTCCAAGACCCAGAAATCATTTGGCGAAATTCCACTTGGAGATTAAGTTATTCAAATAATTAATTATTTTAATGGAGACCCTAAGTCTAACTTAGGGAAATTAAATAATTAAAGTGAATTAATTTAAACATGTGGGTGAGAATGTTCTAAGTGACGAGGATCAAGCCTTTTCTAATATTAGTTGTCGATTAGAGATTAGATCACGGCCGTTGATTCATCAATTGGAAAAGTATTAAAGGAAGGCTTGGGGTTAGTTGGAGAACACACACAGAGCGGCAGTCCATGAGCTAAGTCGTAACTCTGGGGCACGGTTTGCGGAGAATTTTCGAGTGAGCTTGCAATGCAACGAGGGGTAGTTCGGCAGTGGGATTTCTGATCCAAGGCCGAGAATAGAATAGCAAAGAGGCAGATCAGCACCAGAGGAGCAGCACAGGCCTAGGAGGGGTGATGCAGGCCCAGCAGGGGTGACGTAGGCCGAGCCAAGCTCACGCAGAGCCAGCGCAGAGGCTCACGTAGGCCCATAGGGGTGATGCAGGCCTAGAGGAGCTGACGCAGAGCTAGAAGGGGCAACGTTGGGGTTTCAGTGGGCCAAATCGAGCTCGTATTCAACAGACAGGAAAGGGTGATGCAGCCACAATGAAAGGTGACGCAATCTCAGTGCAGAACTTGTTGGGGACTGCGTAGGCACCTGTGGGGTTCTTCATTCTGATTTGAATCAACAATAATATTTGTCTCCAGAGATAGAGGTACTTCTGCCGAGATTTTCTCTGTTGGGTAAACCACTACTGGTACTCTAGTTTGTATTCAAAAATCTGCATAATAATAAAACCATCAAGAGCTGCGGCACCGGTTTCCCCACATTGGGTTTTTCTGGGGACATTTGTCCGAAAAATCTTGTGTCCTTTGCCGAATGTGCTTATTTCTTCAGTACCTGATCTGTATATTTGTGTAGTCAGCAGTGTATTTACTACGATGTTTTTCTTGTATTATTCAGAAAAATAACTTGTTAAGTTAATAAAACAAGTAGGAGAAGGAAATCAGATTACTTCTGTAGGATTTCTGTTTAGTAAATTCAGAAGTTTTCACACAGAACATGATAATGGTAATGATGAATTAATATAAAATTATAAGAAACTGTCAAGGTAATAGAGAAATCAATTAATAAATTTTTCCCTTGATTTCTAACACCTTAGAGACTAGACTAAGGTATCTTTCCTCAGGCCCAAAACACAGGTCAAATCTAGAGCCGTAAGTTGGCCGAAATCTGTGCAAAACAAGGTGCCCAATTCCTGCTCCAATGGTAGGCAAGTTCTTTTCTTCAAAAGATAATCAAAGGATCGTGAAAACCCATAACCCAAGAACAAAACCAGAAACCAAATCGCAAGTGCTTCTTCTTCACTTAAAGTCAGTCAAACCAATCTTTAGAATCTTCCATCTGCCTTCCATTAGATTTTCGTTTAAGCACATGGCCTCAGAAATTTGTCTTGGAATTCTCCTTGAATCTCAGATCCATTACCGAATTCACTTGCTCCTAGAATGCTAAAGGCTGGTGTATTTACAGTAAATTTGGAGGTCCCCTTAACTGGAGCCTACCTGAGCAAAAAGATGATCTTCTTATGAAAAGTCATGAATAAATTAATGCCGACTTGAAGGAGATGAGCAGACTTGATTGGAGAAGGCTTAGGATTCTTAAAAATCAAATTTTTGACTTCCACATCATTTCAAACTGATTAGGACACAGGGATTTTGGTCAATAATTTTGACTAGCTTGAAGGGGCTGCGATGAGATATTAAAGCCATAAATTAATGGGGCAAGATCTGGTGCAAAATCCATTCATCTGGGGCATCAATCTTCAAAAATTAATCTCTATCCTACCAGGAGGGCCCACAAAATGTACCACCTATCAAACAAAATGGCATAACAAGGGCTATAACACTAGGAGGTCCTTGTAACCAAATTTGCTGAAATGTGCATGCAAATCGTCAAACAAGTACTGGCCCATACACCCTTTGACATCAATGACAAATTCTTCCAACAAAATATTTCTGATTTAACAAGCCTCCAACAATACACATGTACAGAATAATGATTACCATTTTATTATGTACTAAAAGAAGCCTAGCAACCACCAATATGAGGTTTCTATCAATATACAACTGATCAGTCAGACCAAATGGTAAACTGAAAAATCTGACCCTATGCAATGTATTACAATTCTCAAAATCTGTGACATTATTAGTATATGCAATAAACAATGAGAAAAGAAATGTGCTGATCCACATAACGCAAAAAATATCAAAATATTAGACTTCATACAAGTTACAACACTAGGAAGAAATCCAGAAGCAAATCAGCAGTAGGTAGTCTTAAATATTGACGTTAATAAAAGCTAACAAAGGATCAGTCATGTTATAAAAGTTAGAAATTTAAATATTGATCTAGTTATGGGACAATTTTACTCTATAAAACTTGAAAGAAAACATATAAGTGTTCTCATTCTATCCCTAATGCGTACTGATATACCTGAATTATTCAGTCATAACCAGGAAAGCAATTTTAATTGGAAGAAATCTGGACTTTTGGTTAAGGATAACCCTGTTTAAGAAGTTTCAACAATTTGAGTTGTACATGTGATAGGAACTTTACTCCTTTCATTTAAGATTGTTTTCAACATGTCACTCTGTCATATAGACTGAAAAAGGAAACGCTGACAATTACACGAACAGAGTACACATACAGATATATTCTTGAAATCATATATGTCATTCCTTTGTTCATATAATAGCGTAGTGGGATAATTACCACTAAATTGAAAATAAAGATAATTTTACAAATAGTTGAAGAATCATTATCAGACAAACATTAGGAGAAGTAAACTCAATATACAAGATATGAAGTAAGGAAAAAAAATAATCAATATGGTGTGATCTACCTGTTCAGTGTGGTTCCCAAAATCCTGGTACATTCCAGAAATATTGTCATAGTGCATCTGTATAAAAGAAAATTATTTAGCCACACACCATGAACATTGTCAGAAAATTATTTGACAGGAGACAACAGTACAACTAAATGGCTTGCACATACAAAAGAATCGAATGAATCAAACACATCTCTGGACCAGAAACTCTCTTCAGGCCACTTGCTCTAACAACAGAGGTATGAAAGAGGGGAATGTGCCCCCTCAATCATACATTAAGGAAACAAAGTCTGGACTAGACTATGTGAACGTGACTATAAATGAGAAACTTTAGTATTTCTCAATCAGGAAGAGATCAATAACATTGCCAACCTTACCATTAGTATCAGTTGACTGGGAAAAAACAGAGGGCCAAAACATCTCCACTGAGGCTGAAACTTTCAAAAGAAAAGTTTGTCAACTTAAGGACAAAATTTAATTTGTGGGTCGGACGGTTATAGCCCTCACAAAAGACACTAAAGAATTTTCCAGACAGAATTTGGAAGTCAAAGAGATGGGTTGGCTTGCTTGTATCTACAATCAAATGTTTCATTGTGAACTTAGAAAATAAGGTCATGAAAGAAGGATTTTGACAGAACCAATACTTCTCAAACACAGAGGCTTGTTTATGAACATAGTAACCCCCTTTGAAATTATTTGTCCTTGTAGCTTTGTAGCTAAGGATTTTACATATGAAGAAGGCAAGTAAAAGGAATTCCTCAATTTTTGTTCTCTTGTTGCCACCATTGATCATCCTTCCATTCACACTAATTCTAGCCCATGTCAATCTTTAATAGTTGCATGCTTTCTTTTTCTTTGATTCCATGAGTTACTCCTAAAAATATGCAATTACCACTCAAGTGAGTTCCTCAGTCTAAAGTGTAGAAGAGAGAGTTGGTGAGGTGGGCAGTGGCCAACCTCCTAGTTCCACAAATCTTCACTGTGGTGTTGGGACTTTATGTCTTTCGGTGTGAGAATGTGTGGAAACATTTTGACACCGTTGGTCAGGATAAAGTTGCATTATATATATCTTGCTCACATTATGACTCCATGAAGTGAAGAAGCCTTTTTCCCTTTGCAAATCTGAAGACTTATTGTTTGTAGGGTGAAACAAGCAACATTTGAAGGCATCAAAGGTTCACCTTGGTGACTCAACTCCTTGTATTGCATAGCAATCATTCATTCAAGTTAGAGGTGGAAATAAACAAACAAACAAACAAAAAGACATGAATGCCATTTTGGACTCATTAGAGGAACAAGGGTCCATTGTTGAGATTCCATGATTCCCTAGACTGATAATTACTTCAAATGATTTTTCTATTAATTAATCTTGTGTCACATTCATCATTAAGCAATTATATATAGAAAATCTTCAACAATATAAACAATAAATTAAAATTCCTTATGTAAATTACAATTAGGTCCTAGGAAATGTCTGGAGCATGTGAGTACTCGAAATTCATCCCAGAGCCCCAGCTTTATCCTAATTCACACTTTCGGGGTCGAAAAATAAATATTCCCCAAGAAAATCCACTTCATCTAATAAAAGTCGCAAAAAGGAGAAAGAAATTCAAATATTAATAATATGAGACATATTAAAAAAATTATGTTTCCAAGTCAAAAGTCAAGTGTAGTGACATGGAATTTAAAGTGGAATTCAAAAGTGACTTGGAAGTCACATAAGCCCCATGAGTAGTGGGGACAGCACTGACAAATCAGTCAAGTCAATAATGTTGGAGGCCCACGAAATATCAAAAAAGGGGTAGGACGAAATCATTACTTAATGTTCACGGAATTGATTGAGATACTATTAAGTTTCAAGTCCAAGTCAAGGGAAGTTAGTGGGGACAGAACTGCCACATGGGATAGACCTTGTCCCCCACTAAACTCCACTCAACACTCAGCCAGCAGTTAAGGCAATACGCAGCACAGTTTGGGCATTTGTTTTATATCAGATTTAGTGGGGACAGCTCAGACACATGGGACAGAGCTTGTCCCCCACTCGCTAGAACACATTACAATTAACTATTATCCACCACCAGTTAAGGAGATACGCAGCCCATTTCAAAGTTTAGTCTAGAGTCTACGCAGCTACAAGGAAGACTCCCACATAAGACAAATATCAGTCATCTCAACAGCTGCTTAAACTCCAGGATATGGCTGAGTATTTTGTGGGAGTTGACACTCCCTTATATCCCACATTCTCACACGTGGCAGCAACAAAATGTTACGTAGATCCTCCAAAGAATACGCACAACAATGAGAGGGATACGCTGGCCAGTCTTGAAGGTATTGACTGCCACCTACAGTGTAATATTCCTTAGGAATTATTCGTTAGGAATTTTTACAGTAAATAACAAAGCATGCATAGACATAAAAACCACGAAAAGCAAACACATAAATCAGTTCATGAATTTGCATCAAAAACTGCGCTGCTAAGCCATTTTATTAAAAATAAAGAAGGTACAAAATGGTTCTGGAAAGTGTGCACCTGGGCTTGCCCAAGGCAAGCTAGCAAAGTCCAAGTGAAAAATATGAAGTCCCCCTCCAGTCTGCTGCTGCTCTCTCCTGGCTCTGAGCTGAACTGCCCAGAAAATACATTGTCGGCTGTGAAGAACTGCTGCTAGGGCCTCCTCTAGCGCTCAGAAAATTCCGCAAACTTAATACCAGGCTCTCCACCAAATACCCAAAATAACGCATGAAGGAATAGGCCAATGGTTCACCTTGAAATTTTGGCCCTCTTTTCCCTCAATGGCACTATCGCTGGGTAATTCGACCCACCTGTCAATCCTTCTGCAAAAAGCCCACAAAATGGCTGCAATCACCCTCAAAACACTTCCCCGGACTCCTCAAGTTTCAGGCCCAAACTCCCTTCTCTCCTTAACACTCAAGTGTGACTCCTCCAAGGACTACACAATGACTACGCTGCTGCTACTGGAAACTCCCTCAAACTCACACTCCCTGCTATTGAATCAAACTGGAATAGGTGAGACTCCCTCTTCGAAGTCCACCAAAGCAGGGTTGAGATTTCCGCTCGGAAACACTCGTGTGTTGAACAACACTTGCAGACTTGGCTTCAACTCAAGCGTACTAAGTCTAAGACAAATTCTCAAAGGATCATGAATGCCAAAATGAGTGCCTTTCCTTCCTTTTTGTCAAAGTGCTTCCAAAATGCCCATGTGGGCCCAGCTCGATTTCCCCCCACCAAACTTAATCCAATGAGTGCATATTCCTCATGTAAATCATAATTCTCTATGGGTGGCCCCCATGCTCGACTAGAGGCATGATTTTTCCCCTCCAACTCTAATGTTTGGGCTTGCTTTTAATCAAAAATACATGTGGGGCCTCTAAACCCACATTTCCTAAGTGCAAACATGAATTAAGACAAAAATGGTCAAAATTGATATTTCATTTAGCAATAATGCTAAGTGGGAATATCGCCTTCCTCCCCGCCAAAATATTGCTTGTCCTCAAGCAACTATAATGAAAGAGGTTGAAGTATTTGCTCCCCTTCCCAAGTGACATCCTCATCTAGTAGGTTCTTCCATCCAATCAAAAACTCCTTGATGACCCTGTTCTACAAGTGCCTCTCCCAAGTATGCAAAATAGCCTTTGGCTCCAGAAATAAGTGCCCCTCATCATCCATAGGGGGTAGCTCTGTAGTTGTTGTCACTGGCTGCCCCAGTGCCTTTTTCAGGAAAGACACATGAAAAATGTTGTGCACTCGACTCTCGGGGGGTAGCTCCAACTCATATGCTACCTCCCCAACTCTCTGAGTGACTCGGTACGGCCCATAGAAGCGATGTTTGAGCTTCTTGGCCCCCTTTTTCTTGAGTGATGACTGTTGGTACGGTTGAAGCTTCAAGAAGACAAAATCCCTTACCTCAAATTGCCTCTCAACTTTTCCCTTGTCTGCATAAAGTTTTTTTTGGTTCTGTGATGTCCGCATGTTGTCTTTGAGAACCCGCAAAATGTTTTGGCTCTCCTATATCCAATCCTTGGTCCTGGTGGCCTTGCTATCTCCAA
The DNA here is from genome assembly GCA_034641835.2 of Pinus albicaulis. Classification (NCBI taxonomy): domain Eukaryota; kingdom Viridiplantae; phylum Streptophyta; class Pinopsida; order Pinales; family Pinaceae; genus Pinus; species Pinus albicaulis. The sequence goes on along the minus strand of CM076584.1, from coordinate 1,174,188,365 downwards.
ACATCACATTAGCAAAAGATAACACACTGTAACCATACAGGGCTCGAAATGGAGACATACATATGGACATGTCGTACGTGTTGTTGTAGCAGCACTCACCCAAGTGCAACCGCAGTATCCATGCTCGTTGTTGGCCTGTCACTTAGTTACGCAAGTAGCCCTCCAGTGGCTTGTTAACTATCTGTGAAAATTTCAATCTGAAATTCTACAATTGCAGTGATAGATTATTTCTCCTACCTATTATTTCAATAAGTCATTTACAGAAATCTATCAGTAAACTTTGAAATAAATGCTACTGCAACATTCACAATTATATATGTAGAGAAGTAAACAGTGAAAAACATAAGCATAAAAACCAATCACATGTACACAGTTATTTTTGGACAAATGACCCAGGAAAAACCCAATGCGGGAAAATCGGTGTAGCGGATGAGGGTTTGATTAATATTCTACACAAATGAATCTTTACAAGGAATACACTGGCAAATAAAATCTGAAAACACCTGAGATAGAATTCTCGACTCCTCCCAACAATTTTCGGCCACCCTAATCAGCCTCAGCTTCCCTCTATGCCAGTCTGCATGTTTCACTATGCAGTCACTGCACTGGACTGCGTAAGTCTGTGTTAATTTTGGACAACTAGGTCCAAACTCCATGTTGTGATGCTCATATGAGATGCCAATATTTTTATTGGTTACTCTTTTAGAGAGGTGCAAGATCGATCTAAAGATCATCTTAATGCGATGAGCAAAACATTTATTTTGAATTTATTCAAAATATGTGCAGGTCGGCCTGAAATGAAATGTAGGCTTGAAGCCCCAGCAATTGTGTCACACACCCTCACTGATGGATATAAATAGGTCAATGTTGGAGGTCATTTTCACTCATCCATCATCTCACACTCTCTCCTCATCTGATTGGTTTGATCATCACTTGGAGTCTCTTCTTCTCCACAGGTGGGAAATTGCAGCAAGGAGAATTTTTGTTTTCGACCTAGGGTTTGAATACAGAGTTGACCAACGTTGACTTTGGTCAACGCATGGTCAAACTGACCCAAATCTTGGTCAAAATTCTCATTTCTACAGTCCGCATTTTTTGGCACAAAAATCGAGGTTGTTCGTTGACTTTGACCGAGCTGTGTTGACTTCTTGCTGCTGTTGTTTTGCATTGACTATGACAGCGTTGACTTTGGGTTGACTAATATTGTTGTCCAAGAGGGTTGTGTGACACTTCTGGTTGGTTGACTGTATTGAGACTTTGTTGGTTGAAGCATCCTGTTGACCGCCATAACGCACCACCACATATATATATATTTTGGCTTGTCTTATGTCGATCTACTGGTATGTTCTATCAGCATTTTACTTTCTTGTTTATGTGATTGTTGTTTGATATTGGGGATAAAAGTAAAGTTGCATCAAGCATAGAACATCTACAAAAATTTACATGGAATCAGAGCTGAGGTGAAGAAAAAGCCCAAGTTTGTAGCAATCACCGAAGAAGAGCATGAGTACCTCAAGCTCAAACTATAATGGCTTTAAAGTTGATGACAAATTGACTAGGAAGGAAGACTTCCATGCCTGGAAGAAGTCATTGGATCTTATGTTCGAAGACCAAGATGTCATAGACTATATGCAAGGTAAAATCAAAGAGCCTCCATCCACTGCACCTGCTGCCACCAAGTCAAAGTATAAGAAGGGGGAAATAAAAGCAAAGATGATGATTAGGGACTCAATTCATAAGATTTTGGTTGCCTACATCTCTGAACTGGGCACATCCAAGGAGATGTATGATAAGTTTGTCAATATGTTCAAGGCCAACAATACAAATCAAGTCCTCTTCTTTAAGAATCAACTGAAGAATCTGAAGAAGGGCAAGGATGAATCCGTTCAATCCTATTTTTTGAAGTTGACCGAAATCAAAAATAATCTTCTGGCTAATGGGGAGACAATAGCTGATCGAGAAATGGTTCTCACCGCACTTGGGGTTCTCTCATCCGAATGGCATGTATTCAATACTACAATTCTCAATAACAATGCGATACCTGAGTTTGACGAAGTACTATCGAGATGCGTACAAGAAGAGACAAGGATGAAGGAATATGAAAATGAAGGAAACGTTGCCTTCACTGCTCGTGCTAAGAAGAAGAACTTTGGTGGTCTGAGGAACAAAGGAAGAGCAGGGGCCCAAGGGAAGAAAGGTAAATGTTACACATGTCACAAGACTGGCCACTATGCTAGAGAATTCCCTTTCAAGAAGGATTCTCCTGATGATGATGACAACAACAACAACAACCGGAGGAATGGCAATCAAAGGAAAGAGGAAGGCTCCCTCTGGTGGAAATGGGCAACCTTACAAAAGGTTGATAAATTCCAGGGATGAGGAATCAAATGTTGTTGATGATAAAAGAAATGAATTCATTCTTCTATCTGCCCTCTCTGTTGCATCTCCACCCGACACTATGGATGTCTGGTTCATAGATAGTGGTGCCTCAAGGCACATCACTGGGTTCAAGGAAGCACTTTCTCATATAGTTGAGAAGGATGTTAATCTGAAAATTATGCTTGGAGATAATGCCACATATCCCGTGAAAGGGACAAAGACTGTGACCCTCCACTTGTCTCAAGGTCAAGTCCTTCGCTTGCAAGATGTACTATATGTACCTGATTTGAAGAAGAACCTTGTGTCTATTTCGGCCATGGAAGACAAAGGTTTCAATGTGGCATTCATTGATGGGAAGGTGCATATCTGAAAGAAGAGTTTCAAGGAAGCTATCACGATTGGGTTTAGACTTGATACACTCTACCAAGTTGGAGCAAGTCCAATGGGAGCGATGACATGTGATACTATCCGACAGACTGAACTATGGCACTGGAGGTTTGGACACCTTCACTACAAAGCCCTTCCCAAAGCAAGGAAGTTAGTGACGAGGATGCTCGAGTTCACAAATGATCATGAAGGTGTATGTCAGGGCTGTGCCGAAGGAAAGCATACAAGGGGACTTTTCCCCTCAAGTGTCACAAAGACAATTGATGTCTTGCAATTGATACATTCTGATCTGTCTGGTATGTTGCCCGTGACATCCTTGGGAGGATGTTCTTATTATATGGCGTTCAGAGATGACTTCGCTCGCAAAACTCAGATATACTTCTTGAAGAAGAAGGATGAGGCTTTCATGTGGTTCAGTACTTTCAAAGCCTTGGTGGAAAATTCAACAGGGAAGAAGATCAAGAAATTGAGGACCAATAATGGCACTGAATATGAGATGAACGATTTCAAAAACTTTTGCAGAGAAGCTGGCATCAAGAGGGATACCACAACTGTCTATACTCCTGAGCAAAATGGTGTTGCGGAAAGAGAGAACAGGACCATTGTGGAAGTTGCTCGTGCCATGCTATGTGACCAAGGTCTTCCGAAGTTTCTTTGGGGAGAAGCTGCGAACACTGTTGTGTACATACAAAACCGATGCCTGCATTCCGCTCTGGACTCTAAAACTCCCGAAGAGGTTTTTTCTAGTAAGAAACTTGACGTCTCACATTTTAGAGTTTTTGGATGTCCTATTTATTTTCATGTGCCGAAGGAGAAGAGGTGCAAGCTAGATGCTTCTGGAAAGAAGGAAATGTTTGCGAGCTATAGAGAAACTTCAAAGGCCTATAGAGTCTATGTGCCTGGTCAAAGGGAAGTGGAGATATGCCACGATGTTACCTTTGACGAAGGTGCTTCCCTGTGGAAAGTAATCAATCTTCCGAGATCTGAAGAAGATCATGAAGCAAGGCCTGGAAATCAAGAAGAACCGAAGGATGAGACGATACCTGATGCTGAAGGACCGATTGACCCGATTGATCCACCTCCTTCATTGGGGGAAGAGACCATCATGGCTTAGGGAGCGAGGATGCCAAGGGGCATATGGCCCCAAGGGGGGCATTCCGTGAAAGCAAGAAGCCAAATAGGTACCAAGGGTATCTAGCAGCCATGAGTACAATCATATAATCTGAGCCTGAATCTTTTGAGGAAGCCGTAAAGCATAAGTCTGGAAGGATGCTATGCACGAAGAATATGAGTCCATTATGAAGAATGATGTCTGGGATGTGGTTCCAAGACCGAAGGACAAAGAATTTGTCACCTCGAAATGGTTCTATAAGATCAAGCATGGATCTGATGGCAGTGCTGAAAAATTCAAGGCAAGATTTGTTGCCCGTGGCTTCTCTCAAAAGGAAGGTGTAGACTATGATGATATATTTGCACCTGTGGCTCGATATACCACCATCTGATCTATCATAGCCCTTGCTACTACACAAGGAAGGAATCTTCATTAGATGGATGTGAAGACCGCATTTCTGCATGGTGCGATAAAGGAAGAGGTGTATGTGGCAACCTCTGGGGTTCGAAGTCCAGGATCGAGACACCCATGTTTGCAGGTTGAAGAAACCACTCTATGGGTTGAAGCAAGCACCTAGAGTTTGGTACGAGAGGATAAATAGCTACCTGATGAAGTTGGGCTTCACTCGTAGTAATGTTGATCCGAACCTTTACTTCAAGGTTGATAGAGAAAAGCCTCTCATTCTGGTGTTGTATGTGGACGACCTCTTCTTGACAGGTGTTGACCCTCTCCTTTATCAGTGTAAGAGGGAGCTCGCTGTTGAGTTCGAGATAAAGGACCTAGGACTGATGCATTATTTCCTAGGCCTAGAGGTCTAGCAGAGACCTAGCGAGATTTTCCCTTCTCAAGGAAAATATATTGTGCAGCTTCTGGAAAGATTTGGAATGGTGGACTGTAAGTCCATGTCGACACCAATGGAGCTTAACTTTAAGAAGTTGAGTGGCAGCACTGCTGGGCCCGTGCTAGCAAATCCTACTGAGTATAGTCAACTCGTAGGGGCACTGATGTTCTTAGTGAACACCCATCCGGACATATGTTTTGCAGTGAACACTTTGAGTCAACATATGGTTGAACCTCATCACATTCACTGGGTTGGTGCCAAGAATCTGTTGAGATATCTTCGAGGCACGATAAACCATGGGCTGAGATACACTGTCGGGAGCGTGACACTCCATGGATATACTGATGCCGATTGGGCTGGGAATGTGGTGGATCGTAAGAGCACATCGGGATGCTGCTTCACACTTGGATCTGCTTCGATATCATGGATGAGCAGGAAGCAGAAGTCGGTGGCTTTGAGCACCGCGGAGACCGAATAAATTGCAGCGAGTATGGCCTATTGTGAAGCAATTTGGTTGTGAAAGCTCTTTAGTGAGTTGTTCGGGCATGTGCTAGATACCACCGTGATACTCTGTGATAACCAGAGTGAGATTCGATTGTCCGAGAATCCCGTGTTCCACGATCGATCCAAGCATATTGATATCAGGTACCACTTTATCCGGGATATGGTACAGCGAGGCGCCGTAAGGCTCGATCATATAGGAACTTATGAGCAGGTCGTGAATATTCTCACAAAGCCCTTGGGGAAGGTCAAGTTCCTAAACTTCCATGAGAATCTTGGAATCGTGGAACGACCCTATGCTGAGGGTCCTGTTGGACGACGAGCTCTGGGAGCTCTGGGGAGCTTTGGGGTTAGCTTCTCGGAGCTATAAGAAACCACGCGGCTAGGCTTGCCGAACCTTGTTGGTGTGTTAATCTAGGTTGTTATTGATGTAAATATGGCAATAGGATGCTAGATGGATGATGGAAGACTACTTGAAGACATGATGCTTCATATGATTAATGACATATCACTATGGCATGGTGAATTGATGACATTATAACCCTATGTTGGAGAAGGAAAAAATTAAACCATAAAGAAGCCCAACTCTCGAAGGCATTTTACCCTACCTCCATTTCCGCACCAATAAATGACTAGTTACATTAAAAAATATTTTTCACTACCTTAGAGGAAGAATTTCTCTATGAGACCTTCACCATCCTCTAGCGCATATTTTTAGCTTTCTAATGAGCTATCACTTGGCCTGAAACTCCAAGTATTCTAAGAAATATGAATTTTTCAAGTTCAACAAATTTGTCTGGTCATTAAGCCGACCTAAACTCTCTTCCATGTCGGCCTGCCTTAAGGGACATGTCCTTTCAGTTTGCTGAACGAGTTTGTGTATATATAAGAACTTAAATCATCTACTTCAGATCACTTTCTCACTCAACAAATTACAGAAGTTTGGTGAAGAGAGGTGGGTTCATATCTCATGAACCAAAGCATTTCTGAAAGGGCTATACTTTGAGAAAGTTTTTCAGTGCAAATTTATGTGCACTTTTGAAGTAACTCCAAATCTGTGGAAGGTGCAGTTTGAAGGCTTCAGACTATGCTTTGTTGTGACCTTTAGTGATCTAGATTGCAGTGATTTATGCGGTGAACTGTGGTAGAGCAGTCTTACATTGTTGTGGTTTTTACACCTCATCCTCAGTGTTGTTCAAGGGTTGCAATGAACTGTGGTAGATCTGTGCTATATCATTTCAGTCTTGAACCTGTGTTGTAACTTCGATCTTATTACAAAAGTTTAAGACGTGGTTGTTGAGGGTTGTCTTCACTGTTGCAGATTCAGGACTGTATTACAAGCATCAAAAAATTCGGATCTGCTATCTCTTACTTCGGTGCTGCTATAGGCTACTAGGGATTGTTGAAGACCAGTCTGTCCATCAGAAGACCGAACCTATGCAAGATACTTGGTATAGTTGGTGTAGTGAGGCGCTTATTACTAGTATAGTCCTAGTGCAGCATGGTGCTAGAAGTTTAGTAAACGGTGAAGTTTTAACTCCTTAATGCAGTTGGTGAAGTGTTGGTGCGATACAAAAGAATAAGTATAGTGTGTTGCAAGAACAGTGGGACAGGATTAATGGAGAAGTGTGGTGTTGAATAAACGGTGCAGTATGGTGCAGAATTGATGATGTAGACTTGTGCATTGAAGCACCTTTGGACTAATAATCCAGTCGAGAAGCAAAGAAGGATTGGTGTCCTTGGGGTAGGTGCCCCTAAACTCAAGGTTGGTGCCTTGGTGAAGATAGGGTCGAAGCCCTAGAGGTCGAAGCCTCATCAAAGTCCAAGTTGGTGCTTGGCAACAGGTTGGTGTCTGATTCATTGAAAAGTTGGTGCCCTCACACATCTATTGTACTCAATTATTTTGAAAAGGGATTGAAGTTCTTATTAATCCTTAATAATATCATTATTATACACCTCTCTGTTTTTTAATTGTGAAGAATCTAACTGGCAAAAATTAACATTTGAAAAGAAATACTGATTCACCCCCCTCTCAGTATTTCCAACATGGTGTGCTTCTGCCCCACCGTTATGATATTGAGTTGGTTCACCTCTCATGATCTGTGCCCCTTATGCATCCTACCCATTGAGTCCCAGACTCATGGGAAGTACCTCTCATTTGGCCAGTGAGGTGGGAAAAGCTAGAGACCAGTAGCAAAGACCGATGGACGCATCGGAGGTTGCCGTACTCTCTATGTCTAGGATGGCACGTGTCCAACCACTTGATCTGGGATCAAGTCTAGTGAGGTTTCGGACCTCCAACTGACTTCGGGTCAGGTAAACCAACTTCGGGTTGGTATGAGGCTCTTTTTGATTCCTATAATGGTTTTGGACATCTAGGCTGAATCTGTCAATCGGGAAAGATGTCTTTGTGACCGACCCACTTTTGTTTTGAGATAAAGAAACCAGCAAAGCAAGTTACAACGAGATGACGCACAATGTTTGGATGGCACAGGTGGATGGAGTCCTCCCTAGTTGACAGGGAGTGTTAATTTTGAACAACTAGGTCCAAACTCCATGTTGTGATGCTCAAATGAAGATGCCAATATTTTTATTGGATTCCTCTTTCGGAGAGGTGCAAGATCGATCTAAAGATCATCTTGATCTGATGAGCAGAACATTTATTTTAAATTTATTCAAAATATGTGGAGGTCGGCCTAAAATAAAATGTAGGCTTGAAGCCCCAGCAGTTGTGTCACACACCCTCACTGATGGATATAAATAGGTCAACATTGGAGGTCATTTTCACTCATCCATCATCTCACATTCTCTCTCCTCATTTGATTGGTTTGATCATCACTTGGAGTCTCTTCTTCTCCACACGTGAGAGGTACGGCAAGGAGAATTTATGTTTTCGACCCTAGGGTTTCGACACGGTTGACCGGCATTGACTTTGGTCAATGCATGGTCAAGCGACCCAAATCTTGGTCAAAATTCCGATTTTCGGTCCACATTTTCGGCACGAGAAATCGAGGTTGACCCGTTGACTTTGGCTAAGTGCTGCGTAGGCTCTACGTGTGATCACTGTGCTGCAGCCCTGTGCTGCCTCCTGTGACCCATTGCATCCTTCTGTCCTTGAGTTCAATCACTGTTGACTCCCTCCTTCTCCTTCTATTCCTACAACTCTCCACCCTGCAACTCTCCCACTGAAATCGAATTCTATTCCTTCAGAATTGATCTCCTTCGAGTACTAAGTGTAAGCCCAATTTTTTTCCAAATGACCCTCAAGACTTCTTTTATAATCTTCTCGTTGATGAATCAACAACCCAAATTAGAAGATTAATCAATGGCTAAGATTAAAACTTGACTTGATCTTTGTTTTCTGGAAGATTCACACTCTGACTTATTAATACCCTTTAATTATATACTTTTCCTAAGTTTAGACTTAGGGTCTCCATTAAAATAATTAATTATTTTAATAAGTCATGACTCGAGTAGAATTTCCACAAACGATTTCCAGGATTATGCCTGTTACATGTTGTTCTACTTTGAAGCACCCTCTGCGCTGTTGATCTTTGGACGCTTCCCCTCATCTGCTGCGATGTTGCCTTCTGTACTACTGCCCATGACACTGCCACTGTCACTGCTGCATCTGTACTACAGCTCTCTCTGAATCCTGATCCTATCCATTCCTGCTACTGGAATGGATTCTTGAGTCGACAAACTTGGTCTTCCCCAGAGCCTTTCTGAGAATGTCTGCCACTTGTTCTCCTATTGGAGTGTACTGCAACTGCACAACTCCACGTTGTACACAGTACCTAATGAAGTGACACCTGATGTCAATGTGCTTCGACCGATCGTGAAACACATGATTTTCAGAGAGCTTGATGCAACTCTAATTATCACATAAGATATTGGTTGCTTCCATTTTCTCCTTTAGTAGGTTCACAAGCAGTTTCCGGCGCCATGTGGCCTCACATGAAGTTGTGCTAGATGCCATATATTCAGCCTCTGCTGAGCTCAATGCCACGGATTTCTTTTTCCTGCTACACCAGTAAGTCATTCTTGATCCTAGACTGAAACAATACCCACTGGTACTCTTCCGATCTACTGGAATCCCAGCGCAATCTGCATCAGTGAACCCACTCAATCTGACATCACTACTACGGGTGTACTTCAATCCAAGCTTGATTGTTCCTTGAAGGTACCTGAGAACATGCTTAGTTGCTGCCTAATGAGCCCTCTTAGGTTATACCATGAACTAATTGAGGGTATTTACAGCATAACAGATGTATGGCCTTGTGTTCACCAGATACATCAACAATCCTATGAGCTACCTATACAGAGTAGGATCAACCTCATCATCTTCGAACGTGTCGATTTTCTTCCAGTTGTTGATCATTGGAGTCGTCATGGGTCTACAATCCTCCATCTGAAATCTCTTCAGAATCTCTGTAGTATATCTTCCTTGACCAAGAAATATCTCTCCCTTCTGCTACCAAACTTCCAACCGTAGAAAATAGTGCATTAGCCCCAGATCCTTCATGTCAAATTATGTAGCCAAATTCTTCTTACAGTCTATGATGAGCCTCGATGATCTCGTCTGAAATAGATCATCTACATATAAAACTAACATCAGGGGCTCACTCCCTACCCTTAGATAGTAGAGATTGGGATATGTGTCACTCTTGACAAATCCCCTCTTCTGCAGTAGTTGTCAATTCGACCATACCAGGCTCTAGGAGCTTTCTTTAGTCCATACAAGGCTTCCTTGAGCCTGCACACATGAGTCTTCTGATCATACGTCTCGAAGCCTTCTGGTTGTTCAATATACACCTCTTCCTCTATTACCCCGTTAAGGAACGCAACCTTGACGTCCATCTGGTGAATCTCCCATCCCATCTGCGCAGCAAGGGATATCACGGATCTAATAGCGGTATATCTGGCTACTGGGGCGAAGGTTTCTTCATAATCTATCCCTTCCTTCTGAGCATACCCCTTAGCCACAAACCTAGCTTTAAATTTCTTGATGCTGCCATCTACAACATACTTGACCTTGTAGATCCACCTTGATCCTACAACTGATCTCCCCTGAGGTCTGGGGACCACTTACAAGACATCATTCATCGTGATAGAACTGTACTCTTCCACCATTGCATCTACCCACAACTGGTGCTGAGCTGCTTCTCAGAAACTGGAAGGTTCCCCAACCTGTGCAACCAAGGCTTGATACCTCTCAAGCTACTTACGTTGTCTCTTCTCATTTCGGGGGACTCCGATAAAGTCTTCTGCATCCCTCAGAATCTGTCGTAGATCCCTGCTTGTTCTCCCACTAGTAGTGGGCAGATTTACCTGCTCTCCCTCCTGCAAGTCCTCGAGATAAGTGTCCCTTGGATCCTCATGCCTTGGAGAGGTGGATGAGTTTTCTGCTGCTGGTTGTTGAAGCTGAACCAGGGGATCCTCCTTAGACTGCGTAGCAAAAGGCAACTCGAGGGATCTTCTGAAGCTCTTCTCCTCCAAGAATTTCACATCCCTCAGCACCACAACTTTCCTGCTCTCAGGAATATAGATGCGATATGCCTTTGCACTCTCACTGTATCCTACCAGATACCCCTTTTATGCAGTCATATCCAACTTCTTCCTCTTTTCATTGGGCACATGACAGTAAGTTGTACTGTCGAAGATCCTAAAGTGACTCACTTCAGGCTGGCTGCCAGTGAAGACACTTTCCGGCATGATATTTCCCAATGCAGCATGAGGAATACTGTTCTAAACATAGAAGACTGTGTTACAAGCTTCAGCCAACAAAAATTTGGGCATCACCGTTACAACTTCGACAATAGTACTGTTTTTCCTTTCTGCCACACCATTATGCTCTGGATTATATGGAGCGGTCCACTCTCTTCTGATACCTTTCCTTGTGCAGAACCTAGTGAATTCCTTGTCTGTGTATTCACCACCACTGTCTGAACACAGTACCTTGATCCGCTTTCCTGTCATATTTTCTACTAGAGCTTTGAACTCCTTAAACCAACTAAAGACTTCGTCCTTAGTCTTAAAAAATAGATCCACGTCTTTCTAGAATGGTCATCAATAAAAGTGATAAAATACATGGCACCACTAAGAGCTCTACTAGACATTGGTCCACGTATCCTAGTGTATCAGGAACAATACACTCTCAGCCCTATTGTTGCTTCTCTAATAAGTTACCTTGGCATATTTACCCAGTACGCACCATCTACAGACATCGTCCCACTTGGTGCTCATTTCTGGAACTCCTGTGACAATTTTCTTGAGGATTTTTAACGCCCCATGATGCAAATTCCCCATTCTTTTGTGCCACAGTTCATTCAGGCCCGTTTCATCAGCGCTACCAATCAGCGCCATCAGGGATTCGAGTTGTAACTTATAAAATTTCTTACTCCTTACTCTGCTTTGTGCTTTCTTCTTCCAACTGAGATGTTTGACATAAACCCTATTGCCAATAAAGTTAACGTCATAACCTCGGTTTTGAAGTTGAGACACTGAGAGCAAATTCATCCCCAGCCCGGGCAAATGCAACACATTCATGGCCCTGTTGACCACTGGAGTGGCACCTAATGATTATGTGAAGACTCCATGCCTAAGGATGAACCAGAAGACACTTGTACCATCAGATATTATCAGATATCATCAATTCAACAGAGTGTTTAAGCTCTACTTCTACTTCTCATCATCTTTCTCTTGTACCCAGATTCCACGCCCTACGGGGAATTGTAATAAGTGATGCTAGTAATGATGATTTTTGAATCAATATTGAGTCTGTAACAGGCCTAGGTAGCCTGGGACCTTGCCAACAAGTGAGTATTACTCTGGGAGGATTTTTTTCACTTGGTTAATTATCATCTCCCTACCAGGAGTTAATAATTAATTGAGTTTTTTCCTCCAATTTTACCCCAAAGTCAGAGTACGACTTGATGGTGAGGCCTTGGGTGAGTTCTAATGTCTAGACTCAATGTATATTACCATACTAGATCACACAAAAAAAATCATGGAATTTGGTTAGGTCTAGGTAGTGATTTTTTAATTTTTTAGATTTCCTGCAAGTCGAAAATCGCAATAAAAATTGTAATTGCATTGTAATAAGTGTTGCATAGAGAAGTTGTATGCGGTATGAGTAATCAAAATTACACCTCTCACCCTCAACTTTCTACTATGACACACTTTGAGGGGTTAAAATGTTTTTTGAACCCTCAAAACCCACTTTTCCTAAGTTTAGTGGGAAATCTAGCAATTAATTAAGCCAGAAATTAAATAAATTGAGAAAAATAAATATTCACACATGCTAAATGAGGTGGAAAATTATGGAGTTAAAGTGAAGTCCCAAGGTGATGTGGACTCCTAAAATCAAGAAAAACCTCAAATAAAATTGAATTTCTGCCATTAAATGAAAGCTGCTTACTTGGAAATTCGAATTTGTGAAGTTAGTGCATATTTGGGAGGATTTAGGAGAATATTTGGTGAAGATTTTTGTGGAAAATTGTCCCCACATGGATTACCACCCATATACACTTGTCATTCCATCATAAAATTCCAATTTGGCACATAAGGGAAGAAGAAAATGATGTCCACTTGCCAGAATCCGATTTTTACACTTGGCAATGGAGCTTCACATATCAAATTCGAATTTGCCTTTTGATCTCCTCCCTCTCACCACTTGGCATTTGGTTCTTTATTGCGATTTGCTCCCAACTTTCTATATAATGAAGCCATGGGCTCTCATATTGTATCATGTAATACGAGCTATTGGGCTTGAAGACGCGTTGTCGGATTGTACACGTACTTGCAATATAATACAAAAGTCTTTGGGGTAACTTGTGATGGTGTTCTTCTCCTTGCATATATGGTCAATTCTTGACTTGTTGTCATGCTTCTATTTATTTCCTCATGCTATTGTTTCCTTCATGCTTGTTTCAAGTTGTGTTAGTATGCAGTGATCTCATATTAGCATAAGAGTTACTTGATCGCTTTAGGATAAGAAATCTTCTATTTGATGTCAAATATATCTATAAGAGTTATTTCCATTGCTTTTATTAAATTTCATGTGGATTTAATATGTTGTGGTGAGATTGTTTAAAAGGATCCATCTATGGTCATGCTTTTTTTCAAGCGTGAGGGGAAGTTCTCGGAGGAACCAACCCATTCTTGAAAATATTCAAGGAACACCTGCATGTGTTGATTTCCAAAGTCTAATCTATATTTTATTTTGTCTTGCAAAGTATCTTTAAAGTTTCTCAAAGCCCTTATTTCTTGCATTAAAAAAAAAAATCAAATTTAAAATAATTTACTTTTCAAAGTATTGCACTTCATTTCTTTAATATCTGGCTATTTCAAAGAGCCAAGCTATGGCTAGTCAAAGAGGAGAGCTTGCTCATACTCTTTGGCCTAGCCTCTTGTAGATTAGTTTTGTAACATTACTTTGTGATTTCTTGAGCTAACATTTGTGGCTGTAGAGTTTCTCTAACTTGTTGTCTTGCAGGTTTCATTTTCAAAAAATTACTTACAAGTTTGCATGCAACTTCTAGGTTATTTCCTTCCCTTGGCCGTGTAACTCAAAGAGGCTTTGCCTTGCTTTTTCTTCCTCAAAAAATCTACATTTTGTTGGGCTTTTGTCGGCCTCAAATTGTAGAAATTTTTAGCAAGGAAAAATCTATGCCTCAAGCCAACATTGTGAAGACTTTCCTTGGATTTTAGAGAAGACTTCATAGTTTTCTCCTTATTGTAATAATTATTAAAATTCTTGGTTTTGGGAGTGTGGGTTTTACCCATTGGTATCCCTATCTCTCCACCTTTTTGGAGAGACTTTGTGGCTTGATCTTTGATCTTTTTCACTTGCATGCACATCATTTAATTGGGGAATTAACACAATCATGCATTACACTCATTTTGCATGCACCTAAAACTAATTTGCTATAGATTTCTAGTCTTTTTACTTTCATAGCAGGTTCAAATTTTTGCATGTTTGCACTTTTAAATTTGTCATGAATTTTGTTCCAAATCCACTTATGCTTCATCTTTAATTGCATATTACATGCAATAGGTATTTGGACAAATTTTCTCCATAAAATAGCATTCTACTTCATGACATGCAAATACATCTCAAGTTTGAAAGTTAATTTTCATTGTTGATTAATTTACTTACATGCCCCAAGCAAATCACTAAAATTTTACCTCCAACATAAGTTGGTGAATAGACATTTTAGGGACCCTCTACTCCTCTATTAACTCTTCACTGTGAGATCCATATCTTTGGGTGAGGTCTGGGGATTGAAGAGTTGAATTGTAACCTTTCTTTAGAACTAATTAATAAAATAAACCAAGAGCATTTTCATCACATTTACCTTACTTGCAAGTTCTAAATTTTTGTTTTCTAGATGGTTTAGAGTCTCACATGCAACATCATTTCCTATTTTCAAAAAGCATTTCCTTTCATGCAAGTATTGTAATATATTTTGCAACAAGTTTAGTTTAATTTTCTTGTACTTGGAACAATGTCTACTTTAGCAAGCTCCCTTTCGTGTTTAATGACTATCATCTTCATGAATGGTTAATTGTTAAATTTGGGAAACTAGGTCCAAACTCCGGGTTGTACTGCTCAGATGACGATCCCAATATTTTTATTGGATTCCTCTTTCGAAGAGGTGTAAGATTGATCTAAAGATCATCTCGATCGGATGAGCAGAACATGTACTTTGAATTTATTCCACTTATGTGCTAGGTCAGCCTAGAATATAATATAGACTTAAATGTCTTAAAGGACATGTCACACACCCTCAAAGATACCTATATATTGGAGAGACATGGAGTTCATTATGCACACAATGGGTGGAGGATTTTCTTCTCTCTTGATGGCGATGGAGCTACGTTCTTGGTGATGCATCTTTGTGGAGTATTCTTTGTCTGGATTATCTTGGGGTTGTGTGTGACACGCTTGGCTGAATGACCTATTGGAGACTTTGTTGATTGAAGCATTCTGCTGATCGTCGTAATGCCATCATTCTTCTTCTTAGTTGACTTGTCTTCCATTGATCTATTTATCTGTTCTATCTGCTTCATTATTTTGTGCCCTAATCTGAAATGTCATAGAACATGTTCAGAAATTAACATGGAATCAAAGCTTGGTGAAGACAAAATTCAACTTGTGTTGAGAGCAATCACTCACACTTCAGAAAGACTCGTTGGAGAGGTGAAATTCTTTGCCCTGGCCACAACAAGGAAAGATAAGACAACGTGGGTTTTTGAGGGGTCTGTTTTAGGGTTATCTTGAAGACCGAATTACTATGAGGGGAGGCCGAGGCAGCAAAGGCTGTTTTAGCCTACATAAATGTGTCTTGGGTGCGGTGGATAGCAGCATATGCTGCTATAGGTGGGTTGCAGTCCCTACCTCATCCCTAGAGACAGTGTAGACAGTGTTTGGCATCGGCAGCAAGGCCTACAGTTTGATGTACAATGCAACGGCGAGGGTGTTTCACCATCAAATGATGGATCTTGGAGGAGTGGAGATCATTCCCCTAGGAGAAGGGGACCAAGACGAATGAAACTTGGACGAGATCTTCGGAAGCTGGAGCCGTGTACTTGTGGAATCTTTAATAAATGAACCCCGTGAGGTAATTAGCAGTAAAAGTAATGGACTCCTCGAAGAGGTTTCTGATTATTACAGCGGTGCAGATTCAGAGGGAGACAAAGAGAATGACCCCGAAGATGTTGCCTTGGTTGATTTAGAAGACATTGTCGGCAAAGCTTCGCTTCCCATTAAAAATGGCATCAGCAACAAGCAATTTGGAAAGGTTAACGAGTTTATTAGGGTTTCTAATCAAGACAAACACAATTCTCCCGATGATAATCGACCAAAGGCTATGATTACGCCCATTGTCCATGCAAACTTAGAGAAATAGAGAAATTCATAAAGCAGAAGGGTCGGGACAGCTGAGTTATTGTCGACCAAGCAAAGTCTGTGATCATGGCCTTCGCAGGGAGAATCAATGTGGATATTGTTGATGGAACTACCACACAAACTCTGCCTAACTAGCTACGCTGGCAACTCGATGATTGGGAATTCACTGGAGATGAAGGATTCCAATTGCACCACGGCAACTGTTCCACCATTTGCGACTATTTACCTCAACGTTCATAGAAACCCATGAGACTAGACGTCACACCTTTTGACGGTCTGACCAGCGGACACAACGATTGATGACATTAGCGTTGTATGTGGATTGTCGACTATTTGGAATAGAACGACAGGTTTCCTTGTTGGTTGCCCCTGTCGATTGCGGGAACAGAAGGCTCAATACATGGTTGCGGACAGGAAAGTATGGCGGTGACAAGTGGAGCACGACTGCAGAGGGGACCACATACGGTGACAGTGTGGAGTCAGAAGCAATCTATGCACGGAAAAATGATGCCCGACGACTCTGTCAACCTTTTGGAAATTCAAACGACGACTCATAAACAAGCGATCTATTATCTGCAAATTAGACAGTTGTTGTCGTGGTTACTTTTTTTTTGACTTAATAAGTTATCTGCGGGATCATTTATAGCACATGGAGTTGCTCAATCCATTTGTATTTGTCTTCTGACTGTCCTTGCAGAGTATACCACTTCCTGATTTTGGTTCAATGTTTTCACCCAGGTTCATGGTCCTGAATCAATGGTTTGATGTAATAAATTTTCCGCAGACTTCCGAGGCACTTTACAAGGCAGATCTCAGGTATATTTAAGGCACAGCAAGGTTGTTTCAAGGGTCCCTCTTCTAAGGTGTTTTGTGGCATCTTTCTAAGGCAGAACTAAGTTGTTTTGTGAACATAGCAGACCTGTGGAAAACCTATAACAATCTGAAACAAACGTTGGAAAGAGATTTGTAGCAGCCCTAATTCAAACTATAGTCTGAAATTTGCGAAGGTAGATATTCCTATGACAAGGTTCATTACCTGAGTGTCAAAGGCAAGTTAATGCAAGTTTGAAGAAGGTGCTTGAATTCTCTAGGTCAGACTTTTGTAGGAAAACTTTTGTACTCGTTAATTTCAGACCTTTAGAAGGCTTTCACGGTTCTGGAGCAGTTCTTGAGGAGTACTTAATATTGCCTTAGCAAACAGGCCTTGAAGCTTTGTAGCAGATGTTGGAGCAGCCTCAGACCAAGCTTTGATGTGCAAGCCGAATCGGTTGGGATGTTTCCTAAAAGATGTTGATATAACTGCTCCAAGAGAACCTGAGGCATCAGCAATTCCAGAAGTCACTATAAGGGAATCATTTCATCAATATTTCGAATGTTTCTAAGAGGATCTCTCTGTGACATTCAAAATCACTGTGAGAATGTGTAAGGAATATGTACTATCCAAGACATGGAATAGTAAATCCTAATTCAATGGCAGTGATGCAATCAGTGATTTGAAGATGTAACTTTGACAGAAGTCTTTTGAAGCAGTATATATCGTAGCTATGACAATAGAGATGATGATATGAATTATGTGCAGTAGCTGTAATAAGCTGCAGACTATGTATAGGAAGTAAGAACAACAATGGCCGAATCTAAGATGGGCTTGCTGAATTTAAAGCAGTGATATTCTCTGTAAGATCTGTTTGGTACATCAAGAACAAAGGCCAAAGGAACGTAAGAAGAAAGCATCTTCTGCATCCTTCAGTCACGTTGTTGGAGTCTTGAACCATGATCAGCAATGCCTGTGAAGTTTTGAACAAATATTGTATATAATACATGCCAAGATGCATGATAGCTATATGACAGTATATGGCTATGAGTCTTGGATGGCTTTGACTGTGGGAGAATAAGACTCCTTTCCAAGTTGGTGTTTGGGATGCCCTCATACATGTCTTCTCTCTCAAGAGAAATTGGCATTAAGAGGGAGAATACAACTGTATATGCCCCTGAGCTAATTTCTTTACTGAAAGAAAGAAGACCCTCATGGCTCAAAGATATATGACTCCAAGGGGGGAATTCCGGTAGAAAAACAAGAAGCCATATAAATACCAGAGGTACCTAGCTGCCATGAGTACAATCTGAACCTGGATCTTTTAAGGAATTTGTAAAGCATCAAGTCTGGAAGAATGCTATGCACGAAGAGTACGAGTCCATAATGAAGAATGATGTCTGGGATGTGGTTCCCAGACCGAAGGACAAAGTAGTTGTCCCCTCGAAATGGCTCTACAAGATCAAGCATGGATTTGATGGAAGTGCTGAAAAGTTCAAGGCAAGACTTGTTGCTCGTGGCTTCTCTCAAAAGGAAGGCATAGACTATGATGACATATTTGCACCTGTGGCCCAATATACCACCATTCGATCTATCATAGCCCTTGCTGCTACACAAGGATGGAGTCTTCATCAGATGGATGTAAAGACCGCATTTCTGCATGGTGTGATGAAGGAAGAGGTGTATGTGGAGCAACCTCTGGGGTTCGAAGTCCAAGATCGGGACACCCATGTCTGCAGGTTGAAGAAAGCCCTCTATGAGTTGAAGCAAGCACCCAGAGCTTGGTACGAGAGGATAGATAGCTACCTGATGAAGCTGGGCTTCACTCGTAGTAATGTTGATCTGAACCTTTACTTCAAGGCTGATAGAAAGAAGCCTCTCATTCTGGTGCTGTATGTGGATGACCTCTTCCTGATAGGTGCTGACCCTCTCATTCATTAGTGCAAGAGGGAGATTGCTGCTGAGTTCAAGATGAAGGACCTAGGACTGATGCATTACTTCCTAGGCCTGGAGGACTGGCAGAGACCTGTTGAGGTTTTCCTTTCTAAAGGAAAATACATTGTGAAGCCTTTGGAAAGATTTGGTATGGTAGACTGTAAGTCTGTGTCGACACCGATGGAGCTCAACTTTAAGAGGTTGAGTGGCAGCGCTGCTGGGCCCGTGTTAGCAAATTCTACTGAGTATCATCAACTCGTAGGGGCTCTGATGTTCTTAGTGAACACCCGTCCAGACGTATGTTGTGCAGTGAACACTCTGAGTCAACACATGCTTGATCATAATATTCACTGTGTTGGTACCATGAAACACTTGAGATATCTCTTTGGCACGATAGACCATGGGCTGAGATACACTACCGGGAGCATGACACTCCTTGGATATACTAATGTCGATTAGGCTAGGACTGTGGTGGATCGTAAGAGCACATCTAGATGCTACTTCACAAGTAGATCTGCTTCGGGCAGGGAACAGAAGTCGGTAGCCTTGAGCATCGCTAAGGCCAAATACATTGCAGCATGTATGGCCTATTGTGAAGTCACTTGGTTGCGAAAGCTCTTCAGTGAGTTGTTCGAGCATGTGCTAGATGCCACCGTTATCCTTTGTGATAACCAGAGGGGGATTCGTTTGTCAGAGAATCCCGTGTTCCATGATTGATCCAAGCATGTTGATGGTTGGTACCACTTTATCCGGGATATGGTACAGCGAGGCGTCGTAAGGCTCGATCATATAGGAACTGATGAGCAGGTTAAGGATATTCTCACAATGCCCTTGAGGAAGGTCATGTTCCTAACCTTCTGTGAGAATCTTGGAATTGTGGAACGACCCTATTCTAAGGGTCCTGTTGGACGATGAGCTTTGGGAGCTCTAGGGGACCTTGGGGATAGTTCCTCGGAGCTATAAGCAACCATAGGGCTAGGCTTGCCAAACCTTGTTGATGTGCTTCTGCCCCACCATTATGATGATTGAGTTGGTTCGCCTCTCATGATCTGTGCCCCGTATGCATCCTACCCATTTGAGTTCCAGACTCATAGGAAATACCTCTCATTTGGCCAATGAGGTGGGAAATGAGAATAGAGACCATAGCAAGACCAATGGACGCATCAGAGATTGTCGTACTCTCTATGTCTAGGATAGCACGTGTCCAACCACTTGATATGGGATCAAGTCTAGCGAGGTTTCGGACCTCCAACTGACTTCGGGTCAGTGAAACTAACTTTGGGTTAGTATATGACTCTCTTGAGTCCTAGTGAGGTCTCGGACCTCCAACTGACTTCGGGTTGGTATGAGACTCTTTGTGAGTCCTCTAGAGGTTTCGGACCTCTGGGTTGAATCTGTTAGCCGGGAATGATGTCTTGGTGACTGACCCACTTCTGTTCTGAAATAAAGAGGCCAGCAAAGCAAGTTACAACGGGATGACGCACGATGTTTGGATTGCACTAGTGGACGGAGTTCTCCCTAGTTGAGAGGGAGTGTTAAATTTGGGCAACTAGGTCCAAACTCCAGGTTGTGCTGCTCAGATGATGATCCCAATATTTTTATTGGATTCCTCTTTCGAAGAGGTGTAAGATTGATCTAAAGATCATCTCGATCGGATGAGCAGAACATGTACTTTGAATTTATTCCACTTATGTGCTAGGTCGGCCGAGAATATAATATAGACTTAAATGTCTTAAAGGACGTGTCACACACCCCCAAAGATACCTATATATTGGAGAGACTTGGAGTTCATTATGCACACAATGGGTGGAGGATTTTCTTCTCTCTTGATGGCGATGGAGCTACGTTCTTGGTGCTGCGTCTTTGTGGAGTATTCTTTGTCTGGGTTGTCTTGGGGTTGTGTGTGACACGCTTGGCTGAATGACCTATTCGAAACTTTGTTGGTTGAAGCATCCTACTGATCGTCGTAACACTATCATTCTTCTTCTTAGGCTTGTCTTTGGAGTATATAGGCTCTTATTAACTAGAATAAGCATATTTATTATTGATAAAAAGATGAGATGATTACAATGGGAAATGACCAAGGCTTTAAATACAGCCTTGAGGTGTCCCTTGGTGAAGGGGCATGATCTTTGATCATGCCCTTTTGCTTAAATAAACCTAAAATAATTACATTTAATAATAATTAATAAATTGTACATAACATTGCCTCTCTCTCAAAAGATGCTTTGTCCTCAAAGCATACGTAACGATGATGGATGTTGTTGACGAAATGCTTTGGTGCCCCAAGAGGCGGGCTCTTGCTTTGTGAGATGACCCCACATTTTAAAATATATTGGATTATCTTCTCAATTTCAGTCTTTTGGTGATGCAGATAGTGATATGGTTTGATGTTGACAGGGTCTGATCCTGCTTTGACTTCTATTGTATGTTCAATTTCCCTATTAGGAGGCATTTTCATGGGCAGGTCTTGGAATACTTTTTCGTGCTTCTGAATTAGCCCTTGTACTTCTGGTGACCCTTCGTTGATCAATTTTGGAGATAACATTTCTAACTGATGACATTGTACTATATAGGTTGGCGTTTCTTTTCGAATCATTTTCAACATCTAGGATGACGACACGATTTGATTTTCTGGCGCTTGGAATCCATATAACTTGTGCTTCTGTCCTTCCCACTTAAAGCTTATAAACTGCTTTTGATGGTTGGCAGAATAAGTACCTAAGGTTTGTAGCCACTGGATTCCTAATACCACATCTACTCCTCTTAATGGTACGGTGTAGAATGGAGATTCTAGATTAAAGTCTTGAATCTGTAATTTGACCTTATGGCATTTCCCTACCTTCTCAATCTTCTTACCATCGGCCACCATTACCTTCATATTGGGCATGGGAAACGTAAAGATGTTGAGTCTTTTTGCCATGGTTGAATCTAAAAAATTGTGGGTATTGTTGGTGTTGATGAGCACAATTACGTTGTTCTTCTTAATATGTCCTTTTAATTTCAGTGTCTGAGGTTGTGATATACCTGTCATAGCTGATAATGACACTTGCGGAATGCTTTTGTCATCTATTTCTAGAGAGAACTCTGGGGAGTCTTCCATTCCTTCTACATCTGAATCATCATTGTTACAGTCATTAGTTGCTTCACCATTATATAGATTCTTTGTCTCTTTTCCTTTAGCGCACCTATGCTTAGGGTCCCACTTCTCACCGCAATGTTTGCACTTGCCCTCCCTCATCCTTTGTATTTCCACGTTAGATTTTTCTCCTTCACGAAGATGGGGTGGGACATATTTTGTGTTATCTATATTTTCAGATTGAGGAAATTTTCATCTCGAATATACTCTTTCCGGTTTTGACCACAATAACTTTTCGAATTTCTTTTCAGCAGCTTTTGCTTTTTGTCTTGCTAGTTCTATCGATGTAATGTCGTGAACCTCAAGCTCTACTTGTATATGGGTTTTAAGTCCGGAAATGAAAGACTAGACTAAACGAGATTCTGACAATCCAGGTACTCGTGTTGCTAAGGTTTCCCATTCTCGAGTGTACTCATCCACATCTCCTTTTTGGCGCAATTTGATGAATGTTGAGAAGAACTCTTCTTCCTTGATACCTTGCAATCTTTTAAAGAACGCGTCCTTAAATTTCCTCCAACTAATAGCAAGTGTCGTCTTTTTCCACCACATACCAATTATATGCTTCTCCTTCCATTTTCATGGAAGCGTGCTTAATTTTTTCGTCATCACTGTCAATGTCGTAAATCTCAAAATATTCTTCGGCTTTATTAAGCCATGCAACACTGCCTTTTTCGTTACCATCGAACTTAGGTAGCTCGATTTTTGGTCTTCGTTGATATGCTGCTAATGGTGGAACGAAAAAAGGATTTTGATTGTTGAATGCATTCCAGAGCTGCGTATTTTGAAAATTCACATTACTATCTTCTTGATGGTGTGGGGATGATGTTTTGAAAGAGTCATTTTTTTCATGATGATCTTCTGAATTCCCTGAATCGGCTGAATTGTCCTGTTGATTATGTCCACTATTCAGGAATAGTTGTTCTTGCGTATTTATCTTGTCGCAAATGGAGTTTAGCTTCTGCATTGCTTTGTTATGATTGTCTATGGACTACCTATGGTTTTTCCAAATTTGTCTTTCTATCTGATTTGTCGTGTCTTAGAGTTTTTTGATGTCGTTGGAATGTCCCTTAACCTTATCCTCAAGATCGAGTAATTTTTTAGTGAATTCATCGGAATTATTGATCTTACTCTCAAGATCGATCAATCTTTTGTTAAAATCGGCCATCGAAATTAATGAAGACATTGAGCGAGTCTGAGCTGGTGTATATTTATCTGCCAGTTTCCCCTTTTTTTTTAATTAAATTAACTTAAATTAAATCTAATTGAAAATTTTATATAAAAATTAATTAGAATTAATTAAATTTTTATATATGATTTGATTAAATTTATTTAATTTATATGGTCAATAGTAAATACACAAATAAGGTAAACAATTCGCAGATTAAATAATTTATATGATAACTATAGGGGTTTTATAGTTCTGATATAATTTCAAATTAAATTATGTAATTTAGATGGTCAACGACAATACTCAAGAGTCACAACAATGGATGACTACCCAATGACGACATGGTTTTAAGCGGAATGCTAGCAGAGGAAGCCACTATGTCAAAGAAATGTCGGCGGAAGATTGAGGATAGCACAGGCGGAACGGGTAGCGGGGTTGGCAGTTGTTTGGACACGGAGCAGTATGGGGACAGAGGATGGCACAGTGTGGGGACAGAGATTAATGGCGGCAATGGACGAGGAGACGACGGTGAAAGGCAACAAGCTTAGAGAAGCAGTAGCGTGGAGAGGCGGGGGAAATGACAGGGGATGGGGATGACAACAGCGGCAAATGGAGTAAAGACAGCAGTGGACGGGGAGACGACGGCGGCAAATGAATGGGTGGCCGAAAACAAACGCGGAAGAGGAAGACGGTGGGGAAAAAGCAATGGATTGCAAATTCGATGGCGGTGGAGGGTTGGACAGACAGCTAAATTGATCACACAAATCCTGAAGAGCGATTGCTCTGATACCAATGGAGTATATAAACTCTGATAAACTGAAATAAGTATATTTATTATTGATAAAAATATGAGATGATTACAATGGGGAATGACCAAGGCTTTAAATACAGACTTAAGGTGTCCCTTGGTGAAGGGGCATGATCTCATGCCCTTTTGCTTAAATAAACCTAAAATAATTACATTTAATAATAATTAATAAATTGTACATAACAGTCTTCCATCGATCTATTTATCTGTTCTATCTGCTTCAGTATTTTGTGCCATAATCTGAAATGGCATAGAACATGTTCAGAAATTAACATTAATGAGTCTCATTTTCTTTTCAAGTACTCTTATTTCATGTTGCAAGGCTAATTGCATGTTGTTATCTTGGTCTAACAATTGATTTATTTCTATCATCTCATTTACATTCTCATAAATAGATCACTAATTGTTTCCTTTTGGACAAGATAGTTTTACATGCTTGGGTTCATAAATTTGTATATCTTGTGCTAACATTTTCTTGTTTCAACTTTTTAGGATTACTTTTGCTTTCCATTTGAGAGCATTTTACTTCATTTAAGCAAATACATTTTCATTTCAAAGAGCAATACTTTAAAGGCACTGGTTTTCATATGCTTTATGACTATTTAAATTATGTATTGATGGTTATTGCTCATATCACTTTTTGCTTATAAATCTTAAGAAGTAATCTATTTAAATCTAACAACTCTCCTAGAAACTCACATATTTTAACACAGTTTTCCACTTAGGGACCACCCCCCGTAGCTAACCTAGGAGATAGCTTAAACGGAGAGAGTCGGGACTAGTGTGACGACCACTTCTCTAAGTTCCTTGCCACCAACCACACCTTGTGGGGTTAAAAGCTTTTCCCACTAACTGTAGGTAGGTGTAGGCAGCAAGCAATAATAGGCCTGAATCTTATTTCCGGCCTCAGTATGAAATACTACGGTACCTTTTCCAATCGGGGTACATTTTTCTTTATTACCCATGGTTATTTTAAAATTCATCTGCTCCTCTCGGTAGTCTGAAAAACATTCCCGTACTCCCGTCATATGAGCAGAAGCTCCACTATCAATGTACCAAACTTCCGAAGAAGTCGTGCTTAACACACAAGAAAATTCTTCTTCAAGTTTGTACGCTAGAACAAAAACATCATGATCAATCTGTTCTATCATGCTTCTTTCCTTCTCTAGAGAACTGCGTGAACCCCTCCGAGTTGTTGCTGCACTGTCAGATTCCTGTTCACTTGTTGATTCTCCTTTCCTGTTACTCATCTCTAGCTCTAATACCATGTGAAAATTTTAATCTGAAATTCTATAGTTGCAGTGATAGATTTATTTCTCCTACTTATTATTTCAATAAGTTATTTACATAAATCTATCAGTAAACTTCGAAATAAATACTACTACAACATTCACAATTATATATGCAGAGAAGTAAACAGTGAAGAACATAAGCATAAGAACCAATCACATGCACATAGTTATTTTTGGACAAATGTCCCTGGAAAAACCCTCCCAGAGATTACGCTGTCTAGGCCAAGAGGGCAATCCAGTGCAGAAAAAGGCTCCCTCTAAGAGATTTGACAGAGGGGTAAGCATTTTTTCAGTTGCAACAGAGGCAGTGTAGCTAAAGGACGCAGTTATTGCATAGCAGTAAGAGCTGGTGCATAAAGCGTCAGAAAATTTCTGAAAAACACAGATTGGGGATTTCTTGATCTCAGAGAGTTTCTTAGTCAAAGAAAATTAGTTTCTCTCGTGCAGCAGCAGAAGCAGTGACTTTTTCCACAAGGAGCACGTAACTCTAGCTGAGAAAAGGGTTAGAGAAAGAAATCGACAGTTGAGGAGATGGCCAGCAATGGATTGTGTGACCAAGACAGATTGGAGGGTGCCTCCAACTATTTTATTTGGAAATCAAGGATTGAGTTTCTCCTTGATGAGCATGATCTAAAGGCCTTCATAGACATCGCAGTTGCAGAACCTCTTGATGCAGCACACCTGAGACAATTCAAGAAGAATATGGCAAGAGCCAAGCGATTGATCCTAGATGGTGTAAAGGATCATATCATACCTCACATAACAGCTAAGAACACTGCTAGAGAGATGTGGGTAGGGCTAGAAAAGCTATACCAAAGATCTTCCGAGCAGCAGAAGATGTATTTGGAGGAGAAGATGCGTAATACCAGGATGAAGAAGGGAGAACGTTTTGACTCCTTCCTGTCCAGTATCCAGGATACCCAAGACTAATCCTAGAGACTCAGAGCTGGTAAGGCTCACTCTGAACGCGGTTTCAAAAGACTATCAGGTCTTTCTCCAGAGCATCTTGGGCAGAGAAAGGCTTCCAGGATGGGTAGCCTTACAGCAAGAAGAGTTGAGGAGAGACCTCCTCAAAATCCATTTGAAGGATGGTAGCAGTGGGTCGAAAGTCAAGAAGGAGGAAGAAGATAACTGATGGCAGTGTGGGTGATGGCGTTAAGGAGAGCTGCTCAAACTTAGTTAAAATGCTTTCTAATTCAGGAGGAATTTGTTCCTGATATCCTATTCCACTCTCGATCATCAAATTTTATTAGATTGATTGATAAACTAATAAAAGACTTCGAAAGCAAAAAGTCCCTTTATACATTCAGAAACATAATAATACAATTTAAACCAATGTTTAAAAGCCACATGCGGAAGCTAAATGTCCCTTTACCCTTTCATAACAGAATAATTCACTTTTAACCAAGGTTAAGCCTTTCGGAATGAATATTTAAAACCTTTGCCAATGTAATAAGTTCCTTTGAAATAACGTTAAAAAGCTTTGGAAATGTTTAAATCTTCGGAACTATTATAAAGCACTTTAAACAATGTTTAACCCTTTTGGCATCATATATCCAGATTTCAACCTTGTAATAAAGCTCCATTGTATAAACCATCGGGTCCATACCTTTTTCACCCTCCATATGATTTCCGACGCGACCATCGTCGGATCTCCAATGCTTATGATCGAATGCCTATCGCGCTCAAATTACCCCAGCGACTTATCAACAAAAAGTCACGTGAAATAGGTGGTATTGCCACCGTGACGTGTCAATATATTATTTGATCGCGTTCGAATTGAATAAAGCCGCTCACAACCCACAAGTGGCGTGACAACAGTGTCTGGTTTCCTCCAAAACCGCTTAACCTTCAAATTTTGTTTTTAAACGCGTTTAAACACGATTTTTCGCTATTCCTTTGTTTTAACTTCAACTCCTCCGAAACCCTCCTTTTTCGCTGTGAAACTCAATAAACATAGAAAAATTATCGAATATTCAATATCAAGCCACAAAACCAAAATCCCTCGATTTCCTCTACTTCTTTACACAGAAGCTAATACCCTCAATTTCTACACAGAATATATAAATCAAATGGGTTTTCGATGGGATGAAACCCTCCGAGAACTTGCCAAGAATACAACAGATAGTGAAATTCTGTAGTTTTATTAAAACAGAGGGAAAACCCTCTCAATCCAATCCTCTACGGCCCAAATCCGATTTTCACCTTCTCAGAGGTTACAATTTATAAGTTTTACATAACAGTCGACCTCTTCTTGAGGATCGAATTCTTCAAATTTAGATAAAATCTTAATTACATAATATCTTCCCTAAATCTATCAACTGAAAGCTAAATATGTTGAATCTAATCTAAAATTGCTCAATCTTCCTAAATACTAGTTCAAGCCTATCTAGTACAACTGTAAATCGATAGCTAAAGGTACCAACACCTTTGCTTGTAACTTTTTTTGGATTTTTGGAATAATTAATGAAGCCTTTTGTCTCTAAGCCTCATGCCCCTGCATCAGACTCCTGAGGACAAAAATCTTCATGGGCTCCTGTCCATGAGCTCCTCCACAGAATCGCCCAATTTTTGCAGCATGGTTTCTGTCATCCAGGTAGCATCCTCAATTGGCTGATCCTTCCACTTGATCAAATATTGAAAATACTCCTATCCCCTAGTTTTCTTAAACACTTTCTTGTCTAAGATCCTCTCTGGCTGTAGTGTCTTTGCTGTGGGTAACTGTTTTACCCAGTCAATCTTTTCTCTGTCTTCTGGTCTGTCATTTGTGCCACCATCTTCATATCTGTACAAATCAGCAACATTGAATATTGGAGATATTCCAATATCAGATGGTAATTCAATTTCATAAGCATTTGCATAAAATTTTCTCAATATCCTGCATGGTCCTATCTTTTTGAATTTTAACTTGTTATACTCCCTCTTTGGAAATCTTTCTTTTCTTAAGTGTGCCAAAACCAAATCACCAACTTCAAAATTAACTTCTCTTTTTCTCAAATCTGCTCTGTTTTTGTACTTGATGCTGTTGTCTTGTAGCTGCTGCTTTACCTGTTCATGTATTGCTTGAATTTCTGAAGCAAACTCCCTTTCTTCAGCACTTCTCATTTCTGCTTTTCCCAAGTTCCTCAATTCAGATACTCCTCTTGGGTGCATTCCATAAACTATATGGAATGGACTCTGTCCTGTACTTCTGTTAGGTGAATCATTATATGCATACTCTGCCTGTGGTAAAATATGATCCCACTGTTTAGGATGTTCTACTGCAAGACTTCTCAAAAGATTACCCAAACTCATGTTCACTATTTCAGTCTGCCCATCAGTCTGAGGGTGATAAGTTGCGCTGAAACTCAGTTTAGTACCAAGCTTCTTCCACAATGTCCTCCAAAAATGACCAACAAATCTGGTGTCTCTATCAGAGACAATACTTTTAGGTAACCCATGCAATTTGACAATCTCTTGAAAAACAAATTGGCAACATGAGTAGCATCATTGGTTTTATAACATGCAATAAAATGTGCCATTTTTGAAAATCTGTCAACTACAACATAAATTGTATCATTTCCTCTCTGTGTCTTAAGCAATCCTAAAACAAAATCCATACTTACCATATCCCAAGGTCTGTCTGGAATAGGTAATGGAATGTACAAACCTGCATTTTGACTTTTTCCCTTTTGCATATTGACAAATTTTACAATTCTTCACATACTTTTCCACTTCAGATCTCATCTTTGGCTAAAAATAAAAATGACTTAGTTGCTCATAAGTCTTATCAACACCAAAATGTCCAGCAATTCCACCACTATGTTTTTCCCTGATTAAATTTTCTCTCATAGAACAATTTTGTATGCACAACTGATTTCTTTTGAACAATAAACCCTATTGCAAGAAATAATCTAACCACTGACTTCTATCTATCAAAACAGGATTACAACATGTTTCAAATGCTTCTTTGAAATCCAAATCTGTCTTATAGAGTTCTTTAAGAAAATCAAAACCTAACACTTCAATTTGACTTTCTTGAACAAAAATGCTTTTTCTACTCAAGGCATTAGCTACCTTGTTTGTTTGATCACTTATATGCTTCAATACAAAGTTAAAACTTTGAAGATATTCAACCCATTTTGCATGTTTTTGATTCAATTTAGGTTGTTGCATAATATACTGCAAAGCATGATTATCTGAATATAGCACAAATTCTTTAGACATTAAATAATGTCTCCACTTCTTCAATGACTATACAATTGCATAAAATTCCTTGTCATAAGAAGAGTACTTCCTCCTTGTCTCATTCAGCTTCTCACTGAAATATGCTACAGGCCTATCTTCTTGACTTAATACAGCTCCAATAGCTTCCCCACTAGCATCACATTTCACTTGAAAAGGTTTATTAAAATCAGGGAAAACTAAGACAGGTTTCTCAGTTATCTTTTGCTTCAAGAACTGAAAATTCCTTTCAGCTTCAGTAGTCCACTTGAATGGTTGTTTGTCCTTCTTTATGGTTTCAATGATAGGTGCATTGATCTTACTAAAATTCCTTATGAATTTTCTATAAAAACTAGCAAGACCATGAAAACTTCTTACCTCAAAAACACTTTTAGGTGAAGGCCACTCCACAATTGTCTTTATCTTCTCTGGATCCAATTTTAATCCTTCAGCAGAAACAACAAAACCTAGATATACCAATTCTTCTTTCATGAATGAACATTTCTTTAAATTTATCAGTAACTTCTCTTGATGTAACTTCCTTGATACATAATTAAGATGTCTCAGGTGTTCTTCCTTTGTTTTGTTGTAAATTAATATATCATCCAGATATACTATTGCAAATTTACCAATAAATTCCTTCAATACTTCATTCATAAGCCTCATAAATGTGCTAGGTGCATTTGATAAACCAAAAGGCATTACCATCCATTCATACAATCCCTCATTTGTTTTAAAGGTTGTTTTCCATTCATCACCTTCCCTTATCCTAATTTGATGATACCCACTTTTCAAATCTAGTTTTGAAAAATATCTTGCTCCACTCAAACAATCCATCAAATCTTCAATTCTAGGTAAAGGAAATCTATACCTGATTGTTATCTTGTTGATTGCTCTTGAATCAGTGCACATTCTCCAACCTCCATCTTTCTTCGGACTGAATACTGTAGGTACTGCACAAAGACTCAAACTTTCTCTGATAAACCTTTGTCAACCAATTCCTACACTTGCTTTCTGATTTCTTCATTTTCTGTAGGAGTCATTCTGTAAGCTGCTTTGTTTGGCAAATTTGATCTTGGAATCAAATCTATCTAATGGTTGATTCTTCTTAGAGGTGGTAATTCATCAGGAAAATCATCCACAATAATATCTCAATAGTTCTCCAACATTTCTTGAATTTCAATTGGCAAATCAGAAATTTTAGTAGAAGTAAATACTACCTTAGGTTTGCAAACTAAAGAAAAACTTACCTCATCATCTTCAATCTGCTGCAAGTATTCTTTTCCACTCAACAATAAAGCCTTTGGATCAGACTTTTTACTTGATGCATCTTCTTCTTCCATAGGTAACAATGTTTGATTCATACCATCCTTGAAAAACTTGTAAGTGTTTCTCTTTCCATCATGTACTGCTACTCTGTCATACTGCCAAGGTCTACCCAGCAATATGTGACACACATCCATAGGCATCACATCACACATGATTTTATCTTTGTAACTGCCCATTTGCAATTCTATTTCACATTGTTCTTTTACTATCAGTTGATGTCCCTTCTGAAGCCATGACACCTTGTAGGGTGTTGGATGTTCCCTTGTCTTCAATTTCAACTTCTCTATCACCTCTGTAGAGACCAAATTATCTATACTGCCACTATCAATTACCAATTGACAGCATTTCCCTTGAACTTTGCACACACTTTTGAACAAAGTCTTTCTCTGTGTTGGTTCAACGACTTCCTTTGTTTGTTTTAACAAAACCTTGTTAACCACCAAAGATTCTCCTTTCTCTGGCACAATTTCTTTCTCTGTTTTAGGCAACTTTGCTGCTTCTTCTTCAGTCCGAGCAACAATTGCATTTCTCTGGTTTGTCCCCATATTCTCTGGACACTCATAGGCTCTATGTCCTAATTTGTTACATCTGTAACATCTGACTTCTCTTCCTCTGTTTCTGCCTCCTCTTCCTCTTCCTCTATAAGGACTTCTTCTGCCACTTGTATCACCTTTTGTGGGTGCATACTGAAGTGAGCTGCTGCTAGCTCCATCTCTTGGTGCTGTAGATCTTCCTCTACCACCTTGACTTCCTCTTCCTCGAAAAGTACCTCTTCCTTTGGCAGATTGCTTTCTTATGAGTTTTTCTTCAGCTTTTAAGGCCATCTAGTAAGCCTCTTCTACTATTTTAGGAGACAATATACTTATCTCATCTTGAATCTCCATTCTGAGACCATTTATGTACCTAGCAATTTTCTCTGTTGTATCTTGAATTTGTCCTGCTCTTATGCTCACTTTGTAAAATTCTTCTGTGTATTCTTTTACTGTCATTAATCTTTGTCTAAGATTTTGCATTTGTCTAAATAATGAAAGCTGATAATCACTTGGCAAAAACTTACCTCTCAACTTTGCCACCATTCTATTCCAATTCTTGATTGGCTTCTTACCAACTCTCCTTCTTTCTGCTTGCACTCCATCCCACCAAAGTGTTGCATGTCCTTTCAACCTTGTGACGGCAAACTTAACTCTCTTTTCTTCACCCATCTCTTCATAATCAAAGCATTTATTCATTTCATTGAACCAATCTATCAACTCTTTTGGATTCAATCCCCCTGCAAAAGCTGATAATTCAAGTCTAGGCTAGGATGTAGATCCTAAAACTGATTTAAAGAATCTCATATCAGGAGTAAGCTCAACATTTTCTTCTTCTTCTTCTTCAGCTTCAGGTTCACTGACATCTTCAGGATCTCTCTATTGTCCTGCTTCTATTGCTCCCAATCTAGCTTGAATCTGCTGCATAGTCTCTAGTACTTCAGCATTTGCAACTGGTCTACCTCTTCTTCTACCAGCACCACCTCTACCAATTCTGACAACCATGTTGGATTTCTTTTTCTGACTTTCGGAAGCTTGTTTAGTGTCTGAAAAATGCTCTGAAGACTACTCTAATACCACAAATGATGGCAGTGTGGGTGCACGCGTTAAGGAGAGCTGCTCAAACTTAGTTAAAATGCTTTCTAATTCAGGAGGAATTTGTTCCTGATCTCCTATTCCACTCTCGATCATCAAATTTTATTAGATTGGTTGATAAACTAATAAAAAGACTTCGGAAGCAAAAAGTCCCCTCATAAATTCGAAAACATAATAATACAATTTAAACCAATGTTTAAAAGCCACATGCGGAAGCTAAATGTCCCTTTACCCTTTCATAACAAAATAATTCACTTTTAACCAAGGTTAAGCCTTTCGGAATGAATATTTAAAACCTTTGGCAATGTAATATGTTCCTTTGAAATAATGTTAAAAAGCTTCGGAAATGTTTAAATCTTTGGAACTATTATAAAGCACTTTAAACAATGTTTAACCCTTTCGGCATCATATATCCGAATTTCAACCTTTTAATAAAGCTCCATTGTATAAACCATCGGGTCCATACCTTTTTTACCCTCCATATGATTTCTGACGCAACCATCGTCAAATCTCCGATGCTTATGATCGGACGCCTATCGTGCTCAAATTACCCCAGCGACTTATCAACAAAAAGTCACGCAAAATAGGTGTTATTGCCACCGTGATGTGTCAATATATTATTTGATCGCGTTCGAATTGAATAAAACCGCTCACAACCCAAAATCAGCGCGACAACAATGTCCAGTTTCCTACAAAATCGCTTAACCTTCAAATTTTGTTTCCAAACGCGTTTAAACACGATTTTTCGCTATTTCTTTATTTTAACTTCAACTCCTCTGAAACCCTCCTTTTTCGCTGTGAAACTCAATAAACATAGAATAATTATCGAATATTCAATATCAAGCCACAGAACCAGAATCCCTCGATCTCCTCTAATTCTTTACACAAAAGCTAATACCCTTAATTTCTACACAGAATATATAAATCAAATGGATTTTCGAAGGGATGAAACCCTCCGGGAACTTGCCAAGAATACAACAGATAGTGAAATTCTGTAGTTTTATTAAAACAGAGGGAAAACCTCTCAATCCAATCCTCTACAGCCCAAATCCGATTTTCTCCTTCTCAGAGGTTACAATTTATAAGTTTTACATAACAGTCGACCTCTTCTTGAGGATCGAATTCTTCAAAATTTAGATAAAATCCTAATTACATAATATCTTCCCTAAATCTATCAACTGAAAGCTAAATATGTTGAATCTAATCTAAAATTGCTCAATCTTCCTAAATACTAGTTCAAGCCTATCTAGTACAACTATAAATCGACAGCTAAAGGTACCAACACCTTTGCTTGTAACGTTTTTTGGATTTTTGGAATAATTAATGAAGCCTTTTGTCTCTAAACCTCATGCCACTGCATCAATAACATTGCCCTTGCATTAAAGGGGCAACAGAAGCAAAAGAAGAAAGATCTGTCTACGATCAAATGCTTTTGGTGTGGGGAAATGAGACATTCTGCCACACAGTGTCCTCTTAAGAAAAAGGATAAAGAGGAGAAGGAAGATCCTCAAGCAGGAGCTACCAAGATTGAGGCTAAAATAGATTGTGCTATGTTAGCTCATATTCTGAAAGGACAGAAATGCGCTAACTTGGAGTTGTAGATCCAGAATCTACTAGTGATAGGATCCTTGAGCATTTCCGGACTCTTGGATCACATGTGAGCTACGGCAGCCTTAAGACAGTAGCAGGATGGATAGTTGTAGCAGAAGATGAGAATAAAGTGCAGTGGCTAGCAGTACTAGAGCCTGATCAACACAGAGAGGGAGCAACAGCATCAGCAGTTGAGCAGCAGCAGCGCAGTGCACAATAGTGTAGCGCAGTGCAGAGAAGTGCTCACGCAGTGCAGAGCAGCAACAATGCAGTATTTTTCAAAGAGCTAGTGCAGAAACTAGCAGCAGTTAGTCTTATTTTCCAGTTGCAGATTTTCTTGTCCAATTTCAGATGTTTTTCTGTTGCAATTAGCAGCAGTGCAGCAGCAACAGTAGTTGAGCAACAGCAGCAGATAAGCAGCAACAACGTAATGCAGAGTAGTGCTCATGTAGTGCAGAGCAGTGCTCACACAGTGTAGAGCAGTGCTCACGCAATGTTGCAGCAGGGTTGCAGAATTCAGAGGGAGTTGCAGTACAGTGGCAGTTGGCAACAGTATGCAGAGTCAGCAACAATACATATGCAGCATTTTCTTGTGCAGTGTTTGTTGTGTAACCAGCTCCAAAAATAGAAGAAAAGAGATATCAACGCCTTAGAAATAAGCCACTTCGAGGGGGCAACCTCCAATACATTACATAAATGAACAATTCTTAGATGATACAATTTACAAAGCCTCCTTTCTATATATAGGAGTCCATGTGGCCATAATGTAATCCTAGTGGGCCACAATGTAATCCTAGCCGACCTAACAATAATAATTTAAGGGCACGATAATAACAAAATGGGGGTTACAAGGGTACAATAATAATAATAAGGGGGTTACACTAACAATAATAAGGGACTATACTAGTGATATAGGGACCTAACATACCCCTCTCCTTCAAAAAAGTGTTGTCCTCAACGCTTGAGTAGCTCCGGGTGCTTCTGTATAAAATTCTCATCCTCCCATGTAGAATCTTCAGTGGGTAAGTTCTTCCACTTGATGAGATACTCTGGAATTGATCGATTCCGTAGCTGTCGAGTTCTTGTTTCCATGACCGCTTCAGGTTCCAATATGATTTTTCCTTCCTCATCAAGTTCTGGCAATATTGTTTGAACTGGAAGATTTTCACCTATAACCTTCTTTAAGCATGAAACATGGAAAACTGGATGCACTCGCGAAGAATCAGGAAGCTGCAATTTGTATGCCATAGTACCAATATTTTGCAACACCTTGTAAGGACCATAGTACTTTGGCGATAATTTATTATCCTTCTTAGCTTGCTTGAGGGACATTTGTTTGTATGGTTGTAGCCGTAAAAATACCCAATCTCCTACATCAAAACTTCTCTCGCTGCGATGTTGATCTGCCTGTTGTTTCATTCGATTTTGTGCCATATTCAAGTTATCCTTTAAGAGTTGGAGAACTTCTTGCTGATGCTCGATGTGATCTTCCACTGCTTGAACCTTCGAATTTTCCCTTAAAGATGATGTGATGGATGGTGGATGATATCCATAAAGTGCCATAAATGGGGTCATTTTTGCTGCAGTATGGAAGGAAGTGTTATACCACCATTCTGCAAGAGGTAACCACTTGACCCATTGTGTTTTTTTATCAGATACAAAACAACGAAGATATCCTTCCAAACATTTATTTACTATCTCAGTTTGACCATCAGATTGAGGATGATAAGATAAGCTATGAGCTAATTGAGTACCCAAACAAGAAAATAACTCCGTCCAAAAATTTCCAGTAAAAATGGGATCTCTGTCGCTCACAATAACCCTTGGGCTTCCATGTAGCTTTTGAATTTTGTCCATAAATGTAGTAGCAACTGTACTTGCTTTAAATGGATGAGATAATGCACAAAAGTGTGCATACTAGGTAAGTCTATCAACTACCACCATGATGACACTCTTTCCTTCGGACTTAGGTAAACCTGTGATAAAATCCATTGAAATCTCCTCCCAACGTTGACTTGGAATGGATAAAGGTTGTAGAAGTCCTGGGGTCTTAATTGTTTCCACTTTATTCTGCTGGCAAACCAAACATTCCGCCACAAACTTTCGAATATCTGATTTAAGGCCATCCCAAAAAAATTCTTTCTTCACCCTGTGGTAAGTTTTTAAAAATCCTGAGTGTCCTCCTAAAGGAGAAGTGTGCAATTCCAGAAGAATCTTTTGTTTTAGTTGGAATTCTTACAAAGATATAAGCGATCTTTGTACCATAAGGAATCATTTTTCCAACTAAATGTATCAGATGTACTAGGATCTTGCTGCAACTTTTGAATGAGTGTCCATACATCTTTGTCCTCCTTCCATTCATCTCTTGCTTCAGTTATCCAATCTGGTTGGATAATAGAAATGGACAAAGCAATGCTTCCACCTCTTCATTCTTTCTTGAGAGTGCATCTGCAACAACATTAAGCTTTCCTTTTTTGTAGATTATTTCAAAGTCATAACCCAACATCTTTGTGACCCATTTTTGCTGCTCTTCTGACGATAGTCTTTGTTCCAAAAAGTCTTTAAGACTATCATGATCAATTTTTACCTTGAAGTGTCTTCCCATTAGTTAAGTTCACCATTTATTTAGTGCATGCAGTATTGCTAACATTTCCTTCTCATAAATAGGTTTTTGTAAATACTTTCCTTTGATTGGACGACTTTCAAAAGCAATGGGTCTTCCTTCCTGCATTAAAACAGCACCAATTCCATTTCCTGAGGCATCACATTCCACGATAAAGGTTTTTGTGAAGTCTGGCGTAGCTAAGACCGGTGCTAGGCACATTGCCTCTTTAAGATGTTCAAAGGCCTTAGTTGCTTCAGGAGTCCATGAAAATACATCTTTCTTCAATAATGTTGTTAGAGGTGCTGCTATTCTCCCATAATTCTTAACAAACTTGCGATAATACCCTGTTAACCCGAGAAATCCTCGCAACTACTTTATGGTTGTGGGGACTTTCCATTCCTTAATAGCTTTAATTTTGTTAGGGTCTACCTTAACACCCTCGTGAGATACAATATGACCCAGATATTCCACCTCTTGTACTCCAAAGAAACATTTGGATGTTTTTGCATATAATTGTTTCTCCTGCAATAGTTTGAGCACCCTGTCAACATGTTCAACATGATCCTTCCAAGACTTGCTGTAGATTAGTATATCATCGAAAAATACTAGCACAAATTTTCTAAGGAAGCGTTTGAAAATGGAATTCATCAACCCTTGAAATGTAGAAGGTGCATTGGTAAGGCCCAAAGGCATGACCAAAAATTCATAATGACCCTCATGAGTTCGAAATGTTGTTTTTGGAATATCTTCAGTCTTCATTCTAATTTGATGATATCTTGAACGAAGATCCAACTTGGTAAAATAAATTGCTCCATGTAATTCATCCAATAATTCATCAATAACGGGAATGGGAAATTTATCTTTAATGGTGAGCTTATTGAGCTCCCTATAATCCGGACACATTCACCATGATCCATCCTTCTTGTGTACCAATACTACAGGAGCAGAGAACGAACTTTGACTAGGTTGAATTATACCCGCCTCTAACATTTCTGCAATCATACGTTCAATTTCGCTCTTTTGGACGTAAGGATATCTATAAGGCCTGATGTTTGGAGGAACACTTCCTGGAATCAAATGAATAGCATGATCATGATCACGAATAGGTGGGAGTCCTTTTGGGAGTTTCAAACACCTTGGAATGATTGTCCAAGACTTGTTGGAGATCTGCAGAAATAGATGATTTTGATGTTGGAACTTCTAGTGAGCATAATTGTGCAGTTACACCTCGTTGTTCTTTCTTTAGAAGCTTTGTCATGACATTAGAGCTTATTATCTTTCCCGGCTTCCCTGCAATACCCTGTAATTTGACTTCCTTTCCTTCTGAAAAAAAATTCAAGAAAAGTTCTTGAAAATTAAAAGCTACCGTCCCCAAAGATTGTAACCATTGTACTCCTAGTACAACATCAGCACCTCCCATAGGAATGGAAAGCATTGGACTAGTCAATACATATTCCCCCATGGTTAACTTGATATTATGGCATTTCCTAGAGAAATTTATAGTTCCTCCATTTGCAACCATCACTTGACATTCTGGTGCTGGGTATAGGAAACAATTTAATTCCTTGGCTACCTTACAATGAATAAAATTATGGGTGCTACCTGAATCAATCAACACTATTACCTTTTTCTTCTTCATATGTCCTTCTCTTTGAGAGTTTGAGGAGTGGTAATTCCTGCCAGTGCACTACACGATATGGTCGGATTCATTTCTTCCTCTTCTAGGGCTGGTTCCTGGTGTATATCCTCTTCTTGTTCATTTTCTTCTTCCTCTTCACAATCTATGTAAAATAATTTCTTCTCAGCACACTTATGACCTTTAGTGTATTTGCTATCACAACTGTAGCAAAGCCCTTTTGCTCATTTTTCTTCCAATTGTTGTGGTGTCAACCTTGTAGGTTGTGGAAATCTAGGCGTAGAAACACTTCCTTCTTTATAGAAGTGAGTGGTAGGCTTCCTTGTCGCCATAATTTTACATTCAATTTTTCTTACCAACCTGAATGCCTTCTCCAATGAATCAGGTTCCAAAACGCGAACTTCATGTTGGATGTTATCCTTTAAAGTGC
Source organism: Pinus albicaulis (assembly GCA_034641835.2). Lineage (NCBI taxonomy): Eukaryota > Viridiplantae > Streptophyta > Pinopsida > Pinales > Pinaceae > Pinus > Pinus albicaulis. The sequence continues at coordinate 1,174,149,663 of CM076584.1, read as the reverse complement.
CTATGAAGAGATCAATCCTGTGTTCCTCTGGAATATCGGTTACCCTTATATTCAATTTTTGGAAGTCCTCAATGTGCTGCCCCACTAAACCCTTTTGTTTGAGATTTATCAATTGGGTAAAGAAGGTGTTGCTCTTTGTATCCTCATAATGTGCTATCATTTCCTCCGTAAAAATTGACCAAGTGACAATTTTTTTACGGAAACAAAGCCATCGATACCATACAAATGTATTTTGTTCTAAATGTAAAGTTGCAATGCGTACCTTTTGTGTGTTTTGCACGTTATGGAGATCAAAATATTGCTCCATCTGTGGTATCCATGTTACAGGATCCTTTCCATCAAACTTCCTCATATCCATTTTTGGAATATGGTGGTTCTTCCCGCCAACATTAGAGTTTATGAAATCACGATTAACATTGATTTTGTTCTCATCATGAGGTTCTTCTACTATATTTTCACCATTAGGAAACATGTCTTGTATCAACCTTGTCAAACATTCGATGTCTGTTTTTAGATCATTCTTCATGTTTTCCATGTTGTATTTCATGTCATCCATCCTAGCTTCCATGCCAGCTTCCATGCCATCCATCTTAGCTTCCACGCCATCCATCTTAGCTTCCACGCCTTTCTTCAAAACTTCCATTTCATTTTTTGTTGCTCTTTGCGAGAGTGAAATTTGTTGCACTTGCTCTTGTAATTTTGATAGATCATGTTGCAATTCTTCATCTTCATGAATCATAGTAGAGCCTTCTGAAGGCTTAATGGGTGTTGAATTATTTTTACGGGGCATATTTTAGAACCCAATACTGATATCTATTCTACAATATTCCCTTGGAATCAATTCAAATTGATTCTTCAAACAAGACTTATGCAATTCAGAAAAAAAAATACACACATTTTTCTTGCTTTTGAGGGAGCTGGAGGGAGCTCGTGTGGGAGTGGATTATCTACGCGGTGCGGCTCTTCAATATCTAAAATTCAACCTTTGATAGCCCTCGAATTCTCTTTTGAATGCCACGGGTCGGATTTGATTTGGATTCTCAAGACGAAGTTATGTCGATCTCACGATGACCTGGTATGGGAGTTTGGTTCGGTAGAGCGAACTTGTACGACTTGCCACGTGTCATTGTTTAGGTCTCCGCCTACGGAAATTGATAGCCAAAGAAACTACGATTCAGGTGTGCCCCGACCACTTTACGGCACTCCAATCCAATCTTCAGAGAGAGAGTTATTGAACTTTTCCCACGATCACCTCTTTGAGATGAAATTCAGGAGCCTGAAAAAGCACTACCTTCCACAAATCATATCTCCAAAAATATTGCGAACCAAGCTCTGAAATTTTGTGACGAGTTTCCTCAGGATTTCAGCTTCACACCCTAAAAATTTCAGATTCCGAACCTTCGTAGAAAAAAAGTTATAGCGCAAATGCCACGATGACCTGTTTAGGAGCCTGAAAAAATACCTAACTTCCACAGATCATATATCTGAAAATATTGCGAACCAAGCTCTGAAATTTTTAGACGATCTTCCTCAGGATTTTGGCTTCGTACCCTAAAAATTTCAACTTCTGAAACTTCGTAGAAAAAACGTTATAGCGAAAATGCCACGATGACCTGTTTGGAGCAGCAAAACCCTAGAATCCAAAGCTCTGATACCAAATGTTGTGTAACCAGCTCCAAAAATAGAAGAAAAGAGATATCAATGCCTTAGAAATAAGCCACTTCGAGGGGGCAACCTCCAATACATTACATAAATGAATAATTCTTGGATGATACAATTTACAAAACCACCTTTCTATATATAGGAGTCCATGTGGTCATAATGTAATCCTAGTGGGCCACAATGTAATCATAGCCGACCTAACAATAATAATTTAAGGGCACAATAATAACAAAATGGGGGTTACAAGGGTACAATAATAACAATAAGGCAATGTTCCACCAAGTCCCCTGGAGGTGGGAGCGAGGGGGCGAGAGAGCGCGAGAGCGGCCTATGCAAAAGCTTCCTACCAATTTTCAGGAAACATGGGGGGACGTCGAGGTCATAAAAATTATAAAATTTAATATTTATAATGTAAATGTATTTTTGCAAGGAATGTATATACAGTCATCATACACTTACATCATGAAAGATAAATCATAAATGATAAAATTATAAATTGATGAATGATGAATCATATAATTGAAACAAATTTAAAACTTAAAACTTAAAACATACATCATACAATCATACATGTAGGTTTGTAAGTTTGTAACTGTATAATCATTAATGTAACTACTAACAATGTACAATGAAAATAAAGTTTAAGATATCATATGACATATTATATCAAGATTCAAAATAAAGTTTAAACTGAACTTTGAAGTTTACAACTCAAGTCTGAAACATAAAACTTAAAAGCAAATAAGTTATGTCTAAAACATAAAACATAACATATGAATATCAAATGATATCATCATAATGATAAATGAGTATAAATGCTCCAGGTAATGCCCCACTAGTCTCTGCATCCAGCTGTTGCACGAATATATCAAGATCAACCATGTCACCATCTGAATCAGAATCGCTTGGATTCTCAAACATGCTAAGAGGCATACCAACTTTTAACACGAAACCATAAACTAAAAGGGGCGTGAGGGGGCATGAGGGGGACGTGAAGGGGGTGTGCGGGGGCGTGAGGGGGCGTGAGGGAAACTCCCCCTAGAAGTCCCCAAGACCCCGGAGCGCGAGGGGGCGAGGAATCTAGACCCCTAGGTGGGGGGGGGCGAGACCCCGTGTAACACTGCAATAAGGGGGTTACACTAATAACAATAAGGGACTATATTAGTAATATAGGGACCTAACAGTGTTGGTGAGCAGCATCAACAGCACAACAACAGATGTTCCAGAAGTTAGAGCAGCACATTGAGTTGTTTTGCTAGAGCAATTTCCTCGCTTCGAGGGAGTGTTGATTTATGGTAGTATCGGATGTGCTCTAACCTTGTAACTTTGTATATATGCTAGGACACATGTATTCCATAAAACCCAGAAATGGTTTTGGAAAATTCCACTTAGAGATGGTTTAATTAAAATAATTAATCGTTTTTTAATGTTTTCCTAAGTCTAAACTTAGAGAAACTCATTAATTAAAGGGTATTAATTAAAGTAAGTGTGAATCTTCTAAAGTCATGGATCATCTCCAAGTTAATCTTAGCCCTTGATTATGTTTTAATCTTAGTCGTTGAAGGGTCAACGGAATAATATAAGGAGAGTGAGGGGTCAACGTTGAGCATTTTCGAGCTTGTGAGAGAGACAGCTTATTGATCATAATCGAAACACTAGGGCAAGGTTTGCTAAGGGATTTTGATTCAGTGATCAAATCCAGAGGGGTAGAAGCAGTAACTGGTCAGGAGGACCAAGAGTACATTACAGAGAGAGTCGGTATTTACGCAGAGAGAGAGCACATTTTTTTGAAGGGGTAACGTAGTCCCTGAAGGCAATCATGCAGAAACAGTGCAGTGTCTTCCAGAGTCAATCCAAAGATAGCTAGAGGTTGGGGTTTCTGAGCTAGGAGGGCCAAAATCCAGTCTCAGATCAGCTTGATCAGTTGCAGAGAGAGATGACACAGTTTCTCGGGCTTGCCCACGCAGGTTTACACAGTTCCAGCATAGGCACTCACGCAGAGGCAGAGAAGGGCTTCACCAGCGCTGTTTAGATCAGCCAGGGACTTGCAGAGTGAGGTATATCTCACAATTACATTTGTTGTCTAGATTTATCCGAAGGGTTTCCCAGATATTGGCACCCTAGTTGTACTCAAGATATTGCTGCTTAATAATATAAAACCCTTAGATGTGCTACACCATTTTTCCCGAGTTGGGTTATTCCAGGGACTTAGTTCAAAAATAATTGTGTCAAATGTGGATGTTTTTCATTGTATTTTGTTCAGATTGTTTCAGCACTTAGATTTATTCCGCAGTATTACTTATGTAGACTTCTTCATAAATTACTTCAATATTTCATTGTAATGAAATAATTATGAAACATATTAGGAGAAGTAATTCAGATTTGTTGCAGTAGGAATCCAGATTTAGGATTTTTCACAAGATATCAGAGCTTATTCAAGTTGAAGTATAGGAGAAACAAGACTGAACCAGCAGATCAGCGCAGTAGATACTGGGATCTGCGTAAGCAACAGTAGACCCTCCCAGAGATTACGTTGTCCAGGCAAGGAGGGAAATCCAATGCAGAAAAAGGCTCCCTCTGAGAGAGTTGACAGAGGGATAAGCATTTTTTCAGTTGTAGCAGAGGCAACGTAGGAGACCAGCGTAGCTGAAGGACGCAGTTACTACACAGTAATAACAGTCATTGCATAAATGGTCAGAAAATTTTTGAACAACACATATTGGGGATTTCTCTATCTCAGAGAGTTTCCTACTCAAAGAAACTCAGTTTCTCCCTGCAATAGCAGAAGCAGTGACTTTCTCCACAAGGAGTGCGTAATTCTAGCTAAGCAGAGGGTTAGAGAAAGAAATCGACAGTTGAGGAGATGGCCAGCAACGGACTGTGTGACCAAGATGGATTGGAGGGTGCCTCCAACAATTAATTTGAAAATCAAGGATTGAGTTTCTCCTTGATGAGCATGATCTAAAGGCCCTCATAGACAGCGCAGTTGCAGAACCTCTTGATGCAGCACACCTGAGACAATTCAAGAAGAATATGGCAAGAGCCAAGCGATTGATCCTAGATGGTGTAAAGGATCATATCGTACCTCACATAGCAGCTAAGAACACTGCTAGAGAGATGTGGGTAGGGTTAGAAAATCTATGCCAAGGATCTTCCAAGCAGCAGAAGATGTATTCGGAGGAGAAGATGTGTAATACCAGGATGAAGAAGGGAGAACGTTTTGACTCCTTCTTGTCCTGTATTGAGGATACCCGAGACCAACTGTCAGCGGTGGGCGCTACTCCTAGAGACTCAGAGCTGGTAAGGCTCACTCTGAACTCGGTTTCAGAAGACTATCAGGTCTTTATCCAGAGCAATTTGGGCAGAGAAAGGCTTCCAGGATGGGAAGCAATGTGGGCAACCTTACAGCAAGAAGAGCTGAGGAGAGACCTCCTCAAAATCCATTTGGAGGATGGCAGCAGTGGGTCAAAGGTCAAGAAGGAGGAAGAAGATAACACTGCCCTTGCATCAAAGGGGCAACAGAAGCAGAAGAAAGATTTGTCTAAGATCAAATGCTTCTAGTGTGGGGAAATGGGACATTATGTCACACAGTGTCCTCTTAAGAAAAAGGATAAAGAGGAGAAGCAAGATCCCGAAGCAAGAGCTGCCAAGATTGAGGCAGAAAGAGATTGTGCTATGTTAGCTCATATTCCAAAAAGAGAGAAATGGCCTAACTTGGAGTTGTAGATCTAGAATCTACTAGTGACAGGATCCTTGAGTATTTTCGGACACTTGGATCACATGTGAGCTACGGAAGCCTAAAGATAGTAGCAGGATGGACAGTTGCAGCAGAAGATGAGAAGAAAGTGCAGTGGCTAGTAGTACTAGAGCCTGATCAACGCAGAGAAGGAGCAACAGCATCAGCAGTTGAGTAGCAGCAGCACAGTGCACACTGGTGGAGCGCAATGCAGAGCAGTGCTCACGCAGTGCAGAGCAGCAGTCAGTCTTCTTTTCCAGTTGCAGATTTTCTTGTCCAATTTCGTATGTTTTTTCTATTGCAATTAGCAACAGTGCGGCAGCAGCAATAGTTGAGCAACAACAGCGCAGTGCACAAGTGGTGCAACGCAGTGCAGAGTAGTGCTCACGCAATGCAGTAGCAGGGTTGCAGAATTTAGGAGTTGCAGTACAGTGGCAATTGGTAGCAGTACAGATGCAGCATTTTCTTGTGTAGTGTTGGTGAGCAGCATCAAAAGCACAGCAACAGATGTTCTAGAAATCAGAGCACCACATTGAGTTGTTTTCCTAGAGCACTTTCCTCGCTAAGAGGGAGTGTTGATTCATGGTAGCATCGGATGTGCTCTAGCATTGTAACTTTGCATATAGGCTAAGACACATGTATTCCATAAAACCCAGAAATGGTTTTGGAAAATTCCATTTAAAGATGGTTTAATTAAAATAATTAATCATTTTTTAATGTTTTCCTAAGTCTAAACTTAGGGAAACTGATTAATTAAAGGGTATTAATTAAACTAAGTGTGAATATTCTAGATAAAGTCATCGATCATCTCCAAGTTAATCTTAGCCCTTGATTATGTTTTAATCTTGGCCGTTGAAGTGTCAACAGATGAATATAAGGAGGGTGAGGGGTCTATGGAAAACACGTTGAGCACATTTAGCATTTGGCATTTTCGAGCTTGTGAGAGAGACACAGCTTGTTGATCACAATAGAATCACTAGGGCAGGGTTTGCTAAGTGATTTTGATTCAGTGATCATATCTAGAGGGGCAGAAGCAGTAACTAGTCAGGAGGACCTAGAGTACATTACAGAGAGAGGCAGCCTTTACGCAGAGAGAGACAGCGCAGTTCTCTGAAGTGGTGACATAGTCTCCGAAGGGAATCACGCAGAAACAGTGTAGTGTCTTCCAGAGTCAGTCCGAAGATAGCTAGACGCTGGAGTTTCTGAGCCGGGAGGGCCAAAATCCAGTTTCAGATCAGCTTGATCAGTTGCAGATAGAGGTGACACAGTTTCTCAGGCTTGCCCACGCAGGTTTACGCAGTTCCAGCGTAGGCACTCATGCAGAGGCAGAGAAAGGCTTCACCAGTGCTTTTTAGATCAGCCAGAGACTTGCAGAGTGAGGTATATCTCACAATTACATATGTTGTCTAGATTTATCTGAAGGGTTTGCCGGATATTGGCACCCTAGTTGTACTCAAGATACTGCTGCTTAATAATATAAAACCCTCAGATCTGCTGCACCGATTTTCCCGAGTTGGGTTTTTCCGAGGACTTAGTCCAAAAATCACTGTGAGATATACCTCACTCTGCAAGTGGATGTTTTTCATTGTATTTTGTTCAAATTGTTTCAGTACTTATATTTATTCCGCAATATTATTTGTGTAGACTGCTTCAGAAATTACTTCAATATTTCACTGTAATGAAATAATTATGAAACATAATACAAGAAGTAATTCAGATTAGTTGCAGCAGGAATCCAAATTTAGGATTTTTCACATGGTATCACAGCTTATTCAAGCTGAAGTGCAGGAGAAGCAAGAGTGAACCAGCAGATCAGCACAGTAGAGATTGGGATCTGCGTAAGCAACAGTAGACCCTCCTAGACATTACGTTGTCCAGGCCAGGAGGGCAATCCAATGCAGAAAAAGGATCCCTCTAAGAAAGCTGACAGAGGGGTAAGCATTTTTTCAGTTGCAGCAGAAGCAGTGACTTTCTCCACAAGGAGTGCGTAAGTCTAGCTGAGCAGAGGGTTAGAGAAAGAAATCGATAGTTGAGGAGATGGCCAGCAACGGACTATGTGACCAAGACAGATTGGAAGGTGCCTCCAACTATGTTATTTGGAGATCAAGAATTGAGTTTCTCCTTGATGAGCATGATCTAAAGACCCTCACAGACAGCGCAGTTGCAGAACCTCTTGATGCAGCACACTTGAGACAATTCAAGAAGAATATGGCAAGAGCCAAGCGATTGATCCTAGATGGTCTAAAGGATCATATCGTACCTCACATAGCAACTAAGAACACTACTAGAGAGATGTGGGTAGGGCTAGAAAAGCTATACCAAGGATCTTCCGAGCAATGGAAGATGTAATTGAAGAAAAAGATGCGTAATACCAGGATGAAGAAGGGAGAACGTTTTGAGTCCATCCTGTCCCATATTCAGGATACCCGAGACCAGCTGTCAGCGGTGGGGGCTGCTCCTAGAGACTCAGAGCTGGTAAGGCTCACTCTGAACTCGGTTTCATAAGAGTATCAGATCTTTGTCCAGAGCGTTTTGGGCAAAGAAAGGCCTCCAGGATGGGAAGCAATGTGGGCAACCTTACAGCAAGAAGAGTTGAGCAAAAGTGGGTCGAAGGTCAAGAAGGAGGAAGAAGATAACACTGCCCTTGCATCAAAGGGGCAACAGAAGCAAAAGAAGAAAGATCTGTCTAAGATCAAATGCTTCTGGTGTGGGGAAATGGGACATTGTGCCACACAGTGTCCTCTTAAGAAAAAGGATAAAGAGGAGAAGGAAGATCCTCAAGCAAGAGCTACCAAGACTGAGGCAGAAAGAGATTCTGCTATGTTAGCTCATATTCCGAAAGGAGAGAAATGGGCTGACCTGAAGTTGTAGATCCAGAATCTACTAGTGATAGGATCCTTGAGTATTTCCAAACTCTTGGATCACATGTGAGCTACGGCAGCCTAAAGACAGTAGCAGGATGGACAGTTGCAGCAGAAAATAAGAAGAAAGTGTAGTGGCTAGCAGTACTAAAGCATGATCAACACAGAGAGGGAGCAACAACATCAGCAGTTGAGCAGCAACAGCAGTGCAGTGCTCACGCAGTGCAGAGTTGCAACAATGCAGTTTTTTTCAAAGAGCTAGTGCAGAAACTAGCAACAATTAGTCTTATTTTCCAGTTGCAAATTTTCTTGTCCAATTTCATATGATTTTCTGTTGCAATTAGCAACAGTGCAGCAGCAACAATAGTTGAGCAGTAGCAGCAAATGAGCAGCAACAGCGCAGTGCACAAGTGGTGCAGCGCAATGCACAAGTAGTGCTCATGCAGTGCAGAGCAATGCTCACGCAGTGTAGCTGCAGAGTTGCAGAATTCAGAGGGAGTTGCAATACAGTGGCAGTTGGCAGTAGTATGCAGAGTCAACAGCAGTACATATGCAGCATTTTCTTGTGCAGTGTTGGTGAGCAGCTTCAACACCACAGCAACAGATGTTCCAGAAGTCAGAGCAGCACATTGAGTTGTTTTGCTATAGCACTTTCCTCGCTAAGAGGGAGTGTTGATTTATGGTAGCATCGGATGTGCTCTAACCTTGTAACTTTGTATATAGGCTAGGACACATGTATTCCATAAAACCCAGAAATGGTTTTGGAAAATTCCACTTAGAAATGGTTTAATTAAAATAATTAATCGTTTTTTAATGTTTTCCTAAGTCTAAACTTAGGAAAACTGATTAATTAAAGGGTATTAATTAAACTAAGTGTGAATCTTCTAGATAAAGTCATGGATCATCTCCAAGTTAATCTTAGCCCTTGATTATGTTTTAATCTTAGTCGTTGAAGGGTCAACGGAAGAATATAAGAAGGAGGGTGAGGGGTCTACGGAAAACACGTTGAGCACATTGAGCATTTGGAATTTTCGAGCTTGTGAGAGAGACACAGCTTGTTGATCATAATCGAAACACTAGGGTAGGGTTTGTTAACTGATTTTGATTCAGTGATTAAATCTAGAGAGGGGCAGAAGCAGTAACTGGTCAGGAGGACCAGGAGTACATTACATAGAGAGGTAGCATTTAAGTAGAGAGAGATAGCGCAATTTTCCTGAAGGGGTGATGCAGTCCTGAAGGGAATCACGCAAAAACAACGTAGTGTCTTCCAAAGTCAGTCCAGAGATAGCTAGAGGTTTGGGTTTCTGAGCCAGGAGGGCCAAAATCCAGTCTCAGATCAGCTTGATCAGTTGCAGAGAGAGGTGACGTTGTTTCTCAAGCTTGCCCACGTAGGTTTACGCAGTTCCAGCATAGGCACTCACGCAGAGGCAGAGAAGGGCTTCACCAGCGTTGTTTAGATCAGCCACAGAGTTGTAGAGTGAGGTATATCTCACAATTACATTTGCTGTCTAGATTTATCATAAGGGTTTGCCGAATATTGGCACCCTAGTTGTACTCAAGAATCAAGATACTGCGGCTTAATAATATAAAACCCTCAGATCTGTGCACCAGTTTTCCCGAGTTGGGTTTTTCTGGGGAATTAGTCCAAAAATAATTGTGTCAAATGTAGATGTTTTTCATTGTATTTTGTTCAGATTGTTTCAGCACTTAGATTTATTCCGCGGTATTATTTGTGTAGACTGCTTCAGAAATTACTTCAATATTTCACTGTAATGAAATAATTATGAAATATAATAGGAGAAGTAATTCAGATTTGTTGCAGTAGGAATCCAGATTTAGGATTTTTCACAGTTTTAACAGCAAAATTAGATTTGGAAAAATTAACGGAAATTCACACTAACGCATCCAATCTAAGCATGACAGGTCATATGATGATGGTTTTGGAGTATTTCATGTGACCATAGAACCTTCATTATAAATGAAGTGCATTTAAGGAGGTATTTTAGCTTAAATTTGTAATGTAATTTCTCGTCCTTGGTGAATTTTATTAATCACTAGAAGATGAGGCATTGATATTGGAGAACAGCTGAATAGCTGGAAGCCCACAAGCCAAAGTTCACAAGCATATGCATGAGTTTTTTACATGAAAAAAGGGCATTTGGGCTCTCATACAATAGCCTTCTGTAGTTGAGTCTGTGTAGAATCCAGACACCATGATGGTTTTGTGAATGTAATAAACCTAAGAAGTAGAATCATTGGCATTGAATAAAAGATGTCAGAATTCTGATTTGATAAGTTGTGTATATTTTTATTGCTGTGCTGATTTCTGTTCAAAGCTTTGTTTGTTGCTAAAATTTGCCCTGTGAATCTGACTGCGGCTCCACCCTGCATGAAGATTGATATATGTAGAGATGAAATAGAGAAGGCTAATCTTACAAAGACATCCATTATAGCAATATAAGAATCACATGGAGTAACAAACTCTCTGAGTTTGACCACAAGTAATAAGATAACCTCGACTGTTGTCCCCTTGCCATACCAGGGTTACCCCAACAAGAATCACATATAAATGAAAAAGAAGGTGACTTTGGCAAGACAAATCTTCTACACAGCTGAGGAATCAGACCAAATGTATTAGGTACAGAATGTGGAATGCTACTGGCCTGGGTTATAATACAAAAGACATGCATTCACAATTTTTCATAATAAGAATATTTCAGTCAAACATGTGTATGGAAAACATATTTTTAGGCTGCAAATGACACTATTTTAATTGCTTCGAAGAAAAACAATTATAAGTGAACAAAGTATAACAAATTTTCAAATTTCTCAAAATTAAGAAAATATCTTACTTGATTCAGCAGCTTAAGATCTGAAAGTTGTTTTGCAGTTGTGGAGTACTTCTATACAATTTCAGAAGATGAATTAGAAACATTTCAGATCAAATGAAAGATTTCAAAAATCATAAAGCTGAAACTGTTGCTTACATTATTCACTGGACCAATTTGCTTGGAAATTAAATGCATGCAGTCTGCTGCAAGAGCCATCCAACATCGTAGGTCTACATGGCGCTCATCTTCACTTGGGTGTGAAGCACGTGGGTAGTCATCAAGGCCTGAAGAAAGTGTCTGATGATAAAGCAAAAAAAAATCACAACAACAAAAAGCAAACAAGAATGATCAGATATAACTCTCTAAATGGAAGCAGAAAACCACACTGACTTACAAATAATCATTGAGATAAGCTTTATTATACGAAGATCAAAATTTTATGCTCAATTAGCATAAGATAGACATATCACATGATGATACAAGACTATTTCGAAAAAATACAGAGATTGCAGAGATATGATGAATCTACAAATGAAAATGATATATGCCAAAATCTAAATATACTCTAAAAGCACAAGCCAGTCATATCAACAAACATCAAAAATATTATCACATACACAAAACAAGATGAGAGACATTAAGCGCCCTTGCATTTCTAGGCGTACTTGTGTACATCACCTTAGAGCTTGACATGTGTACCCTTGGAGTGTAGCACTTCAAATTTGTGAACCTACAGCTGATTATTGTAGGTTTCTTGTAAGAGCATAGGCCCACGTAGTTGACCTCCCTTACTTCTCATATATATACAGGAAGGAGAGAATCCTTCACTCATTAATAATTCTTATCACACGTGTTAAAGATGTGATTGGAAGGAGTGCACTACTCCTCCTCTCTCTCTTGGATCTTTTGTACTTGATTATACTTAGGGAAGAGAGAAGAGGAGAAATCTTGTCTTGGAGGACATTCTTGTGCAATTCATCATTGTTGGATCTCCTTGGTGTGAGCTACAGTTTTATTGGTTTTCCCTAGCTAGAGTTTTGGATAGCTGCAAGATTGTACTAGCCTTGAGATAAGGCTATGGTATGTACATGAACTTACTTTATACACATTAATGAAGTTTCCAGCTGTCCTAATGCAAACGCAGTGTTGATAATCTCAGCAATATTTCGCGAAATATAGCGAATATCGCGCGATTTTCAAGTAAATGCTATTTCGGCAGGTAAATATCGCGATATTTTGAAAATCTCAGCTAAATATTGTTGTTGCTCTATATGTTTTAAAATCTGAAAAAAATGAATATGTTATGCATTTTTTTTTTGCTGATATTTTCGCCAATATTGCCAAAAAGATGTTTTCAGGACCCTCACCGATATTTTGCCGAGAACAATATTATCAACACTGGTGCAAATTGCAGATTTTATTTTCAGCCATATATATTCCTCATCGTCTGTAATCTCCAGCTCTATATGAATATTATAATCGCAGAATTCAAAAGCAGATTTACAGTGGGTTTTACAATTGTTGTAAGTGGTTTTCAGATCTGTTATATGCATGATAAGACTGCCCTAGAGGGCTGAAACCTATTGGATCACATTGATACATTTTCACTTGGATTTCCCAAGTGATTGGGGTTGTTATGAAATGCACCGTATTAATAAATAATAAAAATAATAACAATTATAAATAATAATAATAAATCAATAGATAAATAATAATACAATAGCAACAACAACAATAATTGTTGCTGCACTAACTAGCAGGCCTAGTTTGCAGGCTAAAGCTAGGGAGCACAACAACAATTTGGGACAAAGGCCCACTGTAGCACAACCTATGTCCCCTCCTCTTCTCGGATTTTCACCGACAGGAGGAGTCCCAGTATACAAGAAATCACTTTGGATGATGGATCAGTGATGAGGTCTATGGTGATTTCCAAGGCCCGTTCAAAGGAGAGCCTCAATACAAGGTTCTCTTGCTTCAATAAAGCTTAATGGCTCTCCGAGAAAGACCTAAGGGTAGGAATCAAGATCTAGGGATTTATGATGTTACGATAAGGTCAGGAATATGGTATACCTAGAGTCAAGATACCCAAAGTGGAATAGGAACTCTCAATAACCTCTTTTAAATGAGCAATTGCCTCCAAGAAATGTATTGCTAGAATTGAGAGACCTAGGTTGGGTCTGTTATCACTTGCCGCCTACACCTACCTACAGTTAGTGGGAAAAGCTTTTAACCCCACAAGGTGTGGTTGGTGGCAAGGAACTCAAAGAAGGGGTTATCACACTAATCCCGACTCTCTCCGTTTAAGCTATCTCCTAGGTTAGCTATGGGAGGTGATCCCTAAATGGAAAACTAAGTTAAAAGATGTGAGTTTCTAGGAGAGTTTTCAGAGTTAAATAAATTACTTCTTAAGATTTATAAGCAAAAAGTGATATGAGAAATAACCATCAATACATAATTTAAATAAGCATAAAGCATGTGAAAACCAATGCCTTCAACGTATTGCTCTTTAAACTGAAAATGTATTTTGCTTAAATGAAGTAAAATGCTTGGAAAGCAAAAGTAATCCTGAAAAGTGAAACAAGAAAATGTTAGCACAAGATATTGTAAATGCTTTCAAGATAAATAGATTTATGAATCAAAACATGAGAAGCTATCTTGCTCAAAAGGAAACAATTAGTGTTCTACTTTAGAAAATGTAAATGAGATGATAGAAAAACTCAAATGTTAGACCAAGATAACAACATGCAATTAAATTTGCAACACCAAATAAGGGTACTTGCTAATGAAACAAGATATATCAATCATCCATAAGCATAATGACCATTAAAATGACATTATGCAATGAAGTTGCAAAAGTAAGCAAATTTCCAAGTACCATAGAATTAAACTTATTGCAAAATTTAAGGAATTAAAATGCTTGCATCCAAAGTGCTTCTTGAGATAATATTTGCATGTGAAACTTTAAACCATCAAGATAGCAAAAAAATTGAAAAATTTGCAAGTAAATGTGATGAGATAGTGCTCTTGGTTTATTTTATTAGTTAGCTCTAAAGCAAGATTACAATTGAACTCTAATCCTCAGACTTCACCCTCGCCCAAATATTTGGATCTCACAGTGAGAAGTCCATATAGGTAGAGGGTCCCTAAAATGTCTATTCAACCAACTTAAGTTGGAGGTGAATTTTAGTGATGCTTAGGGCATGTAAGATCTAAAAGTAAATTAACATGAAAATGAAAATTCAACTTCAACTTGAAATATATTTGCTTGTCATGAAATAAAATGTAGTTTTACTTGATGCATCAAAATTAATATTGTAGAGTGTGCTCAATGGTGAAGCATAAGCAAATTTTAAGTATGATTTCAAGCTAAATAAACTCAGTAAAGATGTTTGCATCTAAAAAAATCTGAATTTGCTATGGAAGTAAATGCTCTTAAAACTTGTAGCAAATCAAAGTGAATAGTTAGTGAAATGAATGAAATGCATGGCTGTGTTAATTGACCAATTAAATGAGATGCATGCAATTTAAAGAGATCAACAAATCACCCCATAAGTCCTCTCCAAAAATGGAGAGTGAGATGCCAATGGGTAAAACCCACGCTCCCAAAATCAGAAATTTTATTAGTTGTTAGAAGTAAGAGACTATGAAGCCTCCTACAAGCTCAAAGAAACCCTTTACAAATGAAACTTGAGGTCTTAGACTTTTCCTCGATGAGAATTTCTAAAAAAACTCAGAAGAATTCAGACTTTACAATAGGAGAAGAGAAGCTAAGCCTCTTCTATGCCCACAACCAAAGAAGAGAGAGAGTTATCTTCTTTATTTGAAATTCAGAGCCCAAAGGTCCTGCAACAACTTGTTAATAATTTCTTGTAGTTGTCCACTCAAGCTATCACAAGAAAAAGTTCAGAAAGAGGGCTACAAAACCCATCAAATATTAAACAGATAAAATTACAAAATATTGCACAACATTTTACAAAGGGCTAAGCCAAAGAAGATGAGTAAACTCTCCTCTTTGTCTAGCCATGCTTAAGCTCTTTAAATAGCAAAATCTGATCCACTGATGCACAATGAAAAGTAAAATATTTTTAAATGACTGCATGCATACAAACTATGTCCAAACGAATCCCTACAAGACACTTTTTCGTAAGATAAACAATGAAAATCCAAATAACAAAAGAGAGTTCCTTTGAAGGTGCTTCAAGAGTGGGTTGGTCTCTCAAAAACTTCTCCTCACGCTTGATCCAAAAAGAATTCTTCTACAATACTCAAGTAACAAATTAATCCATGTAGATTTAGATAAGCAAACAATGAATTGAAACTTCTAGAAATTTATTTGAAAATAAACTAGAACTTTCAACCTCTAGGGCCTACTTTCAAATCAAATGCTAATACAAGGTAGTTGTGCACTAACAAATTCACAAGAATACATGGAAAATGAAATAATTTAAAGCATCGAAAAGATTATACCAATAGCTCTGTTGTCGCACAAAATGTCTAGGCATCGCGACAATGGCTCAGATCAGGGGCTGTCAACCTGATCCCCAATCTCTTTATCTAAGTTGTCTCCTTGCAAGCTAAGGGAGGTAGACCCTAACAAAATAAAGGAAAAGAATTGGTTGAAAATCAACCAATTCAGGAGAAACAGCTAGATAATCAAATACGTGTTAAGATTTACGAGATTTTACAGATTCAATTAAAACTTTAAAACCAGTGCCTTATGGAGTTAAAATATCCTGTTATAAATTTAAAGTCAAGTATCTGATATGCAATTGCTGCTATGAAAAATATATTCACCACTATGATATTCAATAAAATGCACCACAACTATGCATTAAAATACTTTGAACCCACAGCAATGTTATCATGAGATGACCAGCAATATTTTTGAATTTATGATGTTCTAAGTAACCCAATTCAGAAATTAAAAAAATTCATATAGTCAAACTTTAGATATAAATAAATAATAATATATATATATATATATATATATAAAAGCTCACTTGACTATGAAATAAAATTTTTGAAATTTTTCTAAAGTTGAAAATTTAGAAAATTTTGGACCTTTTTTTTTTTTTTTTTTTTATAAATTTTTTATTTTTTAATTTTTTACTTTTATATCTTTCAAAAAAAGAAACTAAAACTTTTAAATCTAAAATTAAAACTAAAACTAAAGCATAAGTAAAAAAATTAAAATCTAAAACTAAAAAAATTTAAAAAAACTCCTAAAACTAAGAAATAAAACTAAAAGCTCAACAAAACTAAACTAAAATCTAAAAAAAAAAAATATATATATATATATATATATATATTTTTTTTTAAATCCTAAAATTAAATTTTAAACAAAAAAAAAAAAAAATTTGAATTTCTAAAACAAATTTAAAACTGAGCTAAAACCTAAAGTTTTAAACAAAGAAATCGAATTAAAATTAAAACAAAAAAAAAAAACTAACGCTACACTAAACTAATACAAAATTGAATTAAAACTAAAAGCTTGAAAAAATAAAAATCTAAAATCTACGAATTAAAACTGAAACTTCTAAAAACTAACGCTATTCAACTAATTTAAAACTAAAAGCTAAATGAAATACAAAACTAAAGTCTAAAACCTAAAACAACAACAACAACAACAACAAAAATCGTGGGTTTTCTTTTTCTATTCGTATGCCTTTGTTTTTCTTGTTTGCATGCAGGTCGATGACAAAGGAGGAGGCTGGACGGCTGACAAAGGGTTCGACGGCAGAGATGAAGGGAGGAAAGGATGCGATGGCGGCTAAGGAGCAGGAGAGAGGAGCTGCGGACGGATTTTGAACGAGGTTGCGTAGAGGAGGGGTGGCGGATGGGTTGTTTGAAGCTACGGATGCAGAGAATAAGGCAGTGTATGCAGAGAATGAGGAACAGGGGGAGGAAAAAACGTATGGAAATGTTTGCAAGCAGCGTGGAAAGCGACAGGAGTAGAGAATTCGTGAAGGATGCAGAAGCAGTGATTGAATTTGACGGCAGAGAGGAGAAATAAAGGGAAATGCAGCAAAGAAAGGGCCAGCAACGAAATCGATGAAGGAAAAGGGTGTAGAGTGGAAAGATTATCTCAAGAAAAACCCAGTACACTCGAAAATCCTCCAGCAATTAAAATTTTTCCAACATAACTCTGATTTTTTAAAAGACTGATTTAGATGCACCGAAATTCACACTTTGCAGCAAAATTATGCCCAGATCTGGAAGCAAAACCGATCTAGAGGCCAGATCTTACCCTCTGGGGGTTAGTTCTGGCTCAGATCCTTAAAAAAAAAATTCTGAGAAACCCCTTGCAACCTACAAAAACCAGAACAGATCAAAAACTATGCACAGAAAATAAATAAACCCTTACACCCTAGAGAATATTCACAAATTTACAATGCTAATTTACAAATTAGAGGCCCTCATGGCTAGATTTAAACCCATTCTAGCACAATTTAGAAGATAAAAAATTTTAAGAGAGGCACAAGCCCTAGAAGACCCTGTAAAAACACAATTTCGTAATATAACTTTGAGAATTAAGAAACAATGAGCTTTTTCATATTTACGAAATCTGAGAGTCGACTGGTCTAACTGAAGACTTCCCCAAACGCTCAAACCTTAAAAAAGATTCCCTGCACACTTAGATCTGAAATTTAGATTAATAGAGATTTAAGAAAATAAACATGAAACCTTTCAGAAAAATAGATAACTAGTCTTTCCATCAAATCAAAAATGTCATTTTATGAACCCAGAAAGCTGCACAAGATACTTGTATGCAGAGTAATCCATAAAGGCCATCAACCATAAAAATGCCAAATAAAGTAGCAGAGTTTAAAGACAAATCACCACATAGATCTGAAAAAAGAACACCAAAGTTTGTAACCCCAAAGTCTTTATGCTTTATTGATCAAAGAAAATCACAAGAGCTTCCAAGAACAAGTGCACGATTCAAAGATCGGATGCAAATCTCATATCAAGACCTCTAATTTATAAGACAAAATCTCCAACTGCTAGTTTGTTTGATCCATGTCAAAATAATCTTGACCGTCGAAAAGATTTGATCATCTTTTAATCTAGACTGTCGAAATTATAAATTTGAGAAAAAACGAATTTATCATTTAATTCCATTTTAATTAACTCAAAAATAATATTTTTGAGTTAATTACCTCAAGATTTTGACTTTGACTTAACCACCTAGGCCTAAGGGTCCAAAATTTCTTAATATTCTCAATATTCCCTTGGCCTAGGACCTTTAAAAATTCATTTTTTAAGGACCAACGAATTTTGCCTTTGAAGAAATTTATACTCACCTAGGACCTAAAATTAATTAAATTTATGGTTTAGGATTGTTAATTAATTTGACCAGAAAATTTAATTAATTGATTGAGAGGGGATTTAATTATTTTTTCCAACAACAAGGTACCCAATTCTGCGACTCAAAACATGATCTAGTAGACCAAGTAGCTTGTAATAAAATAATCTAGCCAATTAGCTAGGATTATTCTCAAACTACTTTTACAAAGACTCGATAGTAAACACTAGGACTCACTTAGCATCTTGATGACAAAATCCACCCTAGCTTTGGGGTGAGGCTGGAGGGGAAAACTCTGCCGATCACTTGTGTCGAAAAACACAAGTAAATCAGTGAGACAAAAAACCTCCTAGGATAGAAATCGTCACCAACATACTAGGCTTACCTAGGTTGCTACATACATGATGGTCTTACTTAGATCATTTACATCATAAACATGCAGAATGGGTTTACATCTTCTAAAAAAATGTCAGTTGTCGATGAAATCTGAATGGCGTGAACCTCAAACATGATGAGTCCCATTTGAAAAAATGGGGGTGTACTGCTATGGGGTCGTTGACAAAGTGTGGTAAACAAGCTCAAAATGCACCATGCTCCAAAGAAAGAACACCCATGAACGGACACCCAAAGTCTTTATTGATATTTCTGAAAGTGTACAAGGCAGCAGCGCTTCCGCAAGCACAATAGCTAGTAAACAATGATGCAAATGAGAGCCCATGGCTCCATTATATAGAAAGTTGGGAGCAAATCCCAATGAAGAACCATATGCCAAGTGGTGAGAGGGAGAAGATCATAAGGCAAATTCAAATTTGGTAAGTGGAGCTCCAATGCCAAGTGTAAAAATCGAATTCTAACAAGTGGACATCATTTTCTTCTTCCCTAATGTGCCAAATTCGAATTTTATGATGGAATGACATGTGTATATGGTTGAGAACCCATGTGGAGACAATTTCCCACAAAAATCTCCACCAAATATTCTCCCAAATCCTCCAAAATATGCACTAGCTTCACAAATTCGAATTTCCAAGTAAGCAGCTCTCATTTAATGCCGGAAATTCAATTTTATTTGAGCACATGTCTTTTCCTTGATTTTAGGAGTCCACATCACCTTGGGACTTCACTTTAACTCCTCCATAATTTTCCACCTCATTTCCACCTCATTTAGCATGTGTGGATATTTATTTTTCTCCATTTATTTAATTTCTGGCTTAATTAATTGCCAGATTTCCCGCTAAACTTAGGAAAAGTGGGTTTTGAAAGTTCAAAACACATTTTTAACCCCTCAAAGTGTGTCATAATAGAAAGTTGAGCATGAGAGGTGTAATTTTGATTACTCACACCCCATACAACTTCTCTAGACAACACTTATTACAATTCAATTACAATTTTTATTGCAATTTTCGACTTGCAGGAAATCTAAAAAATTAAAAAATCACTACCTAGACAACCAAATTCCACGAAATTTGTTGTGTGATCTAGTATGGTAATATACATTGACTCTAGACACTAGGACTCACCCAAGGCCTCCCCATCAAGCCGTACTCCGGCTTTGGGGTAAAATTGGAGGAAAAAACTCAATTAATTATTAACTCCTGGTAGGGAGATGATAATTAACCAAGTAAAAAAACCTCCCAGAGGAATACTCACTTGTTGGCAAGGTCCCAGGCTACCGAGGCCTATTACAGACTCAATACTGACTCAAAACTCATCATTACTAGTATCACTTATTACAATTCCCAGTAGGGCGTGGAATCTGGGTACAAGAGAAAATGATAAGAATTAGAAGTAGAGTTTAAAAACTTTGTTGAACTGATGATATCTGATGGTATAAATGTCTTCTGGTTCATCCTTGGGCATGAAGTCTTCTCATTATCATCAGGTGCCACTCTAGTGGTCAACAGGGTCCACACTAGACCCAAGTTTTTAAGATTTGTCATGAAAGGGGGACTCCCAAGGAGAGTCCTAGGTCGAGGTAGGACTAAGAAAGGATTGAAAAAGGTCACGATTTAATGAAAGACAAACCTCAAAGAAGCCTCTCACAATGACGTCAAATATAGGTCTTTAAAGTCCAAGATAGGGTTTGGATTTTCTCATAAATGAACTGTTGTAATGTTTTGAATCCTTGAGGATCTCTAGAAGGGACACTAACGCAGAGATTGGTCCGAGCGGAATTGAAAGATCATCGATTTAAGAGATTTCGCATGATGCCCTAGCAAGGTCGTACAAGTGAGAGACCATAAATTAAAGAAGGAAAATGGTTTTATGATGATCACCTGCGATTAAGACCAGTGCCTTATCAATTGGGAGAAATGGAATCAAGATTTCCTTTGATGAAAGAAATTTTCTCTATCAAGGAGACCCATGTAGCTCTTTGCTAACCCTAAAGAAGTAGCAACTCAGCTGCAATAAATATTTATGTTGGAAATTCTGAGAGGTGGGTGAATAAGTATTTCTTTTCAATTGTTAATTTTTGCCAGTTAGATTCTTCACAATTAAAGACAGAGATGTGTATAATAATAATATTATTAAGGATTAATAAGAACTTCAATCCTTTTTCAAATAATTGAGTACAATAGATGTGTGACGGCACCAACCCTTCCATGAATCAGGCACCAACTTGGACTTTGATGAGGCTCCGACCTCTAAGGTTTCGACCCTATATTTTCAAGGCACCTACCTTGCGTTTAGGGGCACCAACCCCTAGGACACCAATCCTTTAGTCTGTTTAATAAAGATGAATAGGTAACTTACTTGAATTGCTTCATAACTGTCAGTGCTTCACTGCGCCAAAATTATCACTTCACTGTTCATAATTTATGCCTTCAAACTCATCACTGGTTCATCATCCAAACACAATTTTTCATGGGTTCCTTTTCTATCTATTTGTCTCCACATGTCAGAAGCATTTCTCCCTAGATAAAACCAGATTTGTAGATTTCCCTTTAATGTATGTTAGCCTTCCAACAATTTGAAAGGATCACAATCTTACAAGATAACAGAGGTCCAAGCCTTTTTGGCTTATCACAGTCTTCCAACAAACAGTTAGGTGCTTCTTTCATCACAGGTCCAAGAATATGTCAAGGGTATGAAAACTCTGAAATACAGTGCAACTCAACTAGTCTGAAGTTGTGGTTGCTTCTTATCACAAATTTACCTGAGCCACATAATCAGTGTACTAATCCGAGCCACAGAATTATGCTCAAATCCAAGGGTATAGAATGTTCGAACTCCTAACTGTGCACCAAGTCCGAGGGTATTGTAATGGTTACTGCTTGAGTGAATGTGATGGTGGTTGCTTGCCTATAGCTCCTTGCAAGAAACCCGACCCCTAAACACAGTTCTGTCCACAAATCCGAGCTCCACCAAAACTGTCGTATCCCATAGATCTGGGCTCTACCGAGACTGTGATGTTCTTAGATCCAAGCTCTTATAGCCTTGTCTACTGCAGATGTCAAGTAAGCTCAACCTTTTTCTAACCCAATTACAAATCTTCCTTGGCTTCTAAGTCTCCTACCTTGGTCTCCCTTAGTTCACGAGGTGTGAACTAGAAATGATTATCTTCTGTGATTTTTGCCAAATTGGATGATTAAAATGAGCGATGGGAAATGTTACAACGCTTCAAGTTCCACTTGAACCCCATTCTTGGAACTTCAGTTTGTGATTGACTAGCATTCAGTTTGTGATACGACATGCATTTATATTGGTCTTGCGTGAGGAGACACGTCACTGAGGCAGGCCGACATTGGGAGCTAGGACAAGTCGGCTCAAAAACAAATTATTTCACAACTTCAAAAATCAATATCTTTCTAACCACAGGGAGTTTTGTGGCATATGAGGGCTCCCCCTAGGCTCTAAATGATGGTGAAGGTTTCATAGAGAAATTCTGCCTCCAAGGTAATAAAAAATATTTTTTAATGTGGTTGGTCATTTACAGGTGCAGAAATGGAGGTAGGGCAGAATGTCTTGGGCTTCTTCATGGTTTGATTCTCCATCATATCCTTCTTTATCATAAGGTTACCATGCCATAGTGATATGTGTCTTCATGTAGTCCTCCATCATCCAGAAGATCGTCTAATCCTCAGGTACGATCAATCATCATTATTCATCATCATTTAACATCTTATTACCATCAATGACAACCTAGATTAACAATCTCCCCCTTTGTCATTGATGGAAATATTCCAGCGCCATCTTTTTCTCCCCCTTTGACATCAATGGCAAAAGGTGTACCAATGTACTCCCCCTATCATGCTGCTCCCCCTAATACGCTGCTCCTTTGCTTGATTTTTTCTTTAATGTGATGTAAGAGCAATAACCCCCATCTTCTGGCGAAGATATTCAAATGCCTCTCGTGGAAGGGGTTTTGTAAAAATATCTGCAATTTGCTCCTTTGTATTGACGTATTCCAACTTGATATTTTGTTCAACAACTTGTTCACAGATAAATTGATATTTGATTGGAATATGTTTGGTCTTTGAGTGCAATACCGGATTCTTTGAAAGACTGATGGCACTAGTGTTGTCACAAAAAATAGTGATTGGCTACTTAGTTTCTATGTTAACGTCCTTCAGATCTTCCTTCATCCATAGTATTTGTGTACAACAATCAGCAGCAACAATATATTTGGCTTCAGCTGTAGAAAGAGATATAGATGATTGCTTTTTGCTCAGCCAAGATACAAGACAATCTCCCATTAAGAATGCATTTCCACTGGTACTTTTTCGATCATCCACGCTTCCGGCCCAATCAGCATTAGAGTAAGCTGTCACAATAAGAGTTGAGCTCTTAGGATACCAAAGACCCATATCAGTCGTTCCTTTTAGATAACTGAGAATTCTCTTCACTGCTGCTAGATGGGATTGTTTAGGATTTAACTGAAATCTTGCTACCATTCCTACTGCTTGCATAATATCTGGTCTTGTAGTAGTTAAGTATAGGAGAGCTCCAATTATTGACCTGTAAAGAGTCGCATCTAATAGAGGGGTATCATCATCTTTACTTAATTTACAATCTGTGGTCATCGGTGTGCTCATAGGTGCACAATCTTCCATCCCATATCTTTTGAGCATGTCTTTAAGATATTTTTCTTGAGATGTAAACATGCCTGCAGAGGTTTGAGATATTTGTAGCCCAAGAAAATAAGATAGCTCACCAATCATTCACATTTCGAACCTTTTGGACATATTTAGAGCAAATTCATGGCTCGTCTTATCGTCATTAGATCATCAACGTATACAAGAGTGATCAGAAGTTTTTCCTTGTCCATCTTCATGTAGAGATTGCTACCTGCTACTCCCTTTTTGAAACCTTCTTGTTGCAGATAGTGATCCAACTTTGCATACCATGCTCTAGGGGCTTGTTTTAATCCATTAAAGGCCTTTTTCAATTTGCATACAAATTCTTTTCCTTCAGCAAGATCAAATCCTTCTGGTTGCTTCATATAAACTTCTTCCTTGAGATCTCCATTCAGGAATGCTGATTTTACATCCATTTGATAAACCTTGAATCCTTTTGAGCAAGCAAATGCCAAAAACATTCTTATGGCTTCCAATCGAGCTACTAGTGCAAAGGTTTCGTCGAACTCAATTTCTTCAATTTGCTAATATCCTTTGCAGACAAGTCTAGCTTTATTTCTGATGATTTGTCCATCCTCATTCATCTTGTTTTTGAATACCCATTTTGTTCCAATTATATTTTTATCTTTTGGGCGAGGTACTAGTTCCCAAGTCTCATTCTTTTCGATTTGAGACATTTCTTCTTCCATGGCCTTTATCCAATAAGGATCTTTACTTGCTTGAGAAAAAATTTCAGGTTCTATTAAAGATAATAGAGCAACATCATCTTTTCTTGGAGTGTTTGTCATCCTTCTTCGAGTTTGAATTCCTTCATCTATATTTCCGATAACCTGTTCTTGCGGATGATGTTTTTGAATAAATTTGATCTTAGGAGTTTGTGAAGGTTCACTTTGAGGTTCTCCATTCTCCTCTTCTTTTTCAGGTTCTTCTTCTTCACTTTCTTCAAGGAAAGGCTCAACTTCATGATCTTCAATTCTTTTTTCTGGAAGGCCTTTATCAATCTTCACATCAATGCTTTCCACTATTCTCCGTAGACGATTGTTGTAACATTTCTAAGCTTTGCTTCTTGTGGAGTAACCAAGAAATATTCCTTCGTCAACCCTAGAATCAAATTTTCCTGGTGAGTCATCGTTTATTTTTATGAAGCATTTGCTTCCAAAAATCCAAAAATATTTCACTGAAGAAGGTCTTCCTTTCAATAATTCATAAGGATTTTTTTCAATATTTGGTCTTAGTTAAGTTTGATTTAAGGTATAAACTGTCGTCTCAACTGCTTCTCTCCAAAATTTTGGTTGCAAATCAGCTGCTAGTAGCATTGTCCTTGCCATTTCTTGAACGGTTCGGTTCCTTCTTTCAACTACTTCATTTTGCTTGGGTGTCCTAGCAGAAGAGAGTTCTCTTTCGATTCCATGCTCTTTACAGAATTCATCAAATTATTTTGAGGTGAACTCTCCTCCTCTATCCGTTCTAAGACATTTAATCTTAGAGTATTTCTTATTTTCAATGAGAGCTTTAAGATTCTTAAAACATTCAAATGCTTCGGATTTATATTTTATGAAATATATCCACATCATTCTAGTATAGTCATCAGTACCTTTCACCTTGAAGAGCTGGAGTTCTAGTTGGCCCACATAAATCTGCATGAATGATTTCTAGAGGTTTTGATGTTGAGAACTCCTTCGTTTTGTGGCTAGTTCTGGTTTGCTTTCCATGCTGGCATGGGCCACATACAACTTGATTTGGCTTGCACATTTTTGGAATGTCCCTTTTTGCATTAATTTTTCTGATGTTGACCAGGGTATCAAAACTTGTATGCCCCAATCGCTTGTGCCATAGCCAACTTTCATCTATTTGACTTATGTAACATTTATCTCCTTGGATTTTACTGAGAATGTAAACATTATCTGGTGTTCTTACTCCTTTCGCCACAACTTCTCCTAAGGATGAGTCTCTTACTTCACAATTTTTAGTACTGAAGACAACATTATGTCCTTGGTCACAAATTTGGCTAACACTTAAGAGATTGTGTTTGAGCCCTTTTGCCAGCAATGTATTTTGAGCCTTTCCTTGTCCATTGACAAGGGTAGCGGTTCCTTTTCCAATGATTTTAGCGGATCCGCTTCCAAAGGATACATTTCCATTTTTCTTGTTTAATGAGATAAACTTCTTTTGGTCACCTGTCATATGTTTTGAGCATCCATTATCCACGAACCAATGATTTTTTTCACTATGAACACATAGAGCTAGGCCACATTTATTAGTTTTGAGATTTACGCTTTTAGCTTCCTCCCCTTTGAGAGGGAAATTTTGTTCATTATGATCATAATTATTACATAATGAGCAAGACAGATCAAACTTAGACAAAGGATCAAAGGAATTGTAAGTTTTTATTTGTCCTTGCTCTTTAGGGCCACGTAGTTTGTTTGTTTGATCTTTCAATCTTGGTGCTTCATTCTTATGAGTCTTGCAATGCTTAGCTTGATGCCCAAAGTTTTTACAAGAGTAACAATGCCCAAGAAAAATAGTTTAGTACCTGTTGTAATAGCCATAGCTTGAACCAACATTCTTCCTTGCAGTTGCTCTTTCTTCAATTCTTGGTTTTGAGATGGGACTTTGTTCCTGACGAGATGACTTTTCTTCTTTTGGATGGCAAGAGAGTATGTCGGCATAACTCCTTGCATTATTCTTTGTGCTTGATGATTCTCCTTTGAAACCAATTCCAAGTTTGTCATGTTGAGGTTTTTGAGTATGAAGAATGTTATCAAGTGTTAGAGAGCTTTGCCAACTCCTTTTGACTTGCTCCAATTCCTTTCTTAGAAATATTATTTCAGCTTCACATTTTTCACATATATCATCCTTCTCTTTTAGCTTAGTTCAAGAAGTCTTCCCTTCTTTTTGCTTCCTCTTTTTCTATTTTGAGAGAAATTATCTTCTTTCGTAGATACTCATTTTCTTCAATGGCACTCATTAGTAATCTATCCATGTTTCCTTCATCTTCCAATTCTAAATCATCATCATTTGTAAATGCCATGAATAACGTTTCTTTGCTTCCAACATAGTTACTTTCCTCATCTGATTCATCATCACTTTCTTTGTGATGACGCATATTTCTAGTTGATTTCTTTTTGATGACTACAAATTCATCTTCATCAGACTCATCTTGTTTGGAGAAGAAGTTCTTCTTATTAAATCCTTTCTTTTTGTACATCATCCTTTTAGAATCCTCTTCATCATCACTATCATGTTTATGAGGACATTTTGCAGCGTAATGACCTATTCTTCCACATTTGAAACAGATAAGAGGGTACTTACCTTTTAGCTTAGATCCCTTCTTAAGTCTTTGTACAAATTGAGCTAATTCAGTTTCAGCATCAGATTCATCGTTGCTGTAATTCCATCCTTTTCCTTTCTTTGTTGATTTTGAGGCTTTGAATGCTGCTTCTTTGAAATTTGGACTTCCTTTCCTCATCTCATAGGCAAAGAGAATTCCATGAAGTTCGTCCATCTTGAGAGTATCTAGGTCCTTCATTTCTTCTATGTCACTTACTTTGGAGTCAAATCTGTCAGGAAGCGATCTCAGGATTTTTTGAACAATAGTGCTTTCTTCAATATTTTCTCCTAGCCCTTTAAGAGAGTTAACCACTTCAGCTACTCGGAGGAAGTATGATGCAATATCTTCTTCATCATCCATTTTTAGACTCTCAAATTGTCTTCTATAGGTTTGAAGCTTTGCCTTCATAACTTTGGAGTCCCCATCATACAAGGAAGCCAGCGTATCCCATACTTCTTTGGCTGAGTCACAATTCATGACTTTCATGAATTCAGAATTGGTAATTCCACTAGTGATGGAATTTAAAGCTTTGGCATTAGCAATGTAGGCTTTTCTTTCGTTTGGATCAGTTGGAAGACCGGAGGGAGCTTTATACCCATCCAAAACAGAGTGCCGTACTTCAGGACCAAGAGACATTAGATAGTAGGAGATCCACTTTTTCCAAAAACCAAAATTTGTTTTATCAAAGATAGGCAGCGTCCCTATTGCTTCTATGTTCTTCATTGTGCCTAAGAATCCTTCTTCCAGTTCTTAGGCTGATAATGAAGAAGCTGGCTTTGATACCAATTGTTGGAAATACTGAAAGGGGGGTGAATCAGTATTTTTTTTCAATTGTTAATTTTTGCCTGTTAGATTCTTCACAATTAAAGACAGAGACGTGTATAATAATATTATTATTAAGGATTAATAAGAACTTCAATCCTTTTTCAAATAATTGAGTACAATAGATGTGTGAGGGCACCAACCCTTCAATGAATCAGGCACCAACCTGTTGCCAAGCACCAACTTGGACTTTGATGAGGCTCTGACCTCTAGGGCTTCGACCCTATATTTTCAAGGCACCTACCTTGCTTTTATGGGCACCAACCCCTAGGACACCAATCCTTCAGTCTGTTTAATAAAGATGAATAGGTAACTTACTTGAATTGCTTCATAACTGTCGGTGCTTCACTACTCCAAAATTATCACTTCACTGTTCATAATTTATGCCTTCAAACTCATCACTGGTTCATCATCCAAACACAATTTTTCATGGGTTTCTTTGCTATCTATTTGTCTCCACAGGTCGAAAGCATTTCTCCTTAGATAAAACCAGATTTGTAGATTTCCCTTTAATGTACGTTAGCCTTCCAACAATTTGAAAGGATCACAATCTTACAAGATAACAGAGGTCCAAGCCTTTTTGGCTTATCACAGTCTTCCAACAAATAGCTAGGTGCTTCTTTCATCACAGGTCCGAAAAAATGTCAAGGGTATGCCAACTCCGAAATACAGTGCAGCTCAACTAGTCTGAAGTTGTGGTTGCTTCTTATCACAAATTTACCTGAGCCACATAAGCAGTGTACTAATCCGAGCCACAGAATTATGCTCAAATCCAAGGGTATAGAATGTCCGAACTCTTGACTGTGCACCAGGTCCAAGGGTATTGTAATGGTAACTGCTTGAGTGAATGTGATGGTGGCTGCCTGTCTGTAGCTCCTTGCAAGAAACCCGACCCCTAAACACAGTTCTGTCCTCAAATCCGAGCTCCACCAAAACTGTAATATCCCATAGATCTAGGCTCTACCGAGACTGTGATGTTCTTAGATCCGAGCTCTTATAGCCTTGTCTGTTGCAGATTTCAAGTAAGCTCGTCCTTTTTCTAACCCAATAACAAATCTTCCTTGGCTTCTAAGTCTCCTACCTTGGTCTCCCTTAGTTCACGAGGTGTGAACTGGAAATGATTATCTTCTGTGATTTTCACCAAATTGGATGATTAAAATGAGAAGATACGACATGTATTTATATTGGTCTTGCGTGAGGAGACACGTCACTGAGGCAGGCCGACATTGGGAGCTAGAACAGGTCGGCTCAAAAACAAATAATTATTTCACAACTTCAAAGATCAATATCTTTCTAACCAAAGGGAGTTTTGGGGCATATGAGAGCTCATACGAAAGCTAAAATTATGCTCTAAATGATGGTGAAGGTTTCATAGAGAAATTCTGCCTCCAAGGTAATAACAAATAATTTTTAATGTGGCTGGTCATTTACAGGCGCAGAAATGGAGGTAGGGCAGAATGTCTTGGGCTTCTTCATGGTTTGATTCTCCATCATAGCCTTCTTTATCATAAGGTTACCATGCCATAGTGATATGTGTCTTCATGTAGTCCTCCATCATCCAGAAGATCATCTAATCCTCAGGTACGATCAATCATCATTATTCATCATCATCTAACATCTTATTGCCATCAATGACAACCTAGATTAACAATTTATACTACGCTTGACAAGGATTGATGGAGATTTGAGGATGCAATATGCAAAACAAGCCTCTAGGAATATTCATGCTCATCATCTATGAGCAATCCATGCAATATTTCAATAATCTTAGTGTTTTCATGAAATTCACATTAAATTAGGGCACATACAAGATCATTACAAGATATTTCATCCATTAGACATGTAACAATGTAAAGATAGAATCAAATAGCACTTACAAAGATAATGCGAGTATATCCATCCATCAAATTTGCAAATACAAGTTCCAAGATAAGATAGCGAACCCAAACATCAAAATGCATCATTGGTATCCAATTTTGTCCATCAATTGCAGGACATAATTCTTTTTACAAGATAAATCCCAATCCAAATGATGATGATCTATAAAATGAGGCACTCCTTAATTTATATGAGTTAATTTATATGAGCCTCTCATAAGTTTGAATGGTCTAATTAGCCTAATTAAGCCCCTAATAATATTTAACGTGCAAATAACAACCCTTTTGGTGACAATCCCACCAAATAACTCAATAAGTGAAGAATAAGTCATCCAATGCTAGTCGAAATGATAGAATGATAACAAAGAGGGTCGTTGGAAGGCCAAAATGAATCCTCTAAGGGTCATGATGAAGAGGAGGGCTCCCAAAATGATGATCAACGGGGTAGCCCCTTGGTTTCCATGAAAAATATCTTGTGGTGCTCCCAACTAGTTGTGGGGCACAATCAATGGTCTCATGGGTCTCCAGTGGCTCAATAACAAATCGATGCTCCATTTGAGAGGGCTAGAAGATGATCTGGGACCTAGATCAGCTGCCAAGTGTTGGGTGCAAGTGTGTGGTTGGTTGGGCAGCATGGTCCAAGTACTGTTGGTTTTTGTAGCATCGTATGTGTTCTAGCCACGAAATTTTGTGGAGAGGCTAGAATACAAGAGATCTCCAAAACCCAAAAATGGTTTCTGGAAATTCCACCTAGAGATGGCTTAATTAGAATATTATCTGATTTTTAAATATTTCCTCAGTCTAAACTTAGGGAATATGGCTAATTCATTAGTTTCTGGAAATTCCACCTAGAGATGGCTTAATTAGAATATTATCTGATTTTTAAATATTTCCTCAGTCTAAACTTAGGGAATATGGCTAATTCATCATAATTAATTAAGTCAAGGTGAGAACTCTCTAGAAACTCACATAGATCGATCCAAAAATTATCTGAACCGTTGATTAAGATTCAATCTTGGTCATTGGGGTCCCAACAGAAAGACATAAGAAGAGATCAATGTGGTGATGGAGAAAGCACCAGAGTCACCTGGAGAATTTGATTTTCCAGAGTAGCAGCAGTTGGTTGTCGGGGAGTTCGAGCTTCAGTGCACCGGTTTTCCCAAGTTGGGTTTAACCGAGGACATTTGTCCAAAAATAACGGTGTCAATTTATGTGTGTATGTACTAGTATTTTCTCATATTTCAACGCTATTTCCTTCCGTAGTTTATTTGTGAAAATCACAGTGTGAATTATTTGGTATTTGCCATAGAAAACTGCAAATAAATTGTTAAATAAAATTGACAATTATGAAAATAATTTCCAAATGCTATGATAGACGAGATTTTCACAAGTACATCATCGTCTTTGTATGGTTGCGACACGAGCAAACAATGTGAGTTGTTGAAGAAGCCCATGATGTGGCAATCAATACTCTGTTGTAGTGGAGGCCTATGGCTCTCAATGCTCACCCTACAAGTGCCATCATGACCCTCTAAAGGGCTTGGATCTCGTATAGGGAGACCAAGTCCAAGATGAAGACCCATTTGCAATCTCGTATATGATCCAACGTGTCTCCTCACATTCCAGTACAACCAATCATTAGTGCAATCGAGTAGATAAGCATGCTAATCAGGGGAAAAAGTGGACACTTCACAGTGGCAAGCCCTTTTAAATAGGCGTTAGAAAGTATAGGAGTTACCTTGCTCGACAAAAGAGGTTAATAAAGGACCCTATTAGGTTGTTTCAACCTCTAAGCGAGTGGCAGGTCCATGGTACATCCATCAAATGGCAAGTGCTATGTGAAATCATGATGGGATGTATTGGGGCAATAAGGAAGGCTCCACATCACATGCCATGGTAAAAGGGAAGCTAGAATGAGAGAAGCCCACACCTTAGGTATATGAATGTAGGAGGGAGCAATCCTAGTACATGGGTTACCCTGACCTTTGTTTTTCCACTCTTCTTCATATGCCTTTTGTCTTTTATTTATTTTTCTTTCTTTACTACTCTAGACTCCAAGGGATGAGAGCATGATGTATATGATGTAGCAGTCATTATCCCCTTAAGGTTGGGCATTTCATCACCCACCAGGGCTTGGAACAATCATGGTTTCCTCAATTACACAAGGGGCACACATAGGGGCCCTAGGAGCCAGGGTGATGGCCATAATGATAGGGAGCAGAGCTCATATTTGGCTTTTCCCACGTGCTAAAATTTTATGTCCCGACCATCTTTTTCATTTTCTGGTACATTTCTTATTGTAAGTGGCCAAATTATGCTTTTATTTTTCCTTTTAGTTGCATCAAACTCCGGAAAATCGTTCCAAACCTGACCTAGAGTGTGCACAAGGGGAGGGGGGAGGCTAACACCTTGTGGACCCAATGGAAAAATGTGGACCCAGATGGGAAAAGTATAAAAAAGGGTTATATTGAGCAGAGGGGAGTGAGATATATGGTATCGGGAAGTGGCACCATGCAACCATAATTAAGGTTTCCCATGTAGTTCCTATTACTGCAGATCCTATGGAGCAACTACTAGGTCAAGAGGCAACAATGGAGCAATCGCCCACTGTTACCTCAACTAATGCTCCCTGCTTTTTATGGACTTTAACCGATGGGAGGAGACCCGGTACAACGGGAATCAAAAGATGAATGGAGCAATAATAAGATAAGGAGCGATTCCCAAAGCCTATTCACAAGAGAGGATCAGAAAAATGGCTTACTTGCTTAAGAAGCGAGGTGATAGGCTCTCTAGGAAGGGCAAAGAGGATTCTCGAGTTGAGGTTTAGGGGTTATGCCTTGACAAGAGGGTTGCTAAACTGAAGGATCCTAACGCAGAAATGGGTAACTCTTGTGGAATTTGAGTTCTAGATTTGTGGGAACACGGAGAAGCCAAGTGGACCCAAACTATGTAAATGGTATGGAGTTGATCACTCAAGGAGGGGCTTGACCTAATTGGGGAGGAGAATAGGATCAAAGGGTTAATTTTATTTTTAGATTTGAAATCAATGGTCCAAATGAGGACACTAACCCAAATCAACCTAGGGCAAGAATGGGTCTTGTGGCTACGGCTTGCTCTATCTCGGAATTCCACCATCGGATTTGCCTCAAACTTGGAGGACCTCTAGAGAAAAGCCCAGCGCAAGAGTGGACCAAAAGATGAAGGGTTTGGATGGCTACAATGAAAATTGTGTGATTCCCTAAGTGACGCTCTAGGATTAGGCCTAGATTTTGGAAGAGTGAAGAAAAGAAATATAAATTTGACCACCAAGAGGATGTGAGGATCAATGCCTTCTTAAGGGGCTTAAAGGAGTCAAGATACACCTAGATCGAGAAATTTCGTGAGCTAAGGACCCCTAATTAACCTTCTCTAGCCTATTCAAGAAAAGAAACTAGGTAATTAGAGATTTATACTTCAAATTTGCAAAAGAGATGAAGTTTCGAGGTCTTTCAACCTAAAAGGTGCCTCTAGGAACATTCACCCAATCCCTCAAAGAGCAACACATACATTAAATCATGTATTCAAGGTCCCAGAAGAATTCTGCATTACATTAGCCCATACAAGAATAGTGATAACAATATACATGCATTTGACAAGTAAGATAACAAGAGTAGCATTAAAAGTTCACCTAAATGAGAGAGAGAGTATATCCATTCATCAACTTTGCATTAGAAAGAAGCTCCGAAGATAATCGTGAAAATCCAAACATCATAGTGCATCAAGAAACTCCAAAAAGTTCACCCTAGCAAAAAGTGCGAAAATCTCTCAAAAGATACTAATCCAATCCAAATGATGATGAGACGTTAGAATGAGCCTCTCTAATATTTAGGCCTAATGAGGCCTAATTAAGCCCCAAAAAATAAAATAATGTGCAATAATAACATCCATTGGTGAGAAGCCCACCAAGATAGCTCAATAACATAAAAATAAGCCTCTCAAGAGGGCAGAATAATAAACATAATGAGTCGTTGGGCCATTGAGAAGGCCTGATGAACTCCAAAGTGTCATGGTGAGAGAATGGACAATAAACATAGTGGACAAGGGATTAGCCCCTTGTATTCCAAGCAAGTCACTATCGTGCTCCCAAGAAGGGGTTAACCCCTTGTATTCCAAGCAAGTCACTATGGTGCTCCCATGTAGATATGGGGCACAAGGACATACTCATGCGTCTCCAAGTGGATCGAAAATGTCTGTAAACCATTTGTAAGGGGTAGGATGACAACATAAGCCCTACCTTTATCTCCTACAGTGAGAGACATCCTCATTTGGACCCTGGACAATCTGCCAACTGTATGGTGTGTTACCCACCACTTCGTGGGTGATATCCCTAGGAGAAATTTTTTCTCCATGATGGACCTCATTCGGTAGCCAACAGCCCCTTGCATCTCTCAACTATCTCATTGTGCCAATTTTCCGCCACCTGAGCCAGCCATGTCATCCCTCACCCATTTGTATTGATCGTATGTTTGAAAGTGGGCCTCCCAAACCTAAAGGTATGTCTTGTCATTTGGTAATTGAGTATTGGGTTTATGTATCATGGACACTTCTTGGCATGGATTGGTAGGGGGGTTCAGTGGAAAGAGTGGGCTTAGTTTGTGCTTTTGTCCCCTTGACCACTTTTGCATGTTACCCTTGAATTTTAGTCTCGTGGGATCTCCTTTACTGACCATTTGGTTTTAGGGTGGTACTACTTGGGAAACCCTGACTTTGATTGCGTGGTCCCGCTCCCTTATCCACATATACTACTCCCGTTCCATTCACTATACCCCCATTCATCATCTCTCCCACCTGGGTCCACATTCTCTGTATGGGTCCACGTTGCCTATATGGGTCCACATAGGGTTAGCCTCCCCATTCCCTTTACCCCCCACCTTGGTTCAGGCTTGGAATGATGCCACAAAATTTGAAATAGCTAAAAAGAAAAGTAAAAGCATAAATGGCCACATTCAACAAGAAAATGTACCACAAGATGCAAAAGATCGTCGGGACAAGCATAATTAGCACGTGGAAAAAGTCAATACATGAGCTCTACCCCATACCCATGGCCATCACCCTGGTTCCATAGGCCCTATATGAGCATCCTTTATCATTCAAGAACCCATGGTTGACCCAACCCCTGGAGGGAAATGAACTACCCTACCACTTCTATATCTTCTATATCTTACACATCATGCTCTTATCCTTTGATCCCTGAATAGTTAATCAAAGAAAAATCATAAAAAGAAAAAGGTATATAAAGAAGGGTGGAACAATCAAGGTCGGGGCACCTCATGTACCACGATTGCTCCCTCCTACAAATTATATATCCAGGTGTGTGCTTCCCTTTTTCTAGCTACCTGTGTGCCCCAATATGTGACCCAGGGCTGCCCCTCTCATTCCCTATTCCATTTCACCTCTTTATCACATGCCACCACCATTTGAGAGATGTACCTTGGACATATTATCCCCCCTAAAGGTAGAAACCACGTAATAAGGTACCTGCCTAACCCGCTTTGGAGCTTGGAGACATGAGTACATGCCAAAGCCCACTATTGACGGGCATGCCATTATGAAGTGTCCACTTGTCCACGGTTCATAAGCTTATTTACTCTATTACTCTAATGACTTGTTGAACCGGAAGGCTAGGGGACGTGTTGGATCTTATGCAAGATTGAAAATGGTGTCCATTTGGGTTTGGCCTCGCTATACGGGATCCTAACCCTCCATAGGGCTACATTGGCACATATAGGGTATTTTTAGAGAGCCATGGGCCTCAACAGCAATAATCAATACTCCATGGATCCCCAAATTTATTCAGAGATTGCTAGAGATCCGCCTTTTGGACAAGGAAGCTGCATTTGCTACACTATGCCCAGTTGGCCCCACAGGTGCACCATACACTTGGCAAGTGTCCCAGGACTTGTATGATGACATGGCAGCATTCATTCCATCATCTGAGCCCTTACATATGGTCTACAGGCATCTTCGACCATTGGTGTGCCCTCACAACCACTAGGAGCACCACAAGTTTATTTTTTGGACAACAAGGAGCCACACCCTTTCCCATCACTTTTGAGGATTTTATTCATCATTATGGCACTTATAGACCTCATCAGGTGTCTTGTAGGGCCCTAGACATGCATAGATTATTATTTGACCTCTTGAGAGGATTATGATTTCATTTGTGAGCTAGTTTGGTGGGCTTGTCACCAAAAGTCAGTTAATTTGCACATTATTTGATGTTTAGGGGCTAATGTAGGCCCATTAAGTACTTCAAACTCCTAATTGGTGTATAAATAGGAGTTGGATGGATTCATTTGTATCATCACTTGGATTGGGATCATTCTCTCATTAGAGAACTTCTCATTTTTTCCTTGGTGGATAGTTTTGGATAATGGATGAATTTTGATGTATGGATTGGGTTCTTCTATTCTTGGAGCTTCTTATATTGCAAATGTGATGTTGGTTGGATATATTCTCTTACATGTAAGTGAAATTTTAACACTATTTTCTTTCATCTTGTTGCATACATTGGTTATGAGATTTTTGCTATTTTAGGGCTAATTGTTGCATGCATTTATGGCATCAATGTGGAATTATGTTTCTATTTAGCTTGTCTCTATGTATGGGCATGTTTGATGAATGAATTGTCCTAGAGATCGAGTTATCTCCATAAGCCCTTTCCATTTGCAACGAAGTATAAATGCAATCACTTTTCTTCTCTTCCCCCTAACATTGGACAAAATTGACTTTGAGAGCCTCCTTGAACAAGAAACGAAGTCCATCTCCTAGACTCCATATCCCCAAGAGGAATTCTCCTAGACTCCATATCCCAAAGAGGAATTAGGCACTGATCCATCAAAGGGTGGTCATTTAAACCATATTTTTAACCTTTTTCCTCCCTCTTCTAGGTCTCGCCACATCAGGTTAACTAGGGCATCTATTTCCCGAGAAACTAGCCCTAGAAAACTTTCGAGTTCCTACGGGTCTATTGCGTTGGTGATTCCTCAAGGTCTCCTCCGAATTTGAAGAGATTTTGAGGATGGGATTGCGACATACCTAAAGCCTTTGGTCTAAGATCAAATTTTTCCACAGTGTTCCCAAGGCTAGTACCTCATAGGATCAATTTGACATCTTTAGGTGAAAATTCTTGTTTGACCCTTTCCCCTTGCCTTGGTCAGGTTAAGAATATCATCAGTTGCTAGATTTTATTCCCTTAACATGGGTTGGGTCCACTTGGGCCCATGTGGTCCCATTTCTTATCAAAGACAATTCATCAAGGATTCGGGAATCCATGTTCTATAAGGATTTTAGGGACTAGGAAGTTCCTTTTCAAGTCATATTCCTCTAGCCTAACCCTTAAATCCTCATATCCTTTCCCTGGAAAGTCTTGTACCTTGCTTAAAAAGCAAGCAAACTCCATTCTTAATCATATCCTAGGAAAAGGGTCTCTAAGGTCACTTCACATCTGATTGTCGATCCATTTTATAAGTGACTTCCTCATTACCAAGTCTCCTCCCATCAATGAAATTTTGTAAAGAGCAGGGAGTCTTAGTTGTGGTGACAGTGGGCTAAGTCTCCATCGTTGCCCTTGACCTAGCAGTTTCCCTCTTAGGAGTCCCTTTTAAGTCCCCTACTGGTTTGAGTGGTAACGTTTCTGGTGTTGTTGCCGAGGAGGAAGCAGGTTTGCCTCCCTAGTGAATCGTTGAGGAATTTATTCATTGACGACAATAATTAATACTCCTCCAGCGACTCCACAATCCCCATATAAAGATGAAAGGCCCTTAGACATAACATATCATCGTAGAAAGAGTCATGAATCCCATGCTCCATTCTTTGATAGAAGGATTAACAGATTGAAACAAAAGCATAAAATCTCCATTCCTCTCAATCTTTCAAACATGATTGGGGCTCTATTCACCCCTTTACCTGAGGATCCGGATATGCCTACATTTAGTGGAGAAGAAGACCCCCGGGAACACCTTCTGAAATTTGAAGGTCTAACATGTGGGGAATCTTACAATGAGTTTAACTACATCATTTCCTTTGTCACAACCTTAATAGAGAAAGCTCGTGGGTGGTATCTCTCCCTTCCTCCATCATCGATTTCTTCATGGGAAGGATTCGTCCAAACATTCGAAAGGAAATGGTACCATAAAAAGGATGTAGTTCAACTATACAAAGATCTCCTATCCACCGAAAAGAAGGACAATGAATCCATTGTTGAATTCAATCACAGGTTCAACACCATTATTTGTGTCTTTCCCTACAACTTAATCCCTCCAAAGGAAATAACCTTGATTGTGTACCTAAACACTTTCATGGGGAAGTTGGCCTTCAATGCTAGAAACAAGGAACCTGATAGTCTCTTCCAAGCCCAAAACATCATATTCAACCTTGATCAAGCTATGAGGCAGACATCCATCAATATGTTATGGGTCGAGGAAGACAATTCATCTGATCATAAAGAATCTTCCCCAAATAAAGACAATGTTCTACCCCAAGACAAACCTAAAATAAGGAAGAAGCCCCATGATCCTATCTTGAAAATCCCTTTGAGGTTGGCCTTGGATATGAGCAATCCCTTCTATGTCGCCTTTGGATTAAACGACCTCACCCTTAAAAATTGCATCCTAAACTCTGGCAACCCTATCAACATCATGTCCTCAAGCATTATGAAAAAGTTAGCACTCAAGCTTTCAAAGAAATGTCTCGCTAAGATGATTTTGAACTCTGATAAGCTTGAAGTATGTGGAATTGTGGAAGGGGTAAAGGCCTTTTTTCATACATATCCGGAAAAACGATTCTCTATCAACATACTCATAGTAGAAACACCCCCAGCATGGGGAATGATTGGGTCCAAGAAGTCAGTTGAAGATATTGACCTATCCATTAGTGAAGATGGCTTTGTCATCTATCTCCCTTGGAAGGAAAACTCTTATGTGTCGGTGCCTAGGCATGAGTTCTCTACCCCTATGATTGCATCCTCTCACGAAACTGAAAATGGCCTACAAGAAGAGAATGATAAAATTTGAGAGTGGAGGCTTTTCAAGAATGAACATGTCATTGCCCCTCCCCCCTGGATTATGGGTAATGTACTTCGATGGGGCGCATTCTAAATATGGAGCAGGAGCTGGCATAGTAATCATCTCCCCATATGAAGAATATTTATTGTTTTCCATAAGACTCCAATTCACCTGTACTAACAAGTTACAACATTATTGAGTATGAGGCCCTACTGTTAGGTCTTGAAGCAGCCAAATCAAGAGGGATTCAACAATTTCTCATAATAGGGGATTTTGATCTAGTTATTTCACAAATTAGGGGAATTTTCGACACAAGGGATGAAAATTTGAAACCCTACAAGGAAATAATCACTCACATGCTCAAGGGATTTGATGACCTATCTTTCTGTGCATTTGACCAGTCTGTGAATGACATGGCCAATACATTGGTTGTAGCAGCATCTACTTCCACAATCATCCCTCATGATGTTGCGAGAAAGGGAAAATGCATCATTGACATGATCCATAGACCCTCTATCCCTGATTATGAAGACCACTGGCCTGTTTTTGATGACCAAGATATAAATAATTTCCTTCGAGACCATAAAAATTATCGCCAAAGAGATAAGGACGAGATCAATGAAAAACACATCAACAAGAATGATGTTAGCATTACCACTAATGACAATCAAGAATCCCCTGACACACTGGACATAAACCTAGGACCTGAGACCTCTCCCCAAATCATTAAGATTGGAAGGAACCTCTCCAAAGAAGAAAGGGATGAGCTAGAAAATTTGTTAAGAGACTTTAAGGACGTCTTTTCCTGGTCCTATGATGATCTAAAAGCATATAGCCCTAAGATTATTCAACATACCATTCCTCTCAAGGAAGGGGCGAAGCCCATCAAGCAAAAACTAAGGCGAATGAATTCTAAACTTGCCCCCTCGTAAAGGAAGAGCTCCAAAATATGGTTGAGGCAGGGATCATTGCCCCCATATGACACTCATCATGGATCTCCTGCGATCACCCGCAAAAAGATTGGTAACATCAAGTTGTGTATTGACTTTAGG
Source organism: Pinus albicaulis (assembly GCA_034641835.2). Lineage (NCBI taxonomy): Eukaryota > Viridiplantae > Streptophyta > Pinopsida > Pinales > Pinaceae > Pinus > Pinus albicaulis. The sequence goes on along the minus strand of CM076584.1, from coordinate 1,174,110,066 downwards.
GACCTAAATCGTGGGTGCTTGAAAGACAACTACCGTTTCCCAATATGGAAAACCTCTTGCAAAGGATAATTGGGTCTCAAATGATGTCATTCGTGGATGGTTTCTCTGCATACAACCAAGTTATTGTAAAAGGGGAAGATCGCTTGAAAACTACTTTCACTGTGCCATAGAGAACATACATGTACCTTAGAATGCCCTTCGATCTTTTTAATGTTGGATCTGTTAGAGAAATGGCAGTTAATTAGTTTCCCTTATCATGACATTATCTTGTGATTATTATTATGTGTTTTTTCGTTTTATCTTTTCTTATCGTCAAGACTAATGCCAAACAAATAGAAGAGGACACAAGACGTAGACATGCCGCCAAGGAAAAACCCCACTCTTTAGGGAAACCCCAGTCAAAATTATTTATTCAATAGGTTCCAGACAAGAGGACCAAGACATTTAGACTGTATACTTCCTCCATCAAGTCATCTCTGTGAAAATTCTAAAATCTAACAATCTCAGGAATCCCACTGCACCCAGCTGAATCTACTTCATCTACTTGTAAATTACATTACACAGTTATTTCAGATTTCTTCGTGAAATATTGAAGTAAATTACTGAAGTAGCTTACACTTGATTAAATATGATTCTGAACAAGGAAATTGAGCAAAGAACAATACACACATAGGACACCTTTATTTTGGACGAAAGTCCCCGGAAAAACCCAATGCGGGAAAACCGGTGTAGCAGATCTGAGGGTTTTATTATTAAGCAGTAGAAAATTTTGAATACCTTAAGGGTTATTTAGTTACAGAGATAAATACTGATAGAAAGATTTGTGAGATTACCTCACACAATCACTGAAAAATCCCAGCTGATCCGACCACTGGATGAGATGCCCCTGGCAGGCTCTGCGCTGCCATTGCACAGTCCCTGCGTCACCCTCTCTGGGCACTGCATCACCAAGCTAGTAGATCCATCTGCAGCCTGGAATCATTGTTCTCAGCCTCCAGGTCTCTCACCCCGACTCTTGGCTTCTGAAACTGATTCTTCTGCAAAATCTCGGATTCTCTCTGACCCTCTGCATAGCCCTGCATGGCTCTGCATCAGCCTCTACGTGAGAGTTGCTAGAGCACTCTCTACCTCTCTCTGCTGATGATTCTCCAGCTAAGAAAATCTCTCTCCAAAATTTATCTTTGCCCCTCTCTGTGCTGGAATCACTTAGATCTAATCTTCATCTGAGCACTTGCTCTGTCAGAAGAATTCGACCTCTAGATTCACTCTGTGTGTCTTTCCAAATGACCCTCAAGCCTTCCTTTATAGTCTTCTCGTTGAGACATCAACGGCCCAGATTAGATCTCCAATCAACGGCTAAGATTATAACTTGACTTGATCTTCGCTTTTTCTAGAACATTCACACTTTGTTTTATTAATACCCTTTAATTATTTAATTTCCCTAAGTTTAGACTTAAGATCCCCATTAAAATAATTAATTTTTACAATAAAACATATTCCAAGTGGAATTTTCACGAATTGTTTATGGGCTCTTTGGAATACATGTGCCTAAGCATCTCCACAAATTTGGAGACTTAGAACACTTCAGATGCTACCAAAAATCAACAATCCCTTCCCTATGTTACCACCAAGATTCCCATAACACTGAGATCTCCCTTGCTTGCACCGAAACTTCATCCTCATTACCTTGACCGAGATTGAGGTAGCAACATAGCACGAGTATAGCATAACAACATAGCACCGAGCATCGTTGTAGCACTGAGCATCATGACTGAAATCATTATGGCACTGAATATAAAAACAGAGATAGCATAGCACCGAGTATAGCATCATCATGCAACCGAGTTTCATAGTATCATAGCACCGAGAATGTAGACAGCATTATAGTATTATGTCATTAAGCATAGCTTCACTTCACCGAGCCACTGTATTACTGTATGAACCTTCCTTCTTGTATCACACTATAATCACTGTAATCTTCATCGAGCATAGAGATCATTATATCATGAGCATGTCATCATACCACCATGACACTACACCACTGCAATTTCACCGAGCCCTGTAATAAAGTCCGAACCTGATTGCAGAGAGAAGTCTGAAATTCCGAGTGTAAAATGTGAAATCTCAGTACGGTATTTATAGTAGTTTGCCACAGTTTATTGAGCCGACATGACAGTGTGAAGTGTTGTGTCCCTGTTAAGCCGACTTGAGGAGGCTTCTTTGATGTCTTGAATTATTTGACTTGAGGGTTGCCTTTGTAGTGGATTTTGTTGAGGTTATCGAGGATGATGACCTTGAAGATGACTTGATGGAGGAGCCTTTTGACCAAATAAACAACCTAATATTACATGATTTAAAAGCCCAGATTGGATCAATTTAAATCTATAATGACTAACCTAGAAGTCCATAGTTTAGGACCTTAATCTAAATATGACCCAAGCATGAAACCCATGCTTGAATAAGTCATTTAATAATTATAATAATAAATTCTTTTAATAATGAAGACCGAACCTAGTTACATTGTTCAACAGGATCTACTTTTCAAAGGGCTCTGGACTTTGCCTTTGGGGACCTCATCGGAAAGATCATGGAAATCTATCAAGATGATCTAACTATTTCCTCCAAAGAGAGAAAAGACCATTGCAAATATCTGAGGAAGGTGTTCGAGAAATGTAGACAATACAACACTATCCCTCGATCCTAAAAAATCAAACTTTGATGTTGACAAGGGTAAGTTGCTCAGACATGTGGTCTCCAAAGATGGGATTAGCATCAACCCCAAGAGAATCTAAGCTATCAAGAATATTCCTTCTCCCAAGAACCAAGATGCCTTAAGGTCATTCTTTGGCAAAATCAATTTTCTAAGAAGATTCATACCAAACTTTGCTGAAATTGCCAAACCCATGAGTGATCTCCTAAAGAAGAAAACTCCATACACATGGAATCATACAACAAATGAAGCCTTTGAAGAAATTAAAGAAAGAATTTCTTGCGAACCTGTTTTAGTTAGCCCTGACTACACTAAGGATTTTATCATTTATTCTTTTGCCTCTAAAGACACTATTGTTGGGATACTTATGCAAAAGGATGATGAGGGAAATGAGAGATCCATAGCTTTTATGAGCAAACCACTCCGTGATGTTGAGACAAGATACACGATCACCGAGAAACAAGCATACGCTCTTGTCAAGTCTGTCAAGTATTTTAGGGCCTATGTTGGGTACAACAAGATATATGCATATGTCTCGCATCCTGTTGTCAAAGATGTGTTGTCTCAATCTGATTGTCTTGGATCCAGGGGAAAATGGGTATCCAAAATCCAAGAATATGACCTTAACATTTGCCCAAAGAAAATTATCAAGGGCCAAGGCTTGGCTGAAATGATGACTGAAAGAAATAACGAGGCCATTAGAGAGGGAGAGGAAGAGAAACTTGTACCACTACCATCGACCTTGAAGGAGATGAATGGTACAAGAACATTATCTATTATTTGCGCAACCTATCTGTCACTCCTCACCTAACCGACCACAAAAGAAGATCCCTAAGACTAAAGGCCTCTAAATTCTGCTTAACCCAAGATGGGCTCGAGTGGATGAGCCCCGATGGGGTAGTCCTAAGATGTGTCAACAAGGAAGAATCCAAGAAGTTATTAAAAGAGTTTCACATTGTGTTTTGCGGGGGTCATTACACTGCCTGAACCATCACTCACAAAATCTTGAGGGCAGGTTACTATTGGCCCACCGTTTGAGACAAATCTCAAACCATAGTCAATTGTACCACGCAAATATCTCAATAAATGCATTGCTGGAATCCAATGATTGTGTCTTGGTTCAACTTGGAACTGGCTTAGAGTACCCACTGAAAAGAAAATATCTAGCTTGGTATTAACCAAAAACATTAGTAAGCCAATAAGCTTTCGGTACATGGATGGGTCTACCAAATCTAAATCAGAGTCTCTCAACTTTCTTAGATTTGTCAACATGGGAGTTCCCATCGACTTATAGCCCATCATCCCAAAATTCTGCAAGATCTTGATGATATACTTTCCTTGACAAAGGAAAATTTCACCAAGATTATGCCATACTTCTAGTCCTAAATAGCAGTGCATCAAGCCAAGTTCCTTCATGTCAAATTTAGAGGCCAACTCCCTCTTACACCTAATAATGAGATGCTCCACACCTGTCAGAAATAAGTCATCAACATATAATAATAGAATTACAAGTTCATTCTTCTCAACCTCGATATACAGGTTCGGATCAACATCACTTTTGGAGAAACCAAGTCCTGTCAGGTAGTTGTCAATTCAAGAGTATGTAATATTCCTTTATTTGGTATCACCCATGACAGGGCTAGGAGGGACTTCCAGAGTTAGGAGCAGACAGGTCACATATACAGATTGGTGCTATCAGTGGGCTCAAGAGCTTTTCAGGGGAGTTTTGAGGAGTTTTTGTAACAGCAGAAGTTGTAAATGTGAATACTGTAGTGGAAGACTTGTATGCTTGTAGGCTTTGATAGCAGAAACAGCTTCAATTATAAAAATACACGGGGTATTTATAATAATAAATATTTTATTGATAAGATATGACATGATTGAAAGTTTACAATGAGAATAAACATATACCCATACGGTACCTTTTAAAATGAGCATGTCTTTTGAACAACTTTATTTTCATTAAACTAATGATTATTTAACCTAATCTAATTGATTAGCTAATGATTACATTTATTCTATTTTTATTCTGTTAATAACTATATTTATTACTTTAGTTGTCGAATTAGATTAGTAACATTGCCTCCTTGGCTTTGTCCTCAAAGCTTAACTTTAAAACAATTTCTTTTACTTTAATAACTTATTGAAGTTTCTCCATGTCATTATTATTAGTCACATAATTCTTTCATTTTTTTTTATTTTATTTTTTAATCATCTTTCCTTGTCATTTTCAAATTAGGCTCAATTTGTTTCTCTTCATTGATTTCTTTGATAATTTTGTAATTGATACTTAACCAAAAGGGTTTATATTCTTTGTATGGAAACCACTTCTCCTAAATAAAATAAGTGATATTTTATTTGGCTGAACACTTTTAGATCTCCCTTTTTGGTCAGCATTTTTTTTTTTTTTTTTTTTTTTTTTTTTTTTTTTTTAACTCTTTATATATATATATATATATATATAATTCAATTTCGTTCAATTTATAAAATTAATTTAATTATATTATGATCGATAATATGTTACCCCAACTATACTATAGGTAATGTTATTAGTGAATAAGTGAAGGTCACGGTGAACTGATGCAACCGTTGAGCGTTAATAGTTTCGAGTGCCGTGTTCTATCGAGTCTGGTGGTGGAGAAAGGAAACACACCGAGGAATGGCGGTTATGGAAGCTGTTAGGTGGCGTGAGAGCTCGACGTGAGTCAGACAGACGATGCTCCACGACAGACAACAACCTCGACTATTCCAACGCAGCCAGCTCTGAATGTTGTGGCTCGGCTGCCATTTTTTTTTTATAACGTGATCAGTGGAGGGAACACGTTGCTTGTCCATGATAACAACACATTTCGTAAACGGCCATAATGTTTATCTCATTCAAAACGACAGCCAGACCAGACTGGCGGATTAGGGCACGACTTCCTTTTAATGTTTTGCAGACTTCTTCGCCGACGTCTGGAATAGCGGCACAAACTGCGGACTCAGAGGAATCTGTGACGTCAGGTTTCCCACGTTTCCTCCGTAAAAATGTCGTTGCTGACTTTGAAGCTCTGTAGGAACAATCCTTCTGAGATCTTCGATGAGCATGTGACATTTTCGCTGTTCCAATTCCGTCCGGCATTTTCTGAGCCGCATTTTCTGTATCTGTATCTCGTTCGTCGGCCTTTTCAAATACAGGAAAAACACACATGTATGCTCTAATGGCATGTTTCCGCTGTCCACATATAGTGTAGCGATTTCCTGCACGTAAACTTAGTTCCTCACTAGAGATACAGAAATAGACATTTGCAGCTTCTTTGAATTGCCCCCTTGCTTTGTGCAATTCTGACCACCAAGGTGCACATCTTGTGGCATATCTCTGACCTGAGGCACCTATTTTCTGAGAAGTTGTAAAAGTCGTTTCCAAGGAATACTCTGCTTCCTTTCTTGACTGATCCAGCATAAATAGTGAAAGTCAAATCACTTCCTGAACACCAGCATAACGCTTCCAAGCCTTGTCAATCTTGTAGTCACTGGATAACAATCGATAATTTGAAAGAGCAAGTTCATAATCACGCAACATAAAGGCATAGTCTCCCAAAATTCTGATCTGAGACCCTATCGAACTAAATGTGTGGATGGAACCATTCAAAACATCAGCAGTCTCATCCTTCCCCTTATGCCACCAAAGGTTTTTAAACTGATTTTTCAACCCCTTCCTTGTTGCTGAAACCTGTTGATTCAAGGAGCGTATTTTCTGCTCCACGTATGGGATAATATTCTTCACAGAGAATTCTTGCATGAACTCATTAATCTGTTCCAAGTCATTTCTATTGAAACAGCGGCCTAGAACACGATCAGATGAAGAATTGTCTGCCAAAAATGATGAAACAAAAGGAGTCCAAATATCTTCTGGTAAGATCTCTTCATTGGATTGCAAAGAATTAATACATAGCAGCCTACATTCATGTGGTTCAAAAGTTCCCTTCATTTCCAATAGTATTTCATTTGCTTTGTCTGCAGGTCCCTCTTCATTGTCGTGTATTAATACATAATGCTTCAATATCTTTGGATCCATTGCACCTTCATTTAAAAGCGAAAGAAGTAGAGAATCATCAGAACATAAATGACTGGGAAAAGCTTCCCTTCTCCTATTGAAGAGGTCCACAATTTTATTGACAAGATTTTCAGCTGGCCTCATTGTCGACCCCACTTTTGGGATTGCTGAAAGGACCAGAAACTGAGGCTTGGACCGAGATGCTGCCCTAGAACCACTCTGTTCGGTCTGAGTAGGGCTTGGTGTCAAACGTTCTGTTTTTACTTTTATTAGTATGCCGTTTGAACTAACATTTCCGGATACATAGAGGCTCTTTTGTCCTAGATTTATCATCTGAAGTAACTGAGTTTCAGCATGAGGTACTCTTGTCCGAGCCTCCTCTAGCTGGGTCTTCACAGCTGTAACTTTCGCTGGCTGTAAAGAAGTTCCTAACTGGTTTTGTTGTAAGAGAGCAGCATTGGCCTCCTTTTCACACCGTTGCTTTTCTTCTTGGTCAGATACAGCTAATAGAGCCTTTTCGACAGCTGTCACATCTCCCATGATCTGCACCACTTCATCTGTGGGTAAACTAGAACCACATCCTTGCAATGATGTAGAATTTGAACCCGAACCAGCAGAGAATTTTGTCATAGCAGAATGAGAATGAGATTGAATAACAGTGGAAGCCTTTTCTTGCCTCACATCTTCATCATCATCCGGATCTGCTTCACGGTTATAAAGTTTTTGGTTTGCACACTTATGTCCTGTGAAATATTTGTTTCCACACTTCCAACAATTTTCTACCTTTTTACTTTTATTACGCATTGGTGGGGGAATATATTTGGTTGACTTTTCCATGGATTTTTTACTTGATTTCCCTTTAGCAAAACTAACTGCTTTATTATTATTACTGCATTTTTCATCTTTTTTATTATGGTCTACTGCAGGATATTTTGCAAGTAACTTCTCAAGCTTTTCTATCATTTTTCCAATTATTTCAATTCTTTTGGGATCTTGACGTAATGGCACATTATATGGTAAATAATGTGCTCGAGCTTGTAAACTACGTTCGTAGGCTTGTACAACACTGTTATGTGCCATTGCTTCAACTGTCCACAAGATGGCTCCGATACCACTGTAACAGCAGAAGTTGTAAATGTGAATACTGTAGCGGAAGACTTGTATGCTTGTAGGCTTTGATAGCAGAAACAGCTTCAATTATAAAAATACACGGGGTATTTATAATAATAAATATTTTATTGATAAGATATGACATGATTGAAAGTTTACAATGAGGTCCCGCTTTTATACCCATGCAGGTACCTTTTCACGAATGGGCATGTCTTTTAGACATGCCTTTTCACTAAACTAATGATTATTTAACCTAATCCTAATTGATTAGTTAGTAATTACATTTATTCTATTTTATTCTATTAATAACTATATTTATTACTTTAGTTATGAATTAGATTCATAACAGTTTTCATAGTGTCCGGAGGCATTCGCTTGGTATACTCCATCATCCGAGCAGTCTGGCTTTCATTTCGATGCATTCCGATAACTTTCGGAAATTTGAGTTATTTATGGGCTTAACTCAACAGATTATGCTCAAGGTGGCATTCCGAGAGGAATACATGATGGAACACCTTAGTGTAATAGCTCATTGGAACCGGGACGAGGATACCTACATGGTGGGATAGTTAGACACAGATTTCAGTGACCGAAGGAGGCATGGTAGCCGATTTACCCTTTTTTGTATTAAAAATGAATATTGTAATAAAAGGGAAAAGTGCTCCATGAATAAAATAATAATAAAATAATGCTCTAGAAGGCTCCAAGAGATTTATAAAAGAAAGGGAGGAGGCCATTGGGAGATATCTTTGGAGTAGATCATTTGCTTGTGTATGAGAGGTTTGAGGACGTGGTTCTCTACTTCAGCCGTAGCCCCAGGACGGAAACCCTCGGGTGATTTATGAGTGTTGGACGAAACCCAACTCTCTTGAGGAGACTTCATTCAGAAGTTTCGCAGAGCTTCAGGGATTGGTGTGAGGATCATCCGGATCTTCAACTTGTGCTTCAGTGGGTTCAGTGACAGTTTTGCCGTGGCCGATTTGCAGCAGTCTTCTTGCTGAGTCGTCTACATCATTGCTCGTGTCATTCATCAGTTGGGCTAGAGATCTTTCTGGGTTTGCTCCGCTTGCTTGGCAAGCTCAGGTTCCGCTGTTCCTTTATGCTGATGTACTTTTTATCATGGATTAATAAAATGGCTCAGTGATTTTATCGGCATCTATTGTGTTCTATTGGCGGCTGTGTGTATATTTCCATTTATTTTACCTCTTAAGTTTATTTCTGCAATTTTAGTTAAAATATCCCATTTGGGATATTACAGTGGTATCAGAGGACTGATCTTGGATCAACCATGGGATTGATTTGAAAAGCCAAGTTCCAGGGTTACTACAGATAAATTTCGAAGACAGTTATGACTGAAATTAACGAAGGTATTTTCCTGAAAGTTGTGTGAAATCGTCACTTAAATATTCAACAATTTCTATTTGAAATTGTTGAATTAGTTGTCCACGAATTATCAAAACAGAGCCGACTCATGTTTCATGTCAAATTTGAATTGCCAAAAAAAGTTTTAAAGGGGGCCGACAGTTGAAATATTTCAGGGCCGAGTTTTCAAAGGGGCTGCATATTATTTAAGAATTTCTTTTTTGGAATCGTGTTGCATAGAGGCCGAATGGTTAATGTTGAAGCCCAATTAAACCCCGGGCCCAACGACATTTTCTAAAGCCGAAGGGAAACACTGTTTTTTTTTTTTTGCGTGAAGGATTTCAAATCCCGTTCACGGTGATCTCAAGTCAAAATCTTATTTGTCGAAGGGGGGATCATTACATAAGCTGACATCAAATTATAATCTCGTGCAATCTGGAGCCGTGACGTCTGCATCTATGGTTGCATGGGTTCTCTGCTGCCAAGGGATAAGGTAAAGTGCCAGATCGAATATCCTCGTGCCGACTTGGTGGGGGCCGAGAATTTATCTTCAGCTCGGTTTTTCTGCGATTATACAACGTGCAAAAGTGATGTGACAACAATGAAATAGGGGGTCAATTGAGTAGATTAACGTTCACTGTATGCACCAATTGTTAAACTGAGTGACTCAGTCCACGAATCTGGATGGTCAAGCGTTTTTTCACAACGCTGACATCTTAAGGGAACGTTACAGTGCGTTAAATTGAGTGCACAAGTCTGGTGCGATTGGCCCAAGCTCTCATCAAGAAATCATAGGATCGCAGTGCTTGTGTGGACATATACGTATATTGCTCCAGTTACCATTATTATAGAATGCACTTGGAATGAAGCCAGGGCAGAGTCTATGTATACTGAGGTTGTTAATATGTGCGTCTGTTGAGTGAACCAGAGTGTATTGTATGAATCTCTTGACGAGATCGATGGATCAAAGGTTCATTTAATTTCCATATTTAATTTATGAATGTGTTTCCCTTGTGTTGGACAAGTCCGCCTCAAGGAAACGAATTATTGCAGTGGCTGGAACAGAGATTGAAGACTGATTTCACGTGTCTGCAAAGTTGTTGAGTATTGCAGAAAGTTGTTGAGTGTGGCAAAACTGCTTATGAAACGCTAAGCACACCCAGACGTATGTTAATTCATCAATGGCTGAAGCAACATATTGACCTGTAGCACCCTTTCTGGAGAGATCTAATTGGTTGCAAGGCATCACCAAGACAAGTACTGTTGGGTTGTGTCCCATAATTTCTACTATATCATGTCCTGGACTGATTCTTTTATAAATTATCAGTTTGTGGAGTCGAACTTGTTATATCTTTCTGGATTGGATGAGTCTTGACTGATAACAGTGCTGGAATATCACCTCAAGTGGACCATGCTATGTATTCCTATGGCAGTGTTACTTCTATACACATACCAGGTTGGAGCAATGTTGGATAGAAGTCACAGTAGAGACACATGTTGAAGCACTTATCAATTCGATAAAAGAGGGTTGGGCATTTAAACAGTCAGATTCAACTACTACTGCGAAGCATATAATCGTTTTTGCAAACACTGTAAATTCAGTTGATTTAGTTGCTGAAATCTTGCTTAAAGCTGGTATTGAATGCATGCGTTATCGTAGAGAGACTACTTCAGAGGAGCGTGCAGAGACTTTAAAAGTTTTTCAAGAGATAAGGAGGGGTGTTGGTGTGCACTGATGCTGCTGCATGTGGTCTTGACATCCAAAATTATTCACATATTATTCAGTTGAAATCTTATATTTGACACCAGCAACTGTATCTGCCACCAGCATATATGTGTCACCTATAGCAGTATGTATATGAACTGTTTGTTAAGAAAGACAACAAACCCAGAAGAATAGTGACCTCATTATCACAACGTTCTTGTACCCATTGGTTGAACCATGGAGGGATTCCTAAACAGATTGATGAAAATAAAAATAGAAGTTGGTTCCTTAAACCACCATGCATCAGAAGACCAGAAAACAAAACCAAACAATAGACCCTTTTCAAGAGGAATTTATGCCATCCTTCAAAAAGGACGGCCAAAAGATTTGCAGGAAGAATTGGGGATTGGTCACAAAATCCTTGCACTTGGGACAGATTTGAAACACATGAAGTTGACATGGAGAGTTCTGTCCAAACTTGATGAACTTAATGAAATTCTGTCCAAAATAAGCCAAGAAGAAGGGAAGAAACTGATTTGGGCTCTGAAGCCTGCTATGCTTGCTCTCATACAGCCCAAATTCTTGAAGGAACCTTGTGAAGGGGTCACACTTCCAGTTACAGCTTGCCTCAGTAACATCATGAAATTGACCGCACCTATGGCTCCATATAATGATGATGTTATGAGGAGGATTATGAGGCTGATTGTAGAGACTTTCTAGGATTTGGACAACAGTGCAGGCTCTACCCTCGGGAAGAAGCTTGAGATTTTATGGGGTATGGCCACATTCAAGACTTATGTCATCATGTTTGACCTTGAGTGTGATGACTTGATCCTGCAGATGTTCCAGTGCTTCTTCAGCATTAGGAGACATCATCCTGACACTGTCACAGCACACATGCAGTCCATATTGTCGTCATGTATGAGAGACCATGAGATCATTGGTCGAGAGTTGCAGACCAGGTTGTTGAGCATTTGGAGGAGAGAGCAGTTGGTCTCACCTGCTGCTTATGAGCTAGCCCAAGGGCTGGTTGAGCAGAATATTGGGCTATTCAGGAGACAATTGACCAGGGAGGAGCTGCTCCAGTTTGGTGGGTCAGGAAGCAGAAATGAGCTGAGGAGGAAGGGACTTTGCTTCATTTGCAAAGAACCTTGGGGACCTGATCACTCATGCTTGAGTGATGCAGATGATGTGGCGGAGGTAGAACAGGAGGGCATTCCTTTTGTATGCCAAGGTGAGGACTCTTCTTTATGTGAGTCCATAGATCAGTTGAGGACGCTTCTGGGGAGCGAGAGCAGTCATGCAGAGATGATGGCAGTAGACCGGAGCTGCATTCCAGTGTACATGGTGAGCAGTCAGGGGACTCTACGGGAGATACTTTGGGTGATGAGTCACTTGTGACGATTGGGTGATGAGTCACTTGTGAGCGAGAGGTCATGAGTTGGTACCCTCTTAATGGTACGGTATTCTTCGTAGGGAGCACAGCGGAACAGGGGCCCTTAGACATAGTAGATGTTACAGATTCTAGTTGGCAGGAGGGCACCGGTCGTCGTTTCTTCAGCACTCCATCCCGATTTCAGGAGAGCAGGATCAGCGTGGGATTGAGTCAGGACTTGGATTGGAGAGAGGTGATGAGTTGGTACACAGTTGATGGGACAGCTTACACAGTCACAGATACAGCGCAACAGGAGTCATGGTCTTCACCTCTTAGAGCATCAGTCATAGCCAGAGGCAGTGCGCAGTCCGAGCCGTGGGACTTGGGCGATGATTGGCCATGGTGGCGATGGGATCCGGGAGGATTGTTTGTTGGTTGGTACAGTGAGAGATTAGTTTGGGATCCCGGCATTGAGGGGTCTATTCCGAGTGGTTTGACACAGGTGCATAGCCGCACCCAAAGGTTTGTATGGGATCCGGGCATTGGGTCTCAGTTGCGGCAGGCCAACAAAGTGGCCCACATATTTCGATTGCTTGAGGGCAAGCAATCTTGGGGCGGAAGGTCTGTTATATTCCTTTTTTTGGTATTACCCATGACAGGGCTAGGAGGGACTTCCAGAGTTAGGAGCAGACAGGTCACATATACAGATTGGTGCTATCAATGGGCTCAGGAGCTTTTCGAAGGAGTTTTGAGGAGTTTTCATAGTGTCCGGAGGCATTCGCTTCATATACTCCATCATCCGAGCAGTCTGGCTTTCGTTCCGATGCATTCTGATAACTTTCGGAAATTTGAGTTATTTATGGGCTTAACTCAGTAGATTATGCTCAAGGTGGCATTCCGGGAGGAATACATGATGGAACACCTTAGTGTAATAGCTCATTGGAACCGGGACAAGGATACCTACATGGTGGGACAGTTAGACACAGATTTCAGTGACCGGAGGAGGCATGGTAGCCAATTTACCCTTTTTTGTATTAAAAAGGAATATTTTAATAAAAGGGAAAAGTGCTCCATGAATAAAATAATAATAAAATAATGCTCTAGAAGGCTCCAAGAGATTTATAAAAGAAAGGGAGGAGGCCATTGGGAGATATCTTTGGAGTAGATCATTTGCTTGTGTATGAGAGGTTTGAGGACGTGGTTCTCTACTTCAGCCATAGCCCCAGGATGGAAACCCTCGAGTGATTTATGAGTGTTGGACGAAAACCCAACTCTCTTGAGGAGACTTCATTCAGAAGTTTCGCAGAGCTTCAGGGATTGGTGTGAGGATCATCCGGATCTTCAACCTGTGCTTCAGTGGGTTCAGTGACAGTTTTGTCGTGGCCGATTTGCAGCAGTCTTCTTGCTGAGCCGTCTACATCATTGCCAGCGTCATTCATCAGTTGGGCCAGAGATCTTTCTGGGTTTGCTTCGCCTGCTTGGCAAGCTCAGGTTCCGTTGTTCCTTTATGCTGATGTACTTTTTATCATGGATTAATAAAATGGCTCAGTGATTTTATCGGCATCTATTGTGTTCTATTGGTGGTTGTGTGTATATTTCCATTTATTTTACTGCTTAAGTTTATTTCTACAATTTTAGTTAAAATATCCCATTTGGGATATTACGGAGTACCAGGGTCTACGTTCTTGCTTAAGTCCATACAAGGCTTTCTTCACTCTACAAACATGAGATTCTCTTCCATGAACCTCAAAACCCTGAGGTTTTTCTATGTACACTTTTTCCTCAATCACACCATTGAGGAAATCAGTCTTTACATCCATCTTATGTAAATTCCAACCCATAAAAGAAGCAATAGAAATAATAGATCTAATGGTAGTGCGCCTAGAAACTTAAGCAAAGGTCTCATCGTAGTCCTCTCCCTCTTTTTGGGAGAACCCTCTAGCACAAATCTCGCCACGTATTTGTCAATATTGTCATCCACTGCAAGCTTAATCTGGTATATACCCATTTGGAGGTTACCATTGAATTCCCTTCAATTCTTAGCACAATCTTCCATACATCGTTCTTCATAATCGATTGGTATTCTTCCAACATCACATCCTTCCAAACTTGTTGCCTAGCTACCTTTTCACAGGTGGAAGGTTTAGAATCAATGAGATTAGTCATTAACGTTGCATATCTAGAATACATGTTCGGTCTCTTGCTTTCCCTGAAGGTGCCACGTGGTGTTGCATGTCCTTATGCTTCTTGCAAGGTGGATCTTAGGCAAGCTGGCCTTTTCCTGATTCCAGGAACAACAGCCAGGTCCATTGGATCACTAGGCCCTTTTGGTTCTTCATGGTGATCAACGAGATGTTTTGAATGACCTGAATCTTTTTCCTTTCTTTCCTGAAGGCTCTAACTTCCTTCTCTTATCTTTAAGTACATGAATATAAATAGGGCAACCAAATACTTGCAAATGACCAACCTGAGGTTTTTGTCTTGTGAATGCTTCTTCGGGAGTCTTTTCTTCCAAGATTTGATGAAGACTTCTATTTTGAATGTAGATAGTTGTCATAGAAGCTTCACTCCATATAAACTTAGGCAAGTCTTGATTGTGCATCATTGCCTTGATAGGTTCTTCGATAGTTTTATTCTTTCTTCCAGCAACTCCATTTTGTTGAGGATTGTAAGGGACTATCAACTCCCTCTTAATCCAAGCTTCTTTACAAAAGGCAACGAGTTCCTTGGAGGTATATTCTCCTCCATTATCAGTTCTGAATATCTTGATCTTCTTTCCCTTCAAGTTTTCCACTTCAACCCTAAATTCCTGGAACTTGTCAAAGACTTCATCCTTCGTTTCCATGAAGTAAATCCACGTTTTGCGAGAGAAATCATCAAAAAAGGTTACATAATATAAAGGGCCTCCAACAAATTTCACTAGCATCAGACCACATACATTAGAATGGACAAGATCTTAAATTTCTTTGGATCTAGTTTCGTTGCTTGGAAAAGCCTTCTTGACATTCTTCCCAAGCGCACACCCTTTACATACTTCTTCATGTTCTACCTACAAATTTGGAACACCTGAAACCATTTGTTTTAAAGAAGGCAAAGCTCTATAGTGAAGGTGAGAATATCTTCTATTCCAAAGATCACATGGATTAATATCATTATGTACAATTGCTTCAGTAGGTTGTTTCAAGAGTCTATACAACCTTCCTTCACAAACTCCAATTACTCCATCAGAATCTATAGTGGAGCCCTTGGGCCATACAAGAACTTTTCCATCAACAAATGCTACTCTATCTCCCTTATCTTTCAAGCATGAAATAGAAACCAAATTTATTTTCAAACCTAGTACATATAATATGCTGCTAAGATAAACGTTTTAACCCGATTTTAGCTCAATAGAAGTATTCCCAATGCCTTTTACTGCATAACTATTGTTGTCTCCAAGTTCTACCTTTTGAGATAGTCTTCGTTCCATTAGGCTTGTGAGGTTGTCACAATCTCCCGTCATGGACCTTGAAGCACCACTATCTACTAGCCAAAAATCATCGCTATCTGCAATAGAACCTAGAAGGGTAGAGAAATAAAAGAAATCTTTAGTACTTGGATCTTCAACCGTAGGTTTCTTTGGAAGTTCATCCATGTCTGTTGTGGTAGCATGTTGCCTTCCCTTTCTCTTTCTATCATTCAATCTTTCAGGACAATCGCTTCTATAATGACCAAATCTACAGCAATGATAGATTGAACTTTTGACATGTCTCTCTTTCCTTGAGGAACGAATCTTCTTCCTTCAGGTATTCTTCCTTCATTTCTTCTTTGGAATCTAAACTTTTTTCTTCCTCCAACATTCTTGAAACATGATGAATTTGTAACTATGGTTGGTCTTCATAATGTACTTGTGGTCACTTGATGTAATTATATTTATCATTATAAAGCATATTTATAAATGCTTGAGTCGAAGGAAAATTTATTTCGAGTCAAAGTCCCATGGTAACTTTTAAAAGATGTAAATTTGAATTTTTAAAATGAAATTTGTTGGCTCCAAAAGTTACAAGTCGACTTCCCTCCAAGTCAAGTCGGCCGCCAAGAGTCATGCCCATTCACCCTAGACAGACTACTATATAAAGGAAAGTTGAGCTCCTCATTTGGGCAATTCATATTCCTCTCTCAAGACAGTTTCTAGGCAAGTGAGCGAAGGGCAAGGACAAAGAAAAACGAAGAAGGCCGAATTTTCTCTCTCCTATCTCTCTCTAGCAACTCGCACGTGTGAAGGAATCTATCTCTCTATCATTCGCAGTTTCTGGGGCAACTGTTGCAGGGAGCCAAAATTTTATGGGTTTCTGGGCAACTGCTGCAAGGCCGAAATCTTGGGGCAATTGGTATTGCAGGAGGGCCGAAATTCTGGAAGTGCGGGATTAAGAGCAAAGTGCAGGATCAGATTTGGGTGACTTGACTTTTTGGAGAAGACAAGGTTTGACCATAGGTCTAGGTGTATCTCTCATTCAACAAGAAGAATTTCTCTACTGAAAAGGTGGTTGGGTTTTTCCCTGTAGTGGGATTTCCCAAGGTAAAATCTTGTCCCTTTTGTTCATTGTGATCTCTATTGTTCTACTGTTCTTTATTGTTGAATTTCTAAAAGTATAATTACTGAATGATATATAGGAACAAGTTAAAAGAAGATCTACATCAAAAGTAATTATTAAATGTGCTAACCCAAATTGCACTAAAAATTTGACAAAATGTATTGTATACACTTGAGTCACCTTCGTCGGATCTCTGAATCTTTCCTTTAGACATGGGCCTTGATTCTTCTTGAGTACATGCAGTCCATAATTCATCAAAATTTGGAGCTTCTTTTCAGGCACATATCCCTGATGCAAATGAGTCCCATGATTTAGGTAAACTATTAAGTGTTGTAGTCACTAGTTCCTTTTCAAAAATGATTTCATCAATTGCTTGGAGTTGATATCTCAATTGAGAAATCTTCATGAAATATGAAGCTAAAGTGTCATTCCTAGTAACTATAACATCACGAAGCTCATTCTTCAAACTCATTGCTTGACCAATGTTGTTGATAATGTATAATCCAACTAGGGCATCATACATCTGCTTTGAAGATTCAAGATTTGCCACATAAGGAATCAAGTGATCTCTGATAGAGTCCACAATGATGCTTCTAGTTGTGATGTCATATGTTTCATATTTTATTTTTCCTTCATTATCTGAGGGTTCAATGACCTTGCCTTTCATAATACCCAAGAGATCATTCTTTGCAAGGGTGAGATCAATCCTTGTTTTCCAAGCCCTGAAATTTGTAGCTCCTTCCAATTTGTTCACAAACTTCATAGATGAACTCGTAGTCATAGATAAACAATTAGATAGTAGACGTATGTTTTCTTCAATGCTCTTCCCTTTACCAAAGCTCTTCAAGAGTGATATTAATGTCCTATCCAAAGCTCTGATAACATGTTGAATTTTCAACTGCAATAGATACAAGAACAAATTTCTGAAATACTGATAATTACTTCAAATGATGTAACAAAATTCTGAAATACTGATAATTACTTCAAATGATGTAGATCTTCTTTTTACAATTCCAGTTTATCATTAAGCATTTATACTTCAAAAATTCAACAATAAAACCATAAGGACAGTAGAGATCACAATGCGCATAAAGAACACAAGATTTACCCTATGAAAACCCACTTGGGGGAAAAACCCAGCAACATTTTCCTTAGAGAAATTCTTCAATTCAACAAGAGATACACCTAATGCAGCTAGTCAACTATGAGATCAAATTGATCAACAAGCTATGATCGAACTTGGTCAAGAAGCCCTCTAGTCAAGTCAAGTCAAGTCAAACTTCTACACTTCAACTTTGGCACTCTCCAATCTGCTTAAGCCGAATTTCGGCCTCCCATAATACACCCAGAAATTCAGCCTCCCCAGAATTTCGGCCTCCCCAAAATATGTTCCCCAGAATGTGTTTCCTAGAAACTGTCCATAAATTCACACATGCGAGGGGTCAAGAGAGAGAGAGAGATAGATGCTAGAGATGAATTTGACCTTTCTTGTTTTTCTTCGTCCTTCTTCTCCTTCGCTTGGATACCCAAAATATTACTTGTCTTATTTGTGTGAGGTCGAATGATGCCTTTGTGGAGGGGATCAAATGTCTTTATATAGTGTTATGTCTTCGTGAATGGGTGTGTCTCTTCACTGGAGCCGACTCAACTAGTTTGGAGCCAAAAATTCAAAATTTTCTTTTTTAAATCTGACGTGAAGAACATGTCTTATAATAATTCTTTCAAGGGCTAATAAATGAAAATGACATGAAGAACATGTCTTACATTTACATTATACATTACAAGGGATAAAATATAAATTATGAAGACCGGCCATAGAAACAAAATTCAATATAATGAAATTCCTAGACCTAAGAGGGATCGTTTATGTAGACATGGATAAGCAATCAATTACAATTGGAGCATTTTTAGCTCAACATAAAAAAGGTATCCTCGATCACCCAATCTATTTTGTCAATCATAAAACGTCAAAATAACAACTATACTGCAATGGAGATAGGCTTTGGGCATATTGTATGCCTTGCAAAAGTTCTATCTTTATCTTCTAGCAACAACGTTCAATTTCAATTTGGACCACCAACCACTCAAGCATATTGTCCAACTTTTCATCGTTGCCTTGTCATACATTCCAACTCATCAAATCTTATTATCTTTCAGTCCTATTAAACAGTTTTAAGTACTTGTGAACACTAATACAATTTCATTTCATTTACAAACAAACGGCAAATAAGGAAACCAGCAAGCAATACACATGTACTGAAACAATTCCTAGCATTCAACGTGTAGGACCATGTTCTATATTCATGTGCATCTAAGAGCTCATTACAAACAAAAATTCTCATGATACTACCACACAATGACACCAAAAATATTTTGAATCTAAAATGCAAACTTTGTGGTCAACTTTACTACAGTCCACTACAGTGATCAAAGTAGCGTTACTTCACTACAATGCTCCTTTAAAAAGACGGGCTTTCATGCAGTTATAATTTATTTATGGGAAAGTTACAACCTTAGATATCTACATAAGTTACGTATAATGTTTACGGGATGAACCAAAGCATACTACACCAATGCCATTGAAGGTCAAACTTGATTAAACATGTAAAATGAAGAGAAACAACCTTTGGGTTTAGCTCCCGGTCCGTCACATTATCTCTTCCATGCCAAAAATAGCTAATGGGATCCTTCCCTGAAAACAACAATATGAAAGCACAGATCCATATTTAAAAAGTGAGCTAAAAAAAAGTGAAAGGAATTTATATACAACACGGTTTAAAAGCCAAAATAGTTTAGGAGATTAGTAAGGTGATAAGAAAAAAAAAATGAGAGCCATAAGGCTTGTCAATGTGACAAAAGGTTAAGATATAAATTAAAGCATACTAAGCACACTCCCTCCTTCATTTACAATTACATCCAAAGATAATCACAATCAAGAAGGATGACCTTAGAATAAAGTAATAGAAGTCCTTGCACATGTTTATTCAGCAGTAACAAAAGCTCCACATTAAAACTAATAGTCACAGCATCCTATAAAAGTTCTAATGGATTGAAAATCTCTATAGAACACAGCATTCCTTCAGACTTTATGTGTTAGATCTGGTAATTTACTTGATTCTGGCAGCGAGCAAATCATGAAAAAATAACATCCCAACTTAAGGTTAAGAAATTTTTGATGCTACAAAATTTACTTGTGACTGTAATTGAAACAACCAAACACAGGAAACTTTTAATTAGCATGCTACTCTTCAAGAAAATAGAAATAATGTAATACATTTAAAAAGCCTCGTTGAGATTTATTGATCCTTCTAAATCTACAAACAGTAATCTATTTATAGTATTATAATGCAATGTATGACCTAACCCTTTGTTTTGCAATGTAATATAAGATGCACTTTACCTTTCCATCTATCTATACACACACAAACACACGGAGTGAAGGTAGAGAGGATCAGATGACACAATGGAAGCTTCAAGAAGCATTGATGGGGGAGACCATTCTCTCCATTGGGAATAAGAAATTATGTCTTTCTTAGCATAAGAAGCCAAAAAGCATGCCAAGAAGGTTCCCCTAAAAGGATTTCTAGAGAAGGTCAATGGCACTTTCAACATCATAGTTGATCCAATGTTGCACGAAGCGGGGATGTTTTTTGGAAGCGAAGCATCGGAAGCGTCATTTCCCAAAAATCTAGGAAGAGAAGCATCTCAGAAGCATCTATTATATATAAATATTTTTTAATATTTTTTTGCATTTATATTAAACAAAAACATCCAAAATACCAAATTAGTTGTTGAAGATATGAAAGCATGCATATTTGTACATAAATCAAGATAGATATGGCATCCATTGTACATCAGTGTTTAATTATTTGAGCATCAACCATCTAGAATCTAGGTTCCTCTCCTCTTCTCTAGCCTTTGCCCTTACTTTGATTCTCTAGAGATATTAGTCAACATTTCCCAATTTTGATCAAACGGCCTCATCCAAGCCATATAAATTATAATATGGTAGAGAAAGCTTAACATGCCTAATCAATGATTTTGACTTGAGTGAAGAGTACATTTTTGCTAAGGCCACGACAAAGGAATTCAACAATCAACACCATCAACACTGAGGTACATATAGGGCTTGGTGCTCCTGATTACATGCCAATCACATACCCTCATACATGATATAATCTGATGAAATGCCACAATACCATTGATCCTGAAATCCTAAAAACTATCAAGTCTGTTGAATTTTGAATGGGATATGAATTTTTTTTTCTCCATATGAAGTTTGATGAGGTTGGAACCACTCTCAAACATCCTCAGTCATTTCATGGTAATGTTAAAAATTTAAGTAAAAGGATGAAAATGAAAGATAAAGGAGAATGCCACTTTTGTTTTAAGAATTTAACATTACCATTAGGGAGCATCTAGGAAGCGTCTAGGGAGCATCAAGGGGGGACTTTGGGAGTGTTCGAGAAGCATACTTCCTCACATAATGGTTCGAAACCCCATGTCAAGTCCAAAAGAAAAATAAAAAATAAAAAAACAACTCTGACGAAACGCCCTCCTTCCTCTAAATCCGCTCACAATATGTAGTGGATCAATTCGAGATCTGTGGCCAATCCACAGTCGATCATTTATGGAAACGCGGATCCGACAATGAAAACACGGATCGAGGCCCCACGGATCCGATTTTCCAAGAATTGTCAAAAAAAGGCAAAACCGCATATCTGATTTTCGAATCTGCAATTCCACCAAAGGATCGGAGGCAAATAGGTACGAAACGCAAATACACCTCCTAATCCAAGTGGGGTGGGGGGGACAGATTTTCCAACATTGTTGATCACATGAAGATCACAAGCTCTCTCAAATTTGAAATGAAGAGGCTTTATATGCAAGTTATGGTTTTAAGGTCATTTGTAAAAACCATGAATGGATGCATCACAGCATGCTGGAAACCATAATGTATGGTTGGCGTATCCCTTTTATGTCATGGATACTTCTCATGGTATTTTATTCTATTAACCTATACTCCCATGGCTTAGCTGCAAAACCTATGTTCATACATTGCTAACCTCTTATGTTCATGCTTCTCTTTACTAAACACCTCTAACGCAAATGCTTACCTATTTTACCCATGTGTAACTCAAGCACACATATGAAACCAAATGTCGACTTATAACATATCAATGAATTACTGATAATCGGGTTATGCCTCGTAGGCCATCCTAGACCTTTGAAAGCCCTTAACAATCCAATTCATTCAACCTAGCAACACTTATGCAGTGCCATATTTAAGAAAGAGAATGAAATTTTGACTCGAGGCCATGATTCTTTAATGACATTGACCTCTTAACGTGATATTGGTCAATTGGTTTTGATCCATAATTGGAGACGACATCTTATACCCCAATCTAGGTTAGATTCTCATCTTTTCCCTTTGAATTTTGGAATGAAAATTTCTTCAAAAAAACTGGGGCCAAGTTGTGCTCCTTCATAAAATCCTTTTCGGTCACTCAAGAAGGGAAAATATCAGTTTTGTTGGGCCCCAATCTCCCTATTGCTCAATCCCTCAACATCATGATCTCCCACTGCATTAGTCTTCTGACATCCCGATCTCCCGGTGCCCCAATATCCCAACATTAAATAGTTGATATCTTGATTCCTCAACATCCCAATACTCCATATCCTAACATTCTGATAGATCCATGTTTCCAAAGACAGGAAAATGATCAATTCTTAACATGTGTTATCGGGCTCTATTAGTCCCAAGATGACTTTTTAATAGTTAACATTCCAGTGAGTTGATATGTAGAAATCCGACAAAAGAATCGCATAAAGGACGAAATCCAATAGGCCGATCAAGTATGTCACGTCCACACTAAACTATACAGACACATGAACTTTGATAATCAAGATCTAAAATGAATGGATTCTACAGTAATTAAATTTAGCTATAAAAACTTCGATGGAAAAAAAATTGGGTATATTACCAAACTTCACTTCACTTATTGCATTTTACTATAAGTTTATTAGAATAATTTTTTATCACTTCCTAATGCAATTCTGGTTAGTTTAAATAGAAAATAAATTATATAATGGGTTTCATTGTAAATATAGTTTGTCTTTTCAAAACACATATTTTGAAGCCAATTACTTGACTCTTATGGTTGTTAGTGCTGGTCACTACACAAATCTCAAGAATATAAGTCCCTAATGCTTATCCAATCCACCATTCTCCCTACTTGTGTTCATGTACTAGACTTACAGCGATTAGTCCTAGCCATAGTACATGACGCATAGAGAACACGGTGTCCATCTTCACTCCCTCTCAACCAGGGAGGAGATATCCATCCTCACTCCCTCTGTAATATTCCTAATCGAAATTTACAATGATAAACAAGCACAACATAACAAAAACACATACAAAAATTTACAACACATTTACAACCAGAAATCTCCATGAGCTACATTGATCTGAGCCATTTTATTAATAAATAAGAGAGTAAAATATGGTGCTAGAAAGAGTGTACTTGGGCTTGCATAAGGCAAGCTAGCAAGCCCAAATGGAAAATATGAAATCCCTCTCCAATCTGTTGTTGCTCTCTCTTGGCACTACGTTGAACTACCTAGAAAATACGGTGTTGGCTGCAAAGAACTGTTGCTAGGGCCTCCTCGGGTGCTCAAACATTCCAGGAAATTAACCCCGGGTTATCCACCAATAACCCACAAAAACCTACGAAGCAATTGGCCAAATGTTGACCTCGAAATTTCGAGCCAATTTTCCCCTAGCTCCTCTAGTTGTTCGCTGAGTTGGGATCCCTGTTTGACCCCTCAAATATGCCCAGAAAATTTTGCCAAACTAATCTTGGCCTCTCCTCAATAAACCTAGAAAAAAACCAGAAAGGGTTTGTCCTAGTCTTGACGCTCCAAAACTGAACCCCAAATGCTTGGCCCTCCACAAGCATCAAATGTAACCTGTAGAAAATGTTATGTTTGTTGCTCCACCAAAAAGCTGGCAAAGCCCCCACAACACTTCCCCAAACTCCACCTCAAGTTTCAGCCCCTAATTCTTTTCACTCCTAAACCTCCAAGCGTGGTTCCTCCAAGGACTGCGTAATCATTGCGCTGCTACTGCTGGAACTTCCCCAAACACGCAACCTTTGTTGCTGGTACAAACTCGAATAGGTGAGACTCCCTACTTGGGCTGGCACTCGAAGTCCACCAAAGCAAGGGTTGGGATTTCCGCTCGGAAACACCTGTGTGCTGAACAGCACTTGCAGACTTGGCTTCAGCTCAAGCGTGTTTGTCTAAGACAAATTCTCAAATGATCATGAATACCCCAAATGAGTGCCTCTTGCTCTTTTTATCAAAGAGCCTCCAAAATTCCCATGTGGGCCCAACTCGACCTTCCCCACCAACTCCGCTCTAATGAGAGCGTACTCCACATGTGGGTCGTAATTCTCCATGGAGTGGCCCTCACACTCCACTAGAGACGCAATATTTCCCTTCCTTCCTAATGTTTGGGCCCCCACTTACTCCCAAAATTCATGTGGGACCTTGGAACCCACATATCCTAAGTGCAAACATGAAATAAGACAAAATTGGGCAAGATTGATATTTCCCTTAGCAATATTGCTTAGTGGGAATATCATAGTCCTCCCCACCAAAACATTGTTTTTCCTCAAGCAATTGTCGAACAAGCGCTCTCTCTAGTTGTTTCTCCCCACTATCCCTGCAAAAATGCGCCATTGAATCGTCCCTGACCTCTGCACTGTCCTGACATGAAAGAATCCCTCAATACCAGGATGCCAAGCCATCCTGTCCCACCTGAAGCTCCCCACGCTCCACTCACTATCTTACCCGGTATAAGTACCAGGATTCGCCTGTATACCATCAATGAGTAGGGGTCATGATAATGTGGCACTATGCCCAACTCCTCGTGAAGTTGTTCTACCACGTAGGCTATCCCATGCACTCCCGGAGTATACTCTCGAAGGTACCACCAATCCTTGCAGAAATAGATTCTCGCTCACGTGAGCTTCTCCTGATATCATCCTGCGAGCCCACCTGCCATGCTAATGAGGTCCCCCACGCCATCGGTGACTCGCTAAAGCCCAAGGAAGATCTGAGTGGCCTCCCCCTGTAGCAGCCAGCTCACTCCTAAAGTTCGTTGAGCTGTCAAGTATTGTGATGCCTGGGTCCCATGCTAGCCTCAGAAGGGTACCACCATATTGTCGTTGCGCCACTCTGGCTCTAACAGACTGTCCATCGTGCATACACTATATCCTCCTCTCTTGGAACCTGACGGTGAAATACTGATAGAGGCGAAACACATCCTGTCCAGGCATCTCCATGATGCCAAAGAAAACCCATCCAAATCTAACTCTGAACTTGTGCAGCAACAGAGAAAGCTTGCCTCGCCATACGATGAAGGCCTCTGTGTACTCCCATGTGCCAACCCAAGAGTGAACTGGATCACTCTTTTCCATGACTACGACCATCACGAGACAAAGTGATCTATCAATCAACTGAATCCCTGCATCCCATAGTCGGACCTATTGCGACATACCACTGACAACTACAGGAATCCATCTATGCCTCATCTCTAGTCCCTGGATGTAATCAATATATAGGCTCCATATATCATGGGCTAATCTGATGCATGCTAATCTGCCCTATGCCTGCCACTATGTAGTATCGATGACCGCTGGAAGCCACATGTGCCAAATAGCTACCCCCTTAATACAACCAATAGATGGGTATCTAATACTCGCAATCGACTCAGGGTATGCGGATCCCTCCTGTTCCTGCCAACCATCACCACTAGGTCTACCAACCTCCCTCTCGATGTGCCGATACAATGTCTAGAGCCCAGACACATACTGGAAACTATCTTAGCTGTACCTGGTATCCTCTGCTCATGTATGGTCCTGACATGCCCTGAGAAAAGAGTGACACATGTCTCCCTCGTGACCAACTCCCCATGCATAGGCTCAATGATGAAAGATATGCCACCCCTGCAAATGATCACCTCATCCCCCATCCTGTGGTTGCCAACTAAAGCACCTACCCAATACCATCGCTAAGAGGTCTCTCCCCTAGTGTGATGACTGACATCCAAATTGTTGAGATTTTGGGGTAGCATCGAGTGTGCTCTAGCTCCGAAACTTTTTGGAGCGGCTAAGACACACGAGATCTCCAAGACCCAGAAAGAGTTTGGAGAAATTTCATCCAGTGTAATAGTTATTCAAATAATTAAATTTTTTAATGGGGACCCTAAGTCTAACTTAGGGAAATTACAAATTAAAGTGAATTAAATTACACGTGATGAAATGCTCTAAGTGACGTGGATCAAGCTTTCTTTTAATCTCAGTCGTTTATAAGAGATTAAATCACGGTTGTTGGTTTGCCAACGAGAATAGTATAAAGGAAGGGCTTGGGGTCAGTTGGAGGATACAGACACACACATTACAGAGCACTGAAGCTAAGTCGAATTTCTGGGGCAGGGTTTACTGAGGAATTCGAAGTGAGTTTGCAATGCAGTGAGGGGCAGAGATCGACAAGGGATGATCTGATCCGAGGCCGAGAATACAGCAGCAGAGAGGCAACAGTGTACCAAGCAGTGCAGAGGCTAGCCAATGGGATGCAGTCCAGCCATCACCACGTAGAAGACTGTGCAGAGGTTGTGTAAGCCCAGTTAGGGTTATGCAGGCCCAACCAGGGCAGCGCAACACCAGTCAGGGTGACGCAATGTGTACGCTGGCCAGTAGAGGCTGACGCAGAGGTTGCAGAGGCAGCGCTGACGGTTCCAGTGGGCCAGAAAGGGCTCGAATTCGTAATTCCCTGCAGAGGGTTGGATCAGCAATATTTTCTGTCTCCGAGGGATAAGGTACAGCTGTCGTGTAATTTCTTTGTAGGGAAAACCGTTTCTGGTGCCCAGAATGTTGTATTCAAATTCTGCATAATAAGAAAACCCTCTAGAGCTGCTGCACTGGTTTTCCCGCATTGAGTTTTTCCGGGGACATTTGTCCGAAAAATCTGTGTAATTTTTTTACATGTGCGTGTTATTTAGTAAATGATCTTTAAATGTGTAGTCTGCAGTTTGTATTTTCTTTAATGTTTTTCTGAATACTTCAGATTAATAACTTGATAATTAATTAAACAAGTATGTGAAGCAGATCAGGAATACTACAGTAGGGTTTCTGTTTTGAAACTTTCACATGGTATTAGAGCATTGCAGATCAAGTTGATCCACTAGCAGAGCAGCTGAAGATAATTGTTGCAGGAAGGACAGCTAAAGCAGCAGAGATCCAGAAGAAGGCAACGCGGCACCGGAAGGGACGCAGCCTAGTCAGGTTGTTGCAAAGGCCACACAGAGGCTGACGTAGAGCCGTCTAAGTGATGCAGAGGCAGCGCAGAGCCTTCCAAAGTGACGCAGGGGCAGCATGCACTGCGAAGAGGCTACGTTGAGCCAGTTTGCTCACGAAGAGGCTGACGCAACACTAGGAGGGTGACACAGTCCGTGTGGAGAATTGTTGTGCATTTTTCCAAAGCCTGGAAGTGCAGCTTCGAAACTTCAGTAATTGCTGGTGTGGCGCAGGTTTTGTCGATGCAAAACAGTGCCTAGTAAAGGTGACAAAAGTGGGAGGGGAACAGTCGCTCAGTAGATTCTCTAGCCAAGGAATCTATCTGTGATCATAGAGGACTGATTCATCAGAATTCGTGAAGGATTTCCAGGAGGGAAATTATTGGTCACAGGGAGCACATTCTCTAGAGGGTTCTTTCACCAAGAAGCCCAGGTCCAATTCCTTCCTGAGTGTAGCAACAGCGGAAGGAAGAAGAGTTTGTGATTCGACAGTTGAGCAAAGATGGTTTCTAATGGGCTAAGAGATCAGGATAGGTTGGATGGCGTGTCCAACTTTGTTATCTAGAGGGCCAAAATCCTGACAATCCTGGATGAGTACAGCATCAAGGAATATGCAGAAAACGTTCTAGTTGTGCCTACCGATGCAAATCCCCTAAAGAAATATAACGAGAGTCAAGCGCGGGCTAAGCACCTGATCATGGATGGAATGAAGGATCACGTGGTCCCACATATCACCCGAAGAACACGGCAAATGAGATGTGGATAGCATTGAACATGATGTATCAGGGAAGATCCGTCCAGAGGAAAATGCTTCTGGAGAATCAGATGAGGTTGTTCCAGATGTAGGAGGGAGAGGAAATTGAACCCTTCCTCTTTAGACTTCAGACTATCCGGGACCAGCTGATTGCTATGGGAACAACTCTGGATGAAGGGCTCATGGTGACGACTGCCTTGAATGCAGTCACCGATGAATGGGAAACATTTGTCCAAAGCATCTTGGGCAGAGCAGGGTTACCATCTTGGGTGGATATGTGGGAAATCCTCCGTCGAGAGGAAATCAGAAGAATAACCAAGAAGAAAAGCAATGGCGGGAGCTAGAGCACATCCTATGCTACCCCAACACCCCAAAACCTCAACACTCCCTCTTAGCAAGGAATGTGCTCTAGCAAAACACTTCACCCCGAAGACTGCTCTGATCTCTGGTGTTGGTCTTTGCGTTGATGCTTGGCCTACTGCCCTTCATCACTGTATTGTTACTGCTCTTTTGTACTGCTTCCCATGAAGCTGCCACAGCCACTGCCACATCCATACTGCAAATCCCTCTCAAGTTGATGCATCGTGCTGCTCATAGCACTGCCATTGCTAATTGTTGCACTACAACTCAGTTGTTGAGAGTAAGAAACTAACGAATCCCTGCCCAAATGACAGACAAGTCAGATGGCCTGCATCTCATTACTAAAGCTCTGCAAGCTGCTGCTCTACGTTGTCCTCCTAAAGTCTCTGCGTTGCTGCAGTTTTGCACTGCATAAGCAAGCAGCCCATGCACTGTTGTAGTTATGCACTGCATAAGAAAGCAGCCTTCGCGTTGCTGCAACTCTACACTGCGTAAGCAAGCCTCCTCTGTGCTGTTGAAGTCACATCAGCCCCTCTACGTTGTTGTCATCTACACTATTGTTGCATCTGCACTGCACTGCTCCCTCTCCAGCTCTTCAGCTTCTGCCTTTGCTTCATATGTGATCTTTGCACCCACTGCTCCAGTCATTCCTTGCTACTGTCTTAAGGCTCCCATAGCACAGATGTGATCCAAGAATTGGGCATACTCCCACCACTCTATAGTTGCTCTACAAATCAAGATCGCCCCACTTTCGTGGTTCATGAGCGCTCATGGCTACGTCATCATCGGGGCCATCGTCTACTACAGCAGCCTTGGAGCTAGAAGCTTCCTTGTCCTTCTTCTTCTGAGGACAATTGTTGGCGTAATGTCCTAATTCGCCGCACTGGAAACACTTTATCTTCGATAGATCATGCTTCTTTCTCCCTTGCTGCCTCTTTGATGCCAAGGATGCATCTTCCTCCTCTTCCTTCTTTATCTTTCTTGAACCGATGTTGTATTATCTTTTGGTCATACGACGGATTTCCTCTTGTCCGAGGATAGCCCACACGTTGTCCCAGTTGGGAAGGTCCACTCTGCCCAAGAGACTTTGGACAAAAGTTTCCCAGTCCTCTGTGACTGCATTGAGAGCAGTCCTCACCATGACATCATCATCTTGATCTACCTTGACCCACATGCCATTCAGTTGATCTCGGATCGACTGCAGTCTGAATAGAAAAGGGTCGATCTCCTCTCCCTTGGCCATCATGAATAACCCCAGCTAGTTCTCCAATAGCATTTTTCTCTGGACTGATCTTCCTTGATACAATGTGGTCAGGGTTACCCACATCTTATGAGTCGTTGCCTTCTCAGTTATGTGAGGTACCATATGATCTTTGACCCTATCCATAATGAAGCGGTTGGCATGAGCCACTGCTTCATTGTGCTTCTCTAGGAGAGTCGCATCAGTTGGTGAAGCCAAGTCTTTCTCTGCATGCTCCCTTATGTCGTATGCCTCTAGGACTACCAGGATTCTGGCTTTCCAGATTGCAAAGTTGGCCAGGCCGTCCAACCTATCCTGATCACGCAGTCCATGTGGCGCCACCTACTCAAAAGTTTGTCTAAACTGATCCTCCTCTCTATACTAGAGACTCAAATCTAGGGTCCTTGGCAATAAAGGCACCCTCTGCTCCTTCTAACAACCGACTCCCTCCCTTGGAATTCTGCCAATCACAACGAATCAACTCTATTTGATCCTCTGATCGATCTTCAGAATTCTTGGTAGGAAATCTACTGAGAAGTTGTTCTCCTCTTGCTCTTTGTCAACTTAGCTTAGGCTAAATTTTGCACCGACTGAATTTTCACCCCACCAGCAATTGCTGAAGGTCTGCAGCTTCAACTTCCGGATCACGGCACTCTGCATAGCAATCAGTCTCTGCACTGCCTCACCCTAGTTGGCCTCTACGTGAGCAGACTAGCCCAGCGCAGCCTCTGCGCAACGCAGGGTGCTCCTACGTCCCTCTGGAAGGCAATGTGTTGCCTCTGCATCACCCAGTTAGGACTACGTCAGCCCTTGCATGGCCCTAGCTGCTTCTGCGTCCTTCTGTTGTTGCACTGCCCTCTCAAGGTTATCTGATGTTGTTGCTACTTTCTCTGTCGTTTTCTCCAACACAGATTCATCAGCCCTCTTTCTGGAGATTCAACTAGATCTGCGATCGCTCTGATACCATGTAAAAATTTCTGAATTTACTAAACAGAAACCCTATTGTTAAATTCTTGATTTACTTCTCCTACTTACATAAGTTATTAATCTGAAAACTTTAGTATTAACATCAAAGTAAATACATTAACAGCCTACACATACAGATCTAAACAGAATAACATGCACAATGACAAAGTGACACACAAGGATTTTCTAGACAACTGTCCCCGAAAAAACCCAATGCGGGAAAACCGGTCTTCTAGTTGTTGGAGGGTTTTTATTATTAATTAGAATCTAAGTACAACAGATCTAGGCACCAAACTGGTTAAACTGACAAAGAAATAAAACATGCAGCTATACCTCTGTTCTAGAGACAGAAAAACTCACTGATTCACACCCTCAAACAGGATTTACAGAACTCAGCCCTTTCCGGCCTCTAGGACCCCCAGCGCTGCTCTAAAGCCCTCTGCGTCAACCCCTGCAATGCTCAAGAAGGGCCTGCGTCACCGCAGACTGGGTTGCGCTGCCCTAGCTGGGCCTGCATCAGTCCTCCTGGGACTGCATCAGCACTCCTGGCACTGCGTCAACCCTGCTAGCCTCCTGTTGCCTCTGCGTTGCCCTTGCTGGGCTCTAGGCTGCTCTGCGTAGCTGCTGCATAGTTGTTGCTTCCTCTACGCTGCCTCGGTCTGCTGCTTCTCTGCCCTCGTTGTACTCTTGGCCTGGGATTACACTATCCCCCTCGCCAATACTGTCCCTCGTTGCAGCTGAAACACTTCTGAAATTCTTAGCAAACCATACCCTAGAATTCCAGCTTAGTTTCAGTGCTCTACCACTGTGTCTGTTCTCCAACTGACCCCAAGCCCTCTCTTCTTATAATTTTCTCGTTGAAACTTCAACGTTCATGAACTAATCTTGAATCGACGACTAAGATTAGAAGATGCTTAACCCATGTCACTTAAGTCATTCTCATCACATGTTTAATTTAATCACCTTTAATCTTTTAATTTTCCTAAGTTAGACTTAGGGTCCTTAATTAAAAAGATTAATTAATTAAATATCTCTTAAACAGGATGGAATTTCTTAAAACGCTTTCTGGGTCTTGGAGATCTTATGTACTCTAGTCCCTTCACAAAGTTTGGGAGCTAGAGCACATCCGATACTACCCCAACACCCCAAATTCTCAACAAGCACTGCCTCTGCGCTGCTAAAATTCCATCAGCCTCTGCATTGTTGCCGCCTCTCCTTTGCGCTGCTCCAATCTCCGGCGTCCCAACTCTGCCTTTGCTTCTCCATGATCTTCTGCACCCACTGACTCCAGTCATCCTGCTACTGTCTTAAGGCTCCCATAGCTCGTATGTGATCCAAGATTTTGGGTACCTCAAGGATCCTGCCTCCACCATCTGTAGCTGCTCTATAGATCTATGGCAAGCCACCTCTTCTCTCGAGGTACATGAGCACTCATGGCCACATCATCTTCAATGCCACTATCCCCTCTAGTTGTTGTTGCCTTGGAATCTGAAGCTTCCTTGTCCTTCCTCTTAGGACAAGTGCTAGCGAAGCGTCCAAGTTCACCACATCTGAAGCACCGGACCTTGGATAGGTCCTTCTTCTTCCCTTGTTGTCGTTGTCCCTTAAATACTAGGGCTACATCTTCCTCCTCCTCCTTTGTCTTAACTCCTCTGCTGCTGAATTCCCTCTTGGTCACCCTCCGGATCTCCTCCTGTCGAAGGATCGCCCACATGTCTCACCAATTCGGGAGTTGTGCTCTACCCAAGATACTTTGGACAAAGGTCTCCCACTCATCGGTGATTGCATTCAGGGCAGTCCTCACCATGAGCCCATCATCCGGAGTTGCCCCCATGGAAATCAACTGGTCTTGAATAGTTTGCAATCTGAAGAGGAAGGAATCCATCTCCTCTTCCTTACGCATCTAGAACATCCGCATTTGTTTCTCTAGAAGCATCTTCCGTTGGACGGAGCCTCCTTTATACAACGTAATCAAAGCTGTCCACACCTCATTTGTCGTCTTCTTCTCGACAATGTGCCGGACCACATGATGATCAAGCGCTTTTCTCGCGCCTTATTTTTGTTGAACTTCTTTAGAGCATCTGCATCAGTCGACATACCTAGGACATTCTCTGCGTGGTCTCCAATGTTGTACTCCTCCAGGACTGTCAGGATTATGGCTTTCTAGATCGCAAAGTTAGACACATCGTCTAACCTATCCTGATCTCTCAATCCGTACAGGGCCATCTCTGCTCAGATAGTCGAAACAAGTCCTCTTCTCCCTTCTACTACTGCGGCACTCAACAGAAGATCGGATCTGGGTTTCTTGGCAATAGAAACCCTCCAGAGAAATTGCTCCCTCTGACTATTGATTTCCCTCCCAGAAATCCTCTGCCAATATTGTCGAATCAGCCCTCTACGATCACCCTCCTGATCGAATCTCAGATTTCTTGGCAAAAATCTGCTAAGGGACAGTTTCCCCTTACTTTGTCACCTTTGCTAGGCATTGTTCTACACCTTCTGCACCGACAGAACCGATGCCCCACCAGAAACTTCGAAAACCAGAAGTTGCACTTCCAGCCCTAGCAACCGGCACAGCATCTCTCCAACTCGGACTGCGTCAGCCACTGCGTTAGCCCAACTTGACCCTGACAGGCTCTGTTTCACCCATTAGGGCTTGCGTCAACCTCTGCATCAGCTCTGCATGAGCAGACTGGCTCTACGTCCCTCCTGGTGATGTCTTGCCTTCTCCCATATTTGTGTTGCTTCAGTTGCCCTTCCTGCAACAAAAATCTTCAGACTCTTGTTGATGGCTTCAGCTTGATCTCCAATCGCTCTGATGCCATGTGAAAATTTCTTAATACAAAATTACAGAAACCCTACTGCAGTATCTTGATTTACTTCTCCTACTTGTGATTTAATTATACAAGTTGTTTTCAGAAAATATCGAAGCAAACACAACATAGTAGCAGCCTACACATTTACAGATCATTTACTGGAACATAGCGCACATATGACAAATGACACACATGATTTTTCGGACTAATGTCCCCGAAAAAACCTAATGCGGGAAAATCGGTGCAGCAGCTTGTTGACCACACTTTGTCAACTACCCCATAGTAGTACACCCCCATTTTTTCAAATCGGATTCATCATATTCGACGTGTTCGAGCCATTCAGATTCCATCGACAGACGACATTTTGTTATAAATGATGTAAACCCATTCTGCATGTTATGATGTAAATGATCGAAGTAAGACCGTTAATGTATGTAACAACCACGGTAAGCCTAGTATGTTGTTGATGATTTACATCCTAGGAGGCTTTTTGTCTCACTAATTCACGTAAGTGATCGGCAGAGTTTTTCCCTCTAGCCTCACCCCAAAGCTAGGGTGGATTTTGTCATCAGCATGTTGAGTCCTTGTAAAAGTAGTTTGAGCTACTTGGTCTACTAGATCATGTTTTGAGTCGCGAAATTGGGTATTTATTTGAGGGTCTATACGAATGGGTATTCCCCCTTCATGTGTCTAAATGTATTATCTTATGTAAAGAGGGTTGGAAAAATAATTAAAATCCCCTCTCAGTCAATTAATTAAATTTTCTGGTCAATTAATTAAAAAATCTTAAGCCAGAAATTTAATTAATTTAGGGTCCTAAGTTAGGATTAAATCTTTCAAAGGCAAAATTCGTTGGTCCTTAAAAAATGGATTTTTAAAGGCCCCAGGTCAAGCGAATATTGAGAATTTTAAGAAATTTTGGACCCTTGGGCCTAGGTGGTTAAGTCAAAGTCAAAAATTTGAGGTAATTAACTCAAAAATAATATTTTTGAGTTAATTAAAATGAATTTAAATGATAAATTCGTTTTTTCCCAAATTTATAATTTCAATTGTCCAGATTAAAAGATGATCAAATCTTATCGACGGTCGAGATTATTTTGACGTGGATAAAACGAACTAGCTGTTGGAGATTTTGTCCTATAAATTAAGAGGTCTTTGTCAGTCTTGAGTCATCCGATCTTAAGATCGTGCACTTGTCTTGGAAGCTCTTGTAATTTCTTTTGATGAATAAAGCATAAAGACTTTGGGGTTACAAATTTTGGTGTTCCTTTTCCAGATCTATGTGGTGAATTGTCTCTAAACTCTGCTACTTTGTTTGGAATGTTTATGGTTGATGGCCTTCATGGATTAATCTGCATACAGGTATCTTGTGCAGTTTTCTGGGTTCATAAAATGATATTTTGATTTTTCTGAAGGATCTCATGTTATTTTCTTAAATCTCTATCGATCTAAGGTTCAAATCTAAGTGTGCAGGGAAATTTTTTTTAAAGTTGAGCGTCTGGGGAAGTCTTCGGTTGGACCAGCCACCTCTCATAAAACATAAATCTGAAAAGTTCATTATTTGTTAAACTCCAAATCTATCTTATGAAATTGGTGGTTTTGCAGGGTTTTCTAAGGCTGTGCCTCTCTTTAAAATTTTAAATTTCTAAAAACTGTGCTAAAATGGGTTCAAATCTAGCCATGAGAGCCTCAGATCTGTAAATTAGTTTGTAAATTTGTATATTTGTTGTAAGCTGTAAGGGTTTATAAATTTTTGGTGTATATATATTTCGGGATCTGACTGGTTTTTCAGGTTACAGGTTTACTCAGAAATTTTTTTTAAAAAGATCTGAGCCAGATCCAGCCCCCAAGGGCCAGATCTGGCCCCAGAATCCCTCCTGTGGGCAAATCTGGACATTATTTGATTTAAAGGAGCATAAAAATCTGAGCTTAAACTAAAGAAATTCTAAGTTGCTAGGTGTTTTGACTGTACTGGGTTTTTTTATCGCTGCCCCTGTTTTGCCTTTCTCCATTGCCATCGAATCCTCTGCTCAAGCCATCCCCTCCCTATCTACATATGAATCCTTCGACTTGAATTATTCTTTCGCTGTCCATTCTCTCTTCTGCCATCCATCTCTCCTTACTGTCGACGCTTTCCTGCAAATACAAACTCACGTTGCATATTTCCTCCTTCACTGTCGCCTATGCAAAATCATTCACGTTGCTTTGACCTGCTCTTCGATTTCATTTGCCGACAGACACCTCTCTGCCCTCATCTTTCCTCTCCGTCCTGTGGATCCTTCCATTCTACCTACGTTAACCCTTTCCTTACCCCGTCCAGCTTTCATTCCGCTCTCCTTCCTGTCGTTTCTTCCCTTAACCTTTCCTCGCGTCGACTTCGTTCTGCTTGCCATCCTCCATATTTCTTTGCCCACGCATCTCCATCATCCATCGAGCCCTCGTCCTTCTCCCGCGTCCAAGACTGCTCTTTACGCCATTGTGCCGCCGTCCCTCCGTCCGACCTGCAGCTGCAAACAAATTCACACATACACTAAGTTTTAAAAGCCAGCGATTCATTTTTATTTTTTTTTATTGGATTTCATTTTTAATGTATAGTTTTTAACCTTAGGTTTTAAATTGTATACGCGTTTAATTTTAGATTTCAATTTCAATTTGTTAATATAATTCAATTTTTGTTATTTAGGATTTAGTTTTAATTTAATTCGATTTTAGTTTTTTTTTACATTTGTTTTCGATTTTAATTAGAGTTAGTTTAGTTTTTGTTTTAATTGAGTTTTAGATTTTATTTAGCTTATAGTTTAGTTTTTTTAGTTTAAGTTCGACGTTTTAGTTTAGATTTTAAATGTCAGTTTTGTTTTAATTTTTTTTAGAAGTCTCATTTTTGTTTTAGGATTAAAAATAATAATAATAATAATAAATTAAAAAATTTTTAAAAATATAAAAAGTCTAAATATTTTTTTATAGTCAAATGAGCTCTAAATTTTTTATCCTAAGTTGACTATATAAAATGCATTTTAATTTCTAGACTGGGTTATAATTGAAACATCATAATTTCGGAAATATTTCAAGCATCTGGCATTTTAATTTAACTGATCGTTTCATGATAGCTTTGCTGTTGGCTTAAGTATTATAATGAATGGTTGTGGTGCTTTCTATTGAATATCATTGTGGTCATTTGTGTTTTAATAACAACAGTTATACACCAATTACTTGGCTTTAATTGCATAACGGGATCTTTTAACTCCATAAGGCACTGGTTTTAATATAATTGATCTTTGAAATCTTGTTAATCTCTTCAAGTACTTGGTCTTTCAGCTATGTCTCCTGAGTTGGTTGATTTTAAACCAATTCTGTTTCTTCATTTCTATTAGGGTCTACATCCCTTAGCTTGCAAGGAGACAAATTAGATAGAGAGATTGGGGATCAGGGTGATAGCCCTCGGTCTGAGCCGTTGTCGTGGTGCCTAGACAATCTGTGCGACAAAATTTTTTGGCACCGTTGCCGGGGATAGAGTTTTTTCTGTCCTTGGTCTTAGCGACATTTTCTAATTTTCTAATCTTTCCTCACCATTCATTAGCCTGTCACAAGGCATAGCATTTTCTGGCATCATTTCATCTCTTCATCTCTTCATCTCTTCATCATCTCACTAATCATTTCATCATCGTATCTTTAGCACCTGGACATTTCGGTTGGCTTCTTGTTTGGTTGGCGACTCCACTTATTCATCTATTTACTCCCAGACAAGAATCCCCCCTAATATCCATCTGTTATTCTCGATTATTTCTTCTATTTTCAGAATTACTTTCATGTTCAAGTGTTGACTCCAATTCTTTCATTTCTTACAAGAGTTCCTGCTAAGAAGTTCGCTTCTTGAGGACCTTTTGACTATTATTGAACACAAATCTATATCTTAAATTTTAAGCAGGTCATCATGGATGACACCTTTCATGACATGCCAGAAGAGGTCATTTCTAAATTGCCTTTTTTCTCAGGAGGTGATCCAGGAAATGCTCTACAACATCTAAATATGGTCACTTATTTTATATATAAATATTGTCGTCCTTCACAATATAATCATGAAGATGTCAAGATACATATCTTTGGCTATTACTTAAAAGGTGATGCTATCGATTGGTTTCGAAATTGTCCTAAGGAGTATTGTTTAAAAGACATCATCAATGCTTTTGCAGATAAATATATAAAACAAGATCACTCGCCTTGTGCTCCCAGTATTATGCAAAATAATGAAATTGATATTGTAGAGAACTAAAATATCAGCAAGATATTTCTAGACAATTCTCAGGATGAATCCACTTGTACCACGACAGCACAAATCCATGATAGTGGTGAAGCAGAAACAAGTTTTCAAATCAGTGTTGACAATGATAAGCATCTTGTTAATGAATTGATTCAGATGGTTAAGGATATACAACTAAATCAAGCTCAGGTAATCAAGAATATGGAGGCCAACCAAGTTCAAATCATTAAGAATATGGAACTTAATCAAGAAGAAATAATAGCAGATCACGCCAAGGAAATTGGTTCTATACAGAGCAAGTTATTGGCCTTATAAGAAAAACATATCAAGGAAATGACGATCATGGAAACAAATCATGAGAAAGAGATGAACTGTATGCAAAATTTCTTCATGGCCATGAAAGAAGATAATGATGAATCAACAAAAAACATGGAACACAAATTGCTGACGAATGAAGAGAGTCATGCACGGGAAATGAATGTCATGGAAAACAGGTTAAAGATGATGGAAGTTAATCATTATAATCAGATGTCTCTTCAACACAATTTGTTGACTATTGAAGAGAGTCATGCGAAGAAAATTACTGTTGTTAATGTTAATAATTCTAATCAAATGGCTGGTATTCAGAATAATTTGGAAAAAATGGAAAGATCACACATGTAGAATTTCCAACTCAAGTCTGAATTGTCAACAGATCACAGGCTTCCCAGTTTGCTGAAGCAATTTCCATCTCATCACACAGAGGTCACTTTTCCCATTAAGGAAAAATTAACTATGGTTACAAAGGACATTAAGAAAGACCAAGCTTATGTGTCACCTTTAACAGAGTATATTAAGAATAAGATTGGTCACATTCCAGGCTCATTAGATGTTTTGTACAAGCATTTTCAAGATAAGGACAAGAAATCTACAGTGGTCTGTTATTGTCAAAACCCACGTGAGCGAAGAAAAAAGCGAAAGGAAGAAGTAGCGATTGCGATTCATCGATGGTCGAGAGCGACTTGGATCGAGATATGGCAAGAAATCACCACAATTAGCAAGATTGGACATGGCACATCTGAAAAGCAACCTAAAGACTTGCCTGAAAGCAGGCAAATGCTCAGCGTGGACTATATTGAGCACATCTGATGCCATTGGGCATCCTCTGTATTGTATTTCTAACCCTACTCCTTGTCCTTTCAGCATTTCATTTATGTAGTTAGATTAGATTTACTTTTCATGTTAAGTAGAATAATAAATGAAAGAAGAGCTTCTATTTTTCATGTGCTTAATGTTATATGATGATATTTGGATAGACGCTACTTATGTAATCTTGTGTGTTGTCGGGTCTGATTGGATTCTACGTACTCCAATAAAGCAACGTATTACAAGTGAAGCCGGATGTTGACCACACTTTTGTCAACTACTGCAACATACACCCCATTTTTCAAATGAGATTCATCATATTGACGTGTTCGAGCCATTCGAATTCCGTGACAGTGACATTTTATTGTAAATGATGTAAACCCATTCTGCATGTTATGATGTAAATGATCTAAGTAAGACCGTCAATGTATGTAACAACCTAGGTAAGCTTAGTATGTTGTTGATGATCTCTATCCTAGGAGGTTTTTTGTCTCACTGATTCACGAAAGTGATCGGCAGAGTTTTTCCCTCCAGCCTCACCCCAAAGCTAGGGTGGATTTTGTCATCAGCATGCTAAGTGAGTCCTAGTGTTTTCTATCGAATCCTTGTAAAAGTAGTTTGAGCTACTTGGTCTACTAGATCATGTTTTGAGTCGCAGAATTGGGTATT
This sequence comes from Pinus albicaulis, assembly GCA_034641835.2. Lineage (NCBI taxonomy): Eukaryota > Viridiplantae > Streptophyta > Pinopsida > Pinales > Pinaceae > Pinus > Pinus albicaulis. Next base: position 1,174,070,646 of record CM076584.1, on the reverse strand, counting down.
TATTTGAGGGTCTATAAAAATGGGTATTCCCCCTTCATGTGTCTAAATGTATTATCTTATGTAAATAGGGTTGGAAAATTAATTAAAATCCCCTCTCAGTCAATTAATTAAATTTTCTGGTCAATTAATTAAAAAATCTTAAGCTAGAAATTTAATTAATTTAGGGTCCTAAGTTAGGATTAAATCTTTCAAAGGCAAAATTCGTTGTTCCTTAAAAAATGGATTTTTAAAGGCTCCAGGTCAAGGGAATATTGAGAATTTTAAGAAATTTTGGACCCTTGGGCCTAGGTGGTTAAGTCAAAGTCAAAAATTTGAGGTAATTAACTCAAAAATAGTATTTTTGAGTTAATTAAAATGAATTTAAATGATAAATTCGTTTTTTCCCAAATTTATAATTTCAACCGTTTAGATTAAAAGATGATCAAATCTTATCGACGGTCGAGATTATTTTGACGTGGATCAACCGAACTAGCCGTTGGAGATTTTGTCCTATAAATTAAAAGGTCTTTGTCAGTCTTGAGTCATCCGATCTTAGGATCATGCACTTGTCTTGGAAGCTCTTGTAATTTCTTTTGATGAATAAAGCATAAAGACTTTGGGGTTACAAATTTTGGTGTTCCTTTTCCAGATCTATGTGGTGATTCATTTATAAACTCTACTACTTTGTTTTTGCATTTTATGGTTGATGGCCTTCATGGATTAATCTGCATACAGGTATCATGTGCAGTTTTCTGGGTTCATAAAATGACATTTTGATTTTTCTGAGGGATCTCATGTTATTTTCTTAAATCTCTATCAGTCTAAAGTTCAGATCTAAGTGTGCAGGAAAAAAAAAATTAAGATTTGAGTGTCTGGGGAAGTCTTCAGTTGGACCAACCGACTCTCAGATTCATAAATCTGAAAAAGCCCATCATTTCTAATTTCTCAAAGTTATTTGACGAAATTGTGTTTTTTACAGGGTTCTTAAGGCTTGTGCCTCTCTTTTAAAATTTAAATTTCCTAAAAAATTGTGTCGAAATGTTTCAAATCTGGCCATGAGGGCCTCAGATCTATACATTAGCTTGTAAATTTGTATTTTTATTAGGGCTGTAAGGGTTTAATAAATTTTTGGTGTATATATCTGTCGGATCTGACTGGTTTCTTTCAGGTTGAAGGGTTCACTCAGAATTTTTTTTAAAGATCTGAGCTAGATCCAACCCCGAAGGGCCAGATCTGGCCTCAAATCGCCTCTGTGGGCAAATCTGGACGTTATTAGAGCACTGAAAATCTGAGTTTGCAGGGAGATTTTTTAATTTGAAGGAAAAAAATTTAATTTGACTGGGTTTGATTACTGCATCAATCGATCTCCTTGACATTGACCCTTTCCTACATTCGAATTCACCTACGCATCTTTCTGGCCATCGATTCCTCACTTTCTGCCTTCACTTTACTTGGTCGCTCTCATCCACTGCTCAAGCCATCCCCTCCCTATCTGCATACGAATCCTTCGACTTGAATTATTCTTCCGCTGTCCATTCTCTCTTCTGTCGTCCATTTCTCCTTACTGTCGATGCTTTCCTGCAAATACTAACTCACGTTGCATATTTCCTCCTTGACTGCCGCCTCTGCAAAATCATTCACGTTGCCTTGACCTGCTCTTCGATTTCATTTGCTGACAGACACCTCTCTGCCCTCATCTTTCCTCTCCGTCCTGCGGATCCTTCCATTCTACTTGCGTTAACCCTTTCCTTAACCCGTCCAGCTTTCATTCCGCTCTCCTTCCTGTCGTTTCTTCCCTTAACCTTTCCTCACGTCGACTTCGTTCTGCTTGTCATCCTCCATATTTCTCTGCCCATGCATCTTCATCATCCGTCGAGCCCTCGTCCGTCTCCCGCGTCCAAGACTGCTCTTTACACCATCGTGTCGTCGTCCCTCCGTCCGACCTGCAGCTGCAAACAAATTCACACATACACTAAGTTTTAAAAGCCAGTGTTTCATTTTTTTTATTGGATTTCATTTTTAAAGTATAGTTTTTAACCTTAGGTTTTAAATTGTATACACGTTTAATTTTAGATTTCAATTTCAATTTGTCAATATAATTCGATTTTTGTTATTTAGGCTTTAGTTTTAATTTAATTCAATTTTAGTTTTTTTTTTTTTTAACATTTGTTTTCGATTTTAATTAGAGTTAATTTAGTTTTTGTTTTAACTGAGTTTTAGATTTTATTTAGCTTATAGTTTAGTTTTTTTTTTAGTTTAAGTTCGATGTTTTAGTTTAGATTTTTAAATGTCAGTTTTGTTTTATTTTATTTTTTAGAAGTCTCAATTTTGTTTTAGGATTTAAAAAATAATAATAATAATAATAAATTTTTAAAAAAAATTAAAATATAAAAGGTATAATTTTTTTTTTATAGTCAAATGAGCTCTAAATTTTTTATCCTAAGTTGACTATATAAAATGCATTTTAATTTTTGGACTGGGTTATAATTGAAACATCATAATTTCGGAAATAGTTCAAGCATCTGGCATATTTTAATTTCATTGATCGTTTCATGATAAGCTTTGCTCTTCATCTAAGTATCTTAATGAATGGTTGTGGTGCTTTTTACTGAATATCATCGAATATCATTTCCATAGCAGCAGTTAAACATCTATTACTTGACTTTAATTGCATAACGGGATCTTTTAACTCCATAAGGCACTGGTTTTAATATAATTGATCTTGGAAATCTCGTTAATCTTATCAAGTATTTGGTGTTTTAGCTGTGTCTCCTAGATTGGTTGATTTGCAACCAATTCTTGTCTTTCGTTTCTGTTAGGGTCTACCTCCCTTAGCTTGCAAGGAGACAGCTTAGATAGAGAGATTGGGGATAAAAGTGACAGCCCCCGATCTGAGCCGTTGTCGCAGTGCCTAGACATTCCGTGCGACAACACAACTCTTTGAGGGTTTTATTTATGAAGCAGAATATCTGAATACATCTAGGGCACCAGTAGTGGTTTGCCCCATAGATAAATTCACCGCAGTAGTACCTTTCACTCGAAGACAGAAAATATGGTTAATTCAAATTTCAAACGCTTTAGGAATTCCTAAATACGAGCCCTTTCTGGCCCACTGAACCCTCAGCGTAGCTCTTCCTGCAACTGCGTTAGCCCCTCTAGCCCAGCACAACCCCTGCGCAGCACAGGCTACCCCTGCGTCACTCTGAAGGCCTCTACGTCACCCAGAAGGGTCTATGTCACCCTCTGCGTGGTCTCTGCGTCAGCTTGGCTGGGTTGCGTCCCTCCTGCTGGCCTTTGCGCTGCCTGTTACGGTACTGCCTCTCTGATGTATGTATTCTCAGCCACGGATCAGAACATCCCTTATCGATCTGCCCCTCACTAACACTGAAAGCTCGCTCGAAAATTCTCAGCAAACTACGCCCCAGAATTTCGACTTAGCTCAAGTGTTGCTACTCTGTGTGTGTTCTCCAACTGACCTCAAGCCTTCCTTTAATACTTTTCTCGTTGAGAAATCAACGGTCGTGATCTAATCACTAATCAACAGCTAAGATTAGAGAAAGCTTGATCCACGTCACTTAGAACATTCTCACCACATGTGTAAATTAATTCACTTTAATTTTTCAATTTCCCTAAGTTAGACTTAGGGTCCCCATTAAAAAATTTAATTATTTGAATAACTTTTACACCAAGTGGAATTTCTCCAAACGATTTATGGGTCTTGCAGATCTCATGTGTTCTAGCCCCTCCATAAAGTTTCGAAGCTAGAGAGCACTTTCCTCTGGAAAAATTTTGTGGATGCCTTGCTAAAAAGGTTTATGACGAATAAGAAGATGATATATGCAAAAAATTTATTCATCTCAGCAAACAATGTCTGTAAGTGAATACACCCACGAATGGGAAGTATTCGTTGTAAGGCAGAGGATTTATTGATGAAGAACTGCTAAAAATGTATAGATGCAGGCATAAGGAGTATATCCGTGTAGAATTGAAGTTGTACAAACCCAAAACTATTGAAGAAGCTAGACATGCAACAAAAATTATTGAACAAAAACATAAGTTCAAAATGTCGTCATTCAAGGGAGACAAAGCCCAACAACAATACTCAGGTAAAAAGGAGACAAACAAATGTAGGTATTGTGGAGACAAATGGACTTCAGGACACAGGTGCCTTAACAAGAAGTTATATACTTATGAAGTCGATAAGGAATCAGACACTTCAAGTAATGAGTCAAAACAAAAGATAAAAAAGAAAATTATTTGTCACAAGTTTGGACAAAATTGGGCGTCAGGGCATAAATGTGAAGACACATCCTTACACTACTATAAAATAGTAAATGGGAAGCAAGTTGAAGTACAAGAACCTGATGAATAAATCGTTGTCACACACAATGAAGATTCAGATCCTGAGGAACCAGCATTCGTTGCAATCTCATGTGTCCAACAAAATCAGGATGAAGAAAGCAATTCTTCGAAGGGTCAAACACAACAAGTCACTACAAAATACATTCCACCACACCTTCTGAAGCAAAGAAACCAATCTCCAAGAAGAAAGAGCATTAAGCCTACTACTCTACAAACAAACATGACAAGGAGATTACGCCCTAAAACCCTGAAGCTTGAAGGGCTCATAAAAGATAGAAATGTCAATATACTTGTAGATTCTGGCAATACTCACAATTGTATAAACATTGATCTTGCTAGGCAACTTGAAATTTGTATATGCCCAATCAGGGACCCGACCATGATTGTCGCTACTGGGCAAAAGTTCAAAGAGATAGAAGAATGTCATATGGTTTCAATCCAGATACAAGAACTAGAACTACGAAGAGATTTATTTTCCCTACCACTCAAGGAAATGGATATAGTCTTAGGTGCAGAATGGTTAATACAATTAGGAAGCTATACTACAAACCTTGAAGAACAGTTTATGAAGTTTAACTAGCAAGGAAAACATTATAAATTATATCGTGTTAACGCTTCTAGCTTCAAAGAAGGTACAAATATACATGAAGATTTCACCTACTCACAAGCACAAACAAAGTCAAAATAAAAGATGTCATTCCTAGGGAAACCCTTATGTTATGCTTTGAGGACAAAGCATCTCTGAAGGGGGTGGCAATGTTATGAATAAAATATTCATAAAATATTAATTACATAAATAATATTAAAATAATAATTAATTAGGTAATTACTAAAACATTATAATTTATGAAAAGGTAAATAGTCAAAAGACATGACTATTCATCATTTGTGGTCAGTCAATGCCTATATAGGCAAACTGCCATGAAGATATTGTACACATTCAGATTTTATGGATAATACAAATTACTTACTTCACATACAAATACAAGTCTACACAGTTACATTCTTGTGTACCATTTTTTCTCCCTTACATCTGTAGTAATTTCCTGGTTCAACAGGAAGCAGATTTCAGTAGCACAAAGTTCAGGAAAAGCTTACAATATGGCAGTCAGTTTGGCTAGTTGTGAAGCAGTTTGTCTTTGCAAGTTGCTTACAAGATTGTTTGATCAGAAGCTGGAGCCTGCAATGATTCATTGTGACAATCAAAGCTGCATGAAACTCTCAAAGAATCCAATATTTCATGGCAAGTCAAAAAACATCGAGATCTGATACCATTTCATAAAATATAGAGTCATGAAGGGAGCAGTGAAGCTCCAGTATATTCCAACAAATGAGCAGGTTGTAGACATACTCACCAAACCTTTCGTGAAAGAAAAGTTTGTCTTCTCTTGAGATAAGCTTGGAGTGGTTGAGAATACCTTCCTCACTAAGAGGGAGTGTTGATGATTGTAGCCCTAAAAGGGTATTTCCACAAAGAAAAGTGCCCAAATTGCGGGATTCGTCATTACATTACTCTTAGACTTGGGAGTTTAGTTTATTAATTAATTAATAATGTGAATGGCTTTTTATAAAGTAAGTTTAATTTAATAAAGTGCCTAAGTTTGGGTACTTATGATTTAAGTTGAATTTTGGACCAATGCTCTCCATTCAAGATTAGATTTAATCTTGATAGTTGAGATTAGGGATTTGGCCCAACTCAAAATTATAAAAGGAAGCCAAGTGAAAGAAAGGATACAATCAATTATTTCTCGACAAGGATTTTGAGAAAGAGAGAGAAGAGCAAAAGGAGGACGTTTTGATTTTTTGGGCAAGGAGAAGAATTGCAACAACAACAAAGGAAAGGACAGCCATTAGTTTGCAGGTGATCCAGGTGGCCCCAGAGACACATAGAGGACAAAGAGGGCTGAGGGAAGCTCAAAAATCAAAGTGTTCGGATTGCTTTCGAACCAGAACCAGAGCGTAGATCTCGTCGTCCTGATCACGGTGGTGCGAACGGTTCGCCAAACTGAGTCTGTATGAAGGAGTTAGGAGCAGTCAAAGTTTTGGGTTGACTTGGTGACTAGGCAAGTTAAGGGACAAATTTGACCTTTTCCGAACACCGGATTCTGGCCAGCTCAGGCCAGATTCCGAGCGAAATTGTGGCCTCCCTAAAATGACTCCTACGGTCTAAAACTGAATTTTCAAAAATGTCCATATTGCTTTAATTAAAACAAAAAATAAAGGGGTGGGGGTCGTGACCCCCGCCACCCCCATCGCACAACCATATAACATTTATATGTTTAAATAAATACACATTTTGTATGTCTACTCCGGTGCCGGCGGGGGTCGAACCCACCTGGCCCACGTGGGCCAGCCCCCGAGCAGGCGGCACCACTATCCAACCACCCGGCGCTTAAAACATGGCAACGACCACCATATTTGGGTGGGGCCAACGGATGTGACCCCGCGGACCCAACCCACTCCTCTTTGAATACGACACCACCGGCAGGAGGATATGTGGTGGGTCGCCCAATGCGGGCCCGGCACCCCAACGAACCCCACCTGCATTAATAAAAAAAACAATGTTATTTTCTAAAATGAATTCGACTTTAAAAAAAAGGAGGAGACAAGGTTTGACCGCCCAACCCCCTCCCTCATAACATGGATCCAAACCAACTCACCCAAACGGATTCATTGTTTTATCCGCCTGCAATTTTTAATATAAACCCAATCATTTTCAAGTGCGCTCAAGCCAAGGCAGAGCAGGAGCGTGCACACAAATTGAGGCATGATTTTTTTATTACAGGCAGAACCATGAGCATGGAGCAGTAATTATGCAGGCAGAACCATGAGTCTTGAAATTTTCAAGGGGAGCTAATTTTTCTCCATGTCAAAACACGGTCAAGTTTACAGTGATTTTTCACGATTTTCCGCAGGGAATGCAATGGCGAGATCGGATTTGCCTTTTGAGTTGCAGATTTCCAGTCCACCCATGGAGCAACTACGTGGACGAATCTAGGGGGAATCTAAAAGATTCCTTTTTGCCCCAAATCTTCACTTTCTCAGAATTCAGCAAATGGACAGTCGTTTTTGCACTATTCGACGTCACAAAGTTAATGGTATATTCAGATTTTTTATCTGAGATTTATATTTTTCAGTCACTTTTTGAAGTGAAGTTGCAGGTGTCAGTTTTCAGCGAGTGAGCAGTCGATTTCACACCTTTCGACACCACGATTGTGATGGTAATTTCAGATCCAGCCGCACAACAGCCCATTCTTCAATCATCTTCAGCGTGAGGTATATGATGTGTCGCTTTCATGTACTTCTTTGTTCCTGAGATGCTTAGTGTTGTACAGATCCCTGTTGATGTATGAGTCGTGGAATCTTGTCTTGTTTTGTTATTGATGTACTTTCTGTCATGGACATGTGTGTTGTTGAGATCCCTTTTATGCCATGTTGGCGGGATACTCTGCGTCACACGTATGTCATTGAGATCCCTTGTTTTCCATGTCGGCGAGATAGTCACAGTGTTTATGTGTGAGCGATTGTCATACTGATAGCAGTCCTTTTATGCATGAGAGTTCCGCAGTGGAACATCTCGTAGAGAGGTGTAGCCACTCCTGCGAGAGGGCATTTTCCTTGTATGTCAGAGAAACACATCCATGTACATCTTCTTCTTACAACACTTAATGCAGCAGCCTACACCATCTTAACACCGAGGCCCAGAGATGTAGTCCCTCCTGGACGAACTCCGTTATCAAACGACGTGTTCTTATGATTGCTGATCTTGACATGTTATGTTACTCTTCTTTACAACATGCAGTTGTTCATTTATGTTCATTAACGCCTTAATTAATGCAATTCTAATTTATCAGCCAGAGTAAAAGGTCTTGGTTAAGGGTATCAAGAATTTACCCTAGATCAGCAGGCCGTACAAACCATACGGTCTAACATAGAGTTGATTCGGGGCAGATTTCAGAGAGCTGGAAATTCAGGTTTACTGGGTTTTGTTTGTATTTTTTGATAGAGCCATTTTCCCAGTATGGGAGCTCTTGTAAGTTCGAAAGTTATTTGAATGCTGAACTGAGGTTGACAAGCATAAAAATTGTGCATGCATGAGATTTTCTTTTTTCCTTGCCTTTTCTTGCTTTTCTTACTTTTTCTAAGTTTTTCTATTGCTTTATTTAGTTAAAGAATTCCGGTAGTGTAAATCTAGATCTGATCTATTTACCTAGGCACTGGTTTTCAGAAATCAACATAAGGATCTCAAGAAAATGTTTTATAAGGAATTAAAAAAATATGACAAGAATCAATTTTCACTTAAAAGACAACAGTCAAAAATTACTTTCACAATTCAAAAACACCAAAGTTACAAAGCAGTGCAACAATAGATTAGAACAAGAGAAGAAGGATCTTGATAAAGAATTTAAGAAGAACTTATCAAAAAATGACGAAAAAAAATCCCGCTTAAGGAATCTCAATCAAACATTGCTGGAACAAATTAGAAAGTTAAAAACTTGGAAACTTGAGAATACAGACATTAAAAATGAAGTCAACAAATCAGAAAATGAAGAACTTTCACACCTAAAGAATCATAATCAAAACCTACTGATGCAAAATAGGAAGTCTATGAATGATAAAAAATCATTGGAAAACAAATTAAAACAGCTTATCCAAAAGGAACATCAAAGTCCTCAAACATAAAAATCCAAGTTATGGAGAATGGAACAAACACAAATCCAATCCACATCAAACCTCAAGAAGGTGCAAATTCATTTGAAGGACATTCTTGGATGCTAGAGTACAAATGATGGAAATTCCAAGTGTACTTATTTAGAGAAGTTCAGCTATTAACAATGCAACATTAGTGCATGAAGAAAATAAAACCCCAGAAGTAAATCACGAAAACACTACAAGTACAACAAGGGAAAGTCTTGTTACCAAGACAACTTATTGACATCCCAATCACAACAAGAAGTATCTTAACTAGTTAACATCACTCAAGATGGAAACAATTAACCTATCTTTTGAAGAATATTGATACCAATATCATGGAGTCTCATAATAAAAATTCATCTTGGGTATCATATAAGTGCAACATTCCACAAAGGATCAAATTAGGATGGTCAGAATATTTTACATTTTGATAATTCTACTCAACAATTTGAAATTCATACCATCTCATATAATCAACCACGACATCATCAAGAATAAAGAATCATACAAAGACATTACAAGCCACAGCAAACACATAAAACATTTCCATCCATATGCTTTGAGGACAAAGCATTTCTAAAGGGGAAGACAATGTAATAAGCATAAATATATAAAATAAATATGAATAAATAAAATTTAATAATGAAAAGATACGCCTTATCAAAAGGGCACGTCCTTCAACGAAAATGTGCCCCTGATTAGGCATTTAAATGGATCTCTGTTTGAAATCAATCATCCCTGTAATATTCTATAATCAATTTCTTAGATATTTATTCAATATATCCTGATAGATTTCTTTATATTCCATGTATTTTGGATATTCGTGCTCTGAACCAGATTGATTTGTCACACAAATACACACACACACAATGTAGTACATTTAAACAGCCTCATTTAAATTTATTGACCCTCTTAAATCTACATACTTAGAGCACTATAATGGAATATGTGATCTGTACCTTTGTTTTTGCAATGAAATATAAGATGCACTTACCAATATATATATGAAAAATAAAGATAAGTAGTTGGAGAATTATAGTTGTTCTACAAGACCAAGTTATGTTTTCACCTGTTTGAGTGGTATTAAACCAACGAAACCATGCATCAAGTCTCGGAAAAGCCCTTTCGAGAAAGGTAGCAATAACCTCTTTCTCCAAACTTGTAGATGTATCTTTTGTTAGTTCAACAGCTAGATCTGGAACACGTAGAGAACCAAATCAGATAAACTGAGATATGACCAAATTCCATATGATTGAAAGAACATAGAAACAAAGACTCAATTATACAGTCATAGTTGGTTCCTCACTCAATAAAATTTAATTTAATTTCACAGGCAATAAGAAGGAAAGAATTAATCAGCAAACATATATGCAGTAATTCCACCATTCATCATCAAAGAATCGAAGTTGCACGAAAGGGGAAATGGAAACGAATTTCTGAAATGGGTATGGGTACGAAACGTGACCTCCCCAAATTTTGGAAACGGGGAAACGCGATATATATATATATATATATATATATATATATATATATATATATATATATATATATTACAATTTAGGACATTTAAGAAATGTTATGTGAAATCATAAAACATACATGATAAATTATAATTTATTACATTCAAAGCATAAACTATTACATCACATTTACTCATGAATGATAACAGACACATAATGAAAATAGCAATATCGGAATATCCAAAACGAACCTTTATTATATATCAAAATCTCAAAATCAGCCTTTATTATATATATGAGGCTGCAAGTACCATAAAGTCAAAAGACTAATACTCATTATCAGAATCCTCATCAAAAATAGCAGCAGAAGCATGCTCAGCAATGGATGGTGTAGTTGAAGAAGATGATTGGCCAGTTTCACTTCTATGCTCCTGGTCCTCAATATTCATGGCAACAAGAAAGAGCTCCAAAACAGGATTTTTTGGATCCACATCCCATTCTTTAGAAGGACCATTGCCATATTCCAAACCCCTACGAGATGAAAGGCGAAGGTTGGAGTGCATTTAAACAAGATCCTCTGCCTTCTGTGAGCCCAACCTGTTGCGCTTCACAGAATGAATAAAACCATAGGTGCTCCAATTCCTTTCTGCTGATGAAGAGCTTGCCACTTAAGAAAGGATGTGAATGGCAAGGTTTTGCAAATGTACACCATTTGCTCCATGACAAATCCACCACCTAACTAGATTCATGGTGCTTCTCTCCTCCAAAGATGATATATCTGAATAATCATCTATTCCTGCAGCAAAACTGGCAAATTTTTCCTTCACCTCCCTCTGTAGATGTTAAAATTGGACAACTAGGTCCAAACTCCGGGTTGTGTTGCTCAGATGACGATCCTAATAATTTTATTGGATTCCTCTTTCAAAGAGGTGTAAGATTGATCTAAAGATCATCTCGATCGGATGAGCAGAACATATACTTTGAATTTATTCCACTTATGTGCTAGGTCGGCCTAGAATAAAATATAGACTTAAATGTCTTAAAGGACGTGTCCCACACCCCCAAAGATTCCTATATATTGGAGAGACTTAAAGTTCATTTGACACACATTGTTGTGGAGGAATTCTCTCTCTCTTGATGGCGTTGGAGCTGTGTATTCTTTGTTTGGGTTGTTCTAGGGTTATGTGTGACACGCTTGGCTGAATGACCTATCGGAGACTTTGCTGGTAGAAGCATCCTGCTGATCGCCGTAACGCCACCATTCATTATCTCTGTTTTGGCTTGTCTTCTATCGATCTATTAGCATGTTCTATCTTCTTGAGTATTGTGTCCTAATCTAAAATGGCATAGAACATGCTCAGAAATTAACATGATATCAGAGGATAAGGGGAAGACAATGTCCAAATCCGTGTTAAAGGAATTTCTCCTGTGCCCTAGATGCAGCTACAACGAGGCAATGGAATTCTTTACTTATTACTGATTCTATTCTAGCCTAGCACAAGAGAAATTCTCTGAAGGACAACGAATCCTTGTTCTAGGTACAAGAGTATCAATTATTAAAACAAAAAACAAAAAAAATGCGATGTGGAATTATGAGGCAGAGGTATATTTATTTTTTACCAAATCCAGCGGGAGCGCCGAGAGTCCCTGTACACTGGAATTGAAGAGGAATGAAGTGCCGGGAGTTAAATTTCAATATATATAGAGATCCGAAGAAGTCAAAATCGACGAATCTGAGAGGAATGGAAGAGATCCGTTTCTGCTACTGCAAAATCCGCCATTGCAGAGGTTACACAACCCAATTTATCCTCAGATGAAGGTCAACGAATTCAACCCAAATACAAACAGATACTGGCTATTGGGTTGCTCTGCGTCTACCCATATTTATATATGATGTTTTATCATTATAACGTAATGACGAGTTGAAAGAATCTATCCTAATTAACATGGTGATGAACATTGGAGCAACATGTCACTGGCCTGTTATATTTTTGTTTCAAGGTTGTAATTTTTTTTTTTGAGGTTTCAGAACAGAACACGGAGGACATGCCGCTGCCAACTCTTTTCAAGCAATAGCGTTTTTTTTCCCACGTGAGAAATGCTCGATTTTCATATCTCCACGATTACTGATACGATCATGCCCGTTAATTTTTGTGAACTCCCTGGTTGACAGATTGATGTGCTTTCCTGTGTTGGAACGCCGTCGGTCTCTCGAAAAAAAATTCGCTCCACGGTGTAGAGCACGCAAAGACGGCAATATCGTGGGGATGACTTTGGCCTTCCTGCAACATCTTCCACGAAAACACTGCGGCATACCCCGCCTCGCGGTCCGATCATAGGAGCCAAAATTTACCTTCCGCGTTATATCATGTCAGCTCCGCGATGCCATCTCGCAGACTCGAAGTTATAAATGTAAACTCTAAATCTCAGCAAACAATGCAACGAGCATGAATCCACCAACAATCGGATAATGTGGAGAGGCACCAACCGTCAAATAAGTTTACAATTAGAGCATGGCATTACGAATAAATAAATTGTATGTGAGAGGTACAAGATCCATTCTTCGTATTTCTGACAGAACAACATGCTGAAAGACGGATCAAGTCTGATCGAGTGCAGATCCGAGACACGAATTCAACTACCTGTGCGAAAGGGCTCAGTGAAATTGTTGACAGGATGTGCAGACCCCAACATATCAGTTGGATCGGGATCATCCTTAGCAATAATTTTTGGATCAACTCGTAGCTACAAAGCTACAAGCGGATTCATGTGGGTATATCTTTTGCATTGAAGACAGAGGACTGTTTGCTTAAATACTCTTGCACTAGTCAGCTCAATGTAAGGCTCTCATGTCAGTAGGTCTGCTGTTCAATGGGAGTAAGTAACATCGGATCTGTATTGCTCAGGAAGATCTGTGATACGACTACATCTTATAGAGTTGACCGAAGATTAAAGAAAAGATGTGATGATGCCTCTGTGAAATAATCACGTGAAGAAGTGTGAAAGAAGTGCGGATAAGGGTCTTGTAAAACAGTGTTAAGGTGTTGCACAAGACAGCATTAAAATGCAAATTAAAGGCTACCAACAGCAGTTAACGTCTGCCCAAAGGTAAGTTTGGATCTGCTCTATGTCGTTTTAATGCTCACTTCATGTTCTGTCTGGAATTCAAAGGTCGCTGAAGCTACGATAGTCTATATTGGAAGATTGTTTTCTGGGCAAGAAAAAAAAAAAAATAGAGGTGCCTCCTCACATTTCAAGGTCACTGTGGATGCAAGGGAAGGAGTTTGCTTTACTTGAGTGTGTTTTGGGCAAGAAGCATGAGGTAACTGCCCATGAACAATCCAGCAGCCCATTCATGAGGCACCTTGCATTGCCTAGGCTGCAGCTTTTGAAGGTTGTCCAATGACTGGATAGTGGATGGTGCAGCCTGCTAATGCCCTAACAGAAATTTACAGTTGTATACAAAAACTCAGTAAAGCCTTGAATTACTAAGCATCTCTTTTGGACAATCCCTGGAAAATAATTATCATATACAGTTTTCTAATATGTTTGATAAAACTGTCACTTCTGCAATTGATTTCTTGACTACATGTATATATCAGGGCCTGCTAATTATTGGTCATCATCAGCAAAATTCATTTCTATGGAAGTCATCTTTAAAATTTTCATTCTCTGGATTGTTTTGAAGATACAAGTCACTTTGATGAACAAAGGAACACATGTAACATATATTGATGACTCGAGGGGCAGTGCAGTGCCTCATTTAATAGTATTATGATATTGTTGTCTAGTGACAATGGTTGTGAACCAGCATATACCTGGACTTAATCTATTGGCAGTAACCTTAGAAAGTGCCTTGTCCAGATTTATCCTGTTGGAAAATTGGGGCTGGAACATTGATGGGCAGGAGTACCATTATGACTATACTGACATGAAGTAGGGTAATCGGTTCCTAGATCTATGAAATCTAGGAGAAAAATCGTAAAACTGAGATCTGAAGTCTTGGGCAGATCTGTAAATAAGAAGCAGTGTTGGTTGAGATGTCAGATGTAGTAGATGAAGCTCTCAAGTGCAGAAGGAATCATGTTTGGATTCCTAGTTCTGTGAGTCATAGTAAAGAGGGTTGGTTGAGGAAGCTACAACAGACCTCCTCAGAATAACAGGACTTCTAACACAAGCTAAGGCTTGTTGATATATTCTCCCTGTTCGCCAGTGACATAGATATATACCTATGTAGCTGTAAGCATGACACAGTAGCAGTCCCACATTGGAGCGTAATGGTAAAATGTGTTTTTGCAGCTTTCAGACACATTGTTGGAAGTCTTTAGCAAAAGACTATGGTCGTGGATGGTTTTGACTATGGGAAAATAAAACTCCCTTCCAAATTGGTGTCTGAAATGCTCTCATTTAAAAATAGATGTTTTTCTCTCGAGAGAGAAGCTAGCATTAAGAGGGAGAATACATCTCTGTATATAATCTTGAGCAGATACCATTGTTGAACGAAAGAAGATCTTCATGGCTCAGAGATATATGGCTTCAGAGGGGGAAATTCCGGAGGAAAACCAAGAAGCCATATAAATACCAGGGGTATCTAGCAACCATGAGTACAATATGAGCCTAGATCATGTGAAGAAGCTGTAAAGTATCTCAATCTGCAAGGATGCGAGGGTGATGGTTCCAAGACCACAGATCAAAGTTGTTGTCACCTCGATACAAAATCAAGCATGGACCTAATAGAAGTGCTGAAAAGATCTAGGCAAGATTCGTTGCCTGTGAGGAAGGCATAGACTATGATGTCACCCCTGCACTTGTGAACCGATATATCACCATTCGATCAATAATAGCCCTTGCTGCTACGCAAGGATGGAGTCTTCATCAGATAGATGAAAAGACCGCAATTCTGCATGATGCGATAAAGGAAGAGGTGTATAACCTCTGGGGTTCGAAGTCCAGGTTAGGGACACCCATGTCTGCAGGTTGAAGAAAGCTCTGTATGGGCTGAAGCAAGTACCCAGAGCTTGGTACGTGAGGATAGATAGCTACCTAATGAAGCTGGGCTTCACTCGTAGTAATGCTGATCTGAATCTTTACTTCAAGGTTGATAGAGAGAAGCCTCTCATTCTGGTGTTGTATGAGGACGACCTCTTCCTGACAGGTGCTGGCCCTTTCATTCATCAGTGCAAGAGGGAGCTTGCTACTGTATTCGAAAGAAAGGACCTAGGACTGGTGCACTACTTCCTAGACCTGGAGGTCTGGCAAAGACCTGGCGAGATTTTCCTCTCTCAAGGAAAATACATTATGAAGCTTCTGGTATGGTGGACTATAAGTCTGTGTCGACACCGACGGAGCTCAACTTCAAGAAGTTGAGTGGCAGCGCTGTTGGACCCGTATTGACAAATCCTACTGAGTATCATCAACTCGTAGGGGCCTTGATGTTCTTAGTGAACACCCGTCTAGACGTATGTTTTGCAGTGAATACTTTGAGTCAACACATGGTTGATCATAACATTCACTGGGTTGGTGACAAGAAACTCTTGAGATATCTCTGGGGCACGATAGACCTTGGGCTGAGTTACATTGCCGGGAGTATGACACTCCTTGATATACTGATGTCGATTGGGCTGGCAGTGTGGTGGATCGTAAGAGCACGTCTGGATGCTACTTCACAAGTAGATCTGCTTCGGGCAAGAAAAGGAAGTCGGTAGCTTTGAGCACCGCTGAGGTCGAATACATTGCAGCATGTATGACCCGTTGTGAAGTCACTTGGTTGTGAAAGCTCTTCAGTGAGTTGTTCGAGCATGTGCTAGATGCCACCGTTATCCTTTGTGATAACCAGAGGGGGATTCATTTGTCATAGAATCCCGGGTTCCACGATTGATCCAAGCATGTTGATGGCTGGTACAACTTTATCCAGGATATGGTACAGCGAGGCACCGTAAGGCTCGATCATATAGGAACTGATGAGCAGGTCGCGGATATTCTCACTATGCCCTTAGGGAAGGTCATGTTCCTAACCTTCCATGAGAGACTTGGTATCATGGAATGACCCTATGATGTGGGTCCTGTTGGACGATGAGCTCAAGGAGCTCTAGGGGGGCTTTGGGGACAGCTTTTCAGAGCTATGAGCAACCACAAAGCTAGGCTTGCCAAACTTTGTTCGTGTGCTTGGACCCCACCATTGTGATTATTGAGTTGGTTCACCTCTCATTATCTGTGCCCCATATGCATCCTACCCATTGAGTTCAGGGCTCATGGGAAGTACCTCTCATTTGGCCAATGAGGTGGGAAAAGCTAGAGACTAGTAGCAAAGACTGATGGACGTATCAGAGATTGTTGTACTCTCTATCTAGGATGGCACGATCCAACCACTTGATCTGGGATCAATTCTACTGAGGTCTCAGACCTTTGCCTGACTTCGGGTCAGATGAACCAACTTCGGGTTGGTTGGAGACTCTTTGTGAGTCTGATAGAGGTTTCGAACCTCTAAGCTGAATTTGTCAGCCGAGGGATGATGTCTTTGTGACTGACCCACTTCTATTCTGAAATAAAGAGGCCAGCAAAGCAAGTTACGGCGGGATGACGCACGATGTTTGGATTGCACTAGTGGACGGAGTTCTCCCTAGTTGAGAGGGAGTGTTAAAATTGGTCAACTAGGTCCAAACTCCGGGTTGTGCTGCTCAGATGACGATCCTAATATTTTTATTGGATTCCTCTTTCGGAGAGGTGTAAGATTGATCTAAAGATCATCTCGATCGGATGAGCAGAACATATACTTCGAATTTATTCCACTTATGTGCTAGGTCGGCCTAGAATAAAATATAGACTTAAAGGTCTTAAAGGACGTGTCACACACCCCCAAAGATTCCTATATATTGGAGAGACTTAGAGTTCATTTGACACACATTGTTGTGGAGGAATTCTCTCTCTCTTGATGGCGTTGGAGCTGTGTATTCTTTGTTTGGGTTGTTCTGGGGTTATGTGTGACACGCTTGGCTGAATGACCTATCGGAGACTTTGCTGGTAGAAGCATCCTGCTGATCGTCGTAACGCCACCATTCATTATCTCTGTTTTGGCTTGTCTTCTATCGATCTATTAGCATGTTCTATCTTCTTCAGTATTGTGTCCTAATCTGAAATGGCATAGAACATGTTCAGAAATTAACAGTAGATGAGCTGGAAAATTTCTGATAAGGGCTTTTTTCACCCCATTAGCCACCTCTCTATCCTTATGGAGTGCCTTCCTCTTCCCAATGCTTTGAGCAATAAGCTCCTCATCATAAAATTTGGGGTTCAAGGCATGTGCTAAAGTGTGCAATGGAGTGTTGAAATTGTTTTACCTATCAACAATGATTTTCTTGACTAATTCAGCAAAATGATCATCTACAAACAAAAGTTCTGGAGACTCTTGTGAAATTATTTCTATAGTTTTCTCAACCATGGAATCCATGCCATCATATACCTCTCCTAAGAAAGGTTGGTCAGTGTCAGCATTCTGAAGAAGCTCAAATGCAAGGGTTCTAAACATTAGCAAGAAATCTATCTTGCTCCACCAATCCTCATCAAGGCACAATCTACGCACCGTATATCCCCGCTCTGAATCTGCCTGTCTCCACTCAGCCCAAAGTTGACTCACCACCATAGACACTAATGCTTGCTTAACCTCAACAAGGCGATGCAACATTATGAAGTTTGAGGCATATCTTGTCTCAACAACTTTTAACAACTCCAATTTGGAGTACTCTCAAAATATTGCTTGAGATTGGTGGTGGTTGGTGATGAATTTAACAATCTCCCTTGCTTCCCAGTTCCCTTATCCATGGGACTTTATTGTCGATCTCCTCTAAGATTAGATTCAGATTATGGACAATGCAGGGTGTCTAAAAGATGTGGTCATACCTCCCCTCAATAATTAAACCTGCATCTTTGCATACTAGTGCATTATCCGTGATAACTTGAACCACCCTATTAGGACCTACTTGTTCAATAGATTTTATAATAACATCAACAATGAATTGTGCATCTTTTACCTCTCCCGAGCAGTCTTTCACCTTTAAAAACATTGCTCTTTTTGGTGAAGTGGCAATGATGATTATCGATGGTCTACGCCTTGTATCTATCTATCCATCTGAGACTATGGTAACCCCAGAGCTACTCCAAGAAGAACGAATTGGTGATAAGACATCCTCCACAAGATCCTTCTCATTTTTTAGAAGCTAAGTTCTAACTTTCTCATAGTTGGGCCCCTTGTACCCTTGAGGAGCTTTGTTAACTGCCCTTATCATATCTTGCCAGTAAGGAGGGCGAACAACATTGAACGGGATACCACATGCATAGATGCACCTAGCCACTCTGGAATCAAGTCTGAAATCCTATTACAGCAACTGGATTAAATTCTTCTAACTGTAAATTAATTAACAGTTTATTTGCTATGGCAAATATCAAATAAATCACACTACAACCTTCATAAAAAATACTGTGAAAAGTAATAGCATTGGAAACTGAGAAATATTCTAGCGCACACAAAATTATGGAACTGTTATTTTTGGACAAATGTCCCCAGAAAAACCCAACTTGCGAAAACATGTGTGGCAGTTGAGGGTTTTTATTATTATGTAGCAATTAAATAATCTGAGTACAATCTAGATGCCGAAAACTGGCAATCCTGCAGAGAAAATATTGCCAAAAATTATCTAAGGGCAATTACCCTCACTCTGAGCAATCTTGGCACTTGACAGCCCCTGAAAAGCAAGGTCTCCACCTAGCCCTGCGCAGGCCCTTTGTCACCTCTGCATAGTCCCTCAAACGCTACAGTTTTGAACTTCTACAAATCAAGTTGTTACGCATGTTGTTGACTGGGAAATTGTCTCTCCGACACTCTGGAAATATCTTTCGGCCTCTAGAACTGATAACTAGCTTCACCCCAACAAAATCAAATTGTCTTCTAAAGCTTCTGCGTTGTCTCTACGTAGCCTCCTGGAGAAATTTCGGCCTCTCTGTGATGTACTTACCGGATCTGGGAAAATTTTCCTCCGGCTTCACTGTCCTTGCCTCTCTCTGTCTCTACTTCCTTCTCTGGCTCAAACTCTTCGGGAAACTGCTACTGCTTTCTGGAAAATTGAACTTTCAAAAGAAATCGATCTCAAGTGTGTGTTCTCCATCTACCCATCAACTTCTTATAATCTTTTGTTGGACCTCCAATAGCGAAGATTAAAACTTAATTAAGGGATAAGCTAAGTCACCTGACATGGGGATTCAGGATTCAATGGATACGGGGATTCGAGAATCGGATTCGGGACACGGTGACCCCCGGAACAGGACACGTCCGGATGCGTTATATATTATTTTATTTAAAAAAAAAAAAAAAAAAAATATATATATATATATATATATATATATATATTAGAAATTAGATATTTTTTACACAAATTCATATAAATTCATTGATTCAAACATAGATTTAAGATCTTAGATACTCATACATGATACATTGATACATTGATAGTAGATACATCATACAATTGTCAATCATACATATTACAATTTACAAATTTACTCAGAAAGACAAGATAGTAAGATATTGTAGTTTTCTCATTAAGTCATCAGAATCAAAATGTGTTACATAAGTACACGGCCAATGGCAAATAGAAATAGAAAATAAAAAACAACTACAGTCTACAAGACTACAAGCCTAAAGCCTCAATGAGTCAGAGTCAATGAGTCATCAATCCTCATCATCATAATCAGCATCATTGTCCTCATCCTGATCATCATGCTCACCACTACTTTCTTCTGTTGCATCCTCATCCTATGTCATCTATGCATTTGCTGGTGTGGAGGATGATGCCTCTACTATGTCGGCATCATCAAATGTGACAGGCTCTAGCACTGGCGCATTGAGATCCAAGTTGGCCAATGCCAACTCAACACTGTTGTCCAAACCCATATCATCAGGAAAGACATCCCACATCTTTGTCTTTCCCTTCAACCAATCCTCCCTCTGCCTGTAGATGAGACGAAGGTTGGTGTGCACATACACCATTGTCTCTGCCCTGGAATGCTCAAGGCTACTCTTCTTCACACTATACAAATTCCCATATGTGCTCCAATTCCTCTCGCAACAAGAGGATGAAGTCACCTGAGAGAGGAGCCTCATGGCTAACTGCTATAGAGGAGGGCTTGTTGCCCCATGAGTTGCCCACCAAGAATAGGGCTTCTTAGCCCCCCTATCTCGAATCACGTCATAGCCTGCAAATCACCCAGTGCCAATGGAAAACTCTGCGAAGGCATCCTCCACCTCATCAAGGGATGCCCTCTCCTGAAAAATCCTCCTGAATGCATCTTTCCTCCCCTGTGAGATTTCACCATCCATGTGAGGAGGGAATCTGCGGGAAGGTCCACCATTCAGCCACTCATGGTTGTAGTATTTTGGGTTCAAGGAGTGAGCCAAACAATGTAAAGGTGTTACTTATTGGGTGGGGGGGGAGCACTCTTTCACCTCACCTTTGTTTCATATGCCACGAATACTTTTCTTTAGTGGGGCATAGCAAGAAGTATGTATGGTTGTAAGTTCCCAAGGAGTAGGTATGATGCATAGGTTGTTACAAAGTCTAGTCCAAAGGAGAAGAGGGACTGGAACAGATATCTCCCTAACTAGACTGGATCTGATATTGACCTAACTAGTAAGACAAACTAGAAAGGATTAGATAGAAGGATTAGAAGGGGAGGTAAAGACTCTTAGACAACCCTGAAACGGCACCATACATCCCCCGGAGGGTCCAATCCTACCAGAAAGATAAGAGACTAGTATCGATTTATTGATCAGACGAGGGAGGGGCGGATGGATCGAGGTTTCAGTCACCCAGGACACCAGGAAGGAACTTTTTGTTGCATGCTCCTGTGGGGATTGATGGTCCAGAAGCCCGAGACGTGAACTGCTCCCTTTGATACTCAGATATCGTGGTGTGGAACTCCCAGTTTATTATCATATAGAGAGAGAACTTATGAAACAACAATGGATGGTCAACATAGTTTAGTAGCGCCCAGCACTTTTGGAGCTTACCTTGCCCCCCCAATGATTCTGGATTACATGGCAGGACAACTGGGTGCGATGGTCTCGAGTAGCCAAGAAAGAAGGGAAAGGTTGTAGGTATGGTAGTTTACCTTTCATAGAGATATATCGTGGAACTTTCAGATGAGGAATTGGATTAGGGAAAACTCGATAGTTTCCTTGGGATGGATTAATAATCACCTTACCCTTCTTTAATTCTTGTCCCATCTGCTGACAAGAATATCCTGTATGCTGGTGAAGAAGGCCTCTAGTGATGTCTCATACTCTGGCACTGACTCTATAAAACAATGGTCCTCATAAACTCAATCATAGAATCCCATCCCTCATAAACCTCTCCTAGGATGGGTTGGTCTGTATCTACAAATCGAAGCAAGAAAATGATAGGCTCCATATCTGAATAACTAGATCTACCTTCTCCCACCAGATATCATCCAACACTATGTCCTTCACTTTCTTGAGGCTGCTTTATCCGTCTTTCTCCAAAAAGACCAAAACTCTGAAATAACCATGGCCCCAAGAGCGGTTTTGACCTCCCTCAACCTCTTCAACATGATGAATGAAGAGGCAAACCGTGTATCCGCAATCTTCAACAATGATAGATTGGTGTACTCCTTGTAGATAGTGACGGCATTTGTATGGTTTTGTACGAAGTTGCGGATATGTCGCACATCCTCAATAATGGCTCCAATCCAAAGCACATCAGAGGCAATAGATTTCAGTGCCAAGTTCAATGAATGGACAATGCAAGGTGTCCAAAATATTTGTGGATATTTTGCTTCCACAATCATGCCAACAGCCTTGCAAACAGGTGCATTATCTATAATGATTTGCACACAAGAATTGACACCTACATCTTCATTAATTTTAATAAATAACTCACCCATATATTGTGCATCCCTGTACTGTCCAAGTGCATCCGCTGATTTCAAGAAAACTGGACCATTCAAGGATGACACCATGAAGTTGATAAGTGGGTGGCGTGCTGGATCTGTCCATCCATCGAAACAATGCTAACCCCAAATGTTGGCCATGTTGATTTACTAGGCTCAAGCATTTTGTCCACCTCTTTCTTTGTCCTTGTCAACAATGTGGTTCTGAGTTTCTCTGACCCAGGAGGCACATACCCTGATGGAGCCCCGTGACTAAGAGCTCGACACATCTCAATAAATAGAGGTGACTGTGCAACATTAAAGGATATGAAGTTCTGATAGAAAAAAAATGCAATGGTGAGATCAAGCTCTTCCCTCTTCTCTTTTTCAAAAATATTGTCCATTGGACCAAGTGCAGTTGCCTTTCTCTTTGCTGATTGTCCCCTACTAAAACTCTCAAAAGGGAACTTGTTGCTACTTTTACTTAAGAATGGAAGGGGGTCATCATTCTTGTTTTGTTTTGATTTTGATGCCACAGTTGTCGCACCAACAAATTGCTCTTTCTTCAATTCATTCCTCTGTGGTGATTCAACTGCTAAACAAGCTTGAATGCCACAACCTAGCAAAGCCAACAAATGAGCTTTCACACGGAAATATGTGCTAGTGAAATGGGAGTTGCAAAAATTGCATTTCCATGAACAATTGCCTCCTCCCTTTGCCCTGCTGCCTGACCCTGCCTCTCTTGTCACATATTTCCACAATGGGTATTTGGGGTCATGAGTTTGTTTTCCCTGCACATTTGAAGCTGTTGTTGCAGCCCCACTTCCAATAGATGGAATACTTGCAGACCCTGATGAAATAGGGACAGGAGGGGCATCTCCAATGGGGACATCCTTCCCCTTTCTTTGCCCCTGTCTTACTGCCCCTGATTGAGCCATGAATACTGTAAAAAATAAACAAAAATAACCAAATATATAAAACATATGCACATGCAAACACTAACAGCAAACTAAATGCAAAAAAAATAGAGGGAAAGTGCATTTACTAGATGCTCAAATCTCTTTGAAAAAACTCCCTTTCTCCTTGCTAACCCTTGTTCCTTGCTCACTTCACAAACAAATAGTTGTGAGAAAGAATGGTCAAAATCCGAGTTTTATAACTCAACATCGCACTTTTTCGTTGGTCGAATCCGGTTGTACGGGATTTGATCGTGTCCGAACAGGACACAATCGAGATTCGACGTGTCCTGTACAGACACGATCGAATCCTGTGAAATGGGTACAAAACTGTTAAAATTGGACAACTAGGTCCAAATTCCATGTTGTGATGCTCAGATGAAGACACCAATATTTTTATTGGGTTCCTCCTTCTAAGAGGTGCAAGATCGATCTAAAGATCATCTTGATCCGATGAGCAGAACATTTATTTTGAATTTATTTTTAATACTTTCAAAATATGTGCAGGTCGGCCTTAAGGTTTTACAGCCCCAGCAAAAGTGTCACACACCCTCAGTGACTGATATAAATAGAGTCAATGTTGGAGGACATTTCAATCATCTCATCACACACATCCTCATGATCTGGAAATGGATGTCGTAAATCTGGATGATGGCGTAAATCTGGATGATGCCATAAATATGGATGATGCCATAAATTTGGATGATGCCGTAAATGGATGCCATAAATTTGGATGATGCCGTAAATTTGGATGACGTAATTATGGATGATGCCGTAAATATGGATGATGCTGAAAATGATGCCGTAAATATGGATGATGCCATAAATCTGGATGATGCCAGAAATCTGGATGTGGGATACTTTTGTTGAATTATTTTGTTATCCAATGAGTTGTCTTTAAGGGCTGTGTGTGTGACACTTCTGGTTGGCTAACCATATTGAGACTTTGCTGGTTGAAGCATCCTATTGACCACCATAACGCACCAACACACTTACATTTTTCTGGCTTGTCTTCTGTCGATCTACTGGTATGTTCTATCAGCACTTTACTTTCTTGTTTTTGTGATTGTTGACTGACATTGGGGATAAAAGAGAAGTTGCATCAAGCATAGAACATCTTCAAAAATTTACATGGGATCAGAGCTGAGGTGAAGACAAAGCCCTAGTTTGTAGCAATCACCGAAGAAGAGGATGGGTTCCTCAAACTACAATGGCTTTAAGGCTGATGAAAAATTGACTGGGAAGGATGACTTCCATGCTTGGAAGATGACATTGGATCTTAATTTGGAAGACCAAGATGTCATGGACTATGTGCAGGGTAAAATCCAAGAGCCTCCATCCACTGCAACTGCTGCTGCCAAATCAAAGTACAAGAAGGGGGAAATCAAAGCAAAGCTGATGATCAGGAACTCAATTCATAAGAGTCATGTTGCCTACATCTCTGAGCTAGATCACTATGCTAGAGAATGCCCTTTCAAGAAGGTCAAGAAAAGGAAGGCTCCCTTCGGCGAAAATGGGCAACCCTTCAAAAGGTCAAGAAATTCCAGGTCTGAGGAATAAAATGTTTTTGATGATAAAAGAAATGAATTCATTCTTGTATCTGCTCTCTCTGCTGCATCTCCACCCGACACTATGGATGTCTAGTTGATAGATAGTGGTGGCTCAAGGCACATCATCGGGTTCAAGGAAGCACTTACTGATATGGTTGAGAAGGATACTAATCTACAAATTATCCTTGGAGATAATGCCACACATCCTGTGAAAGGGACAGGGACTATGACCCTCCACTTGTCTCAAGGTTAAGTCCTCCGCCTGCAAGATGTACTATATGTACCTAATTTGAAGAAGAACCTTGTGTCTGTTTCGGCCATGGAAGACAAAGGTTTCAATGTGGCATTCATTGATGGAAGGTGCGCATGTGGAAGAAGAGTTTCAAGGAAGCTATCACGATTGGGTTTAGAGTTGGTACACTCTACCAGGTTGGAGGAAGTCCACTAGCAGCGATGACATGTGATACTATCCGACAGACTGAACTATGGCACCAGAGGTTTGAACAACTTCACTACAAGGCCCTTGCCGAAGCAAGGAAGGTGGTGACGGGGATGCCTGAGTTCTCAAATAATCATGAAGGTGTATGTCAAGGTTGTGCCGAAGGAAAGCATACAAGGGGACCTTTCCCCTCAAGTGTCACAAAGACATCTGATGTCTTGCAATTAGTACATTCTGATATGTCTGGTATGCTGCCTGTGACATCCTTGGGAGGATGTTCTTATTATATGAGACGAATGACTTCAAGAACTTTTGCAGAGGAGCTAGCATCAAGAGGGAGACCACAATGTCTGTGGGCTACAACGAAACTTCGAAGGCCTATAAAGTATATGTGCTTGGTCAAAGGGAAGTGGAGATATGCCACGATGTTACCTTTGACAAAGATGCTTCCTTGAGGAAAGTAGTCAATCTTCCGAGATCTGAGGAAGATCATGAAGCAAGGCCTAGAAATCAAGAAGAACCGAAGGATGAGACGATGCCCAAAGCTGAAGGACCAATGGACCTGATTGATCCACCTCCTTCAATAGGGAAGAGACCATCATGGCTCAGGGACACTCTCGAGGATGCCGAGGGACATATGGTCCCAAAGGGGGACATTCGTGAAAGCAAGAAGCTAAGTAGACACCAAGGGTATCTAGCAGCCATGAGTACTATTGTACAATATGAGCCTGGATCTTTTGAGGAAGACATAAGCATCAAATCTAGAAGGATGCTATGCACGAAGAGTATGAGTCCATAATGAAGAATGATGTCTGGGATGTGGTTCCAAGACCAGAGGACAAAACAGTTGTCACCTCGAAATGGCTCTACAAGATCAAGCATGGATCTGATGGAAGTATTGAAAAGTTCAAGGCAAGATTCGTTGCCCGTGGCTTCTCTCAAAAGGAAGGCATAGACTGATGATATATTTGCACCTGTGGCCCGATATACCACCATCTGATCTATCATAGCCCTTGCTGCTACGCAAGGATTGAGTCTTCATCAGATGGATGTGAAGACCACATTTCTGCATGGTGTGATAAAGGAAGAGGTGTATGTGGAGAAACCTCTGGGGTTCAAAGTCCAGGATCGGGACACCCATGTTTGCAGGTTGAAGAAATCCCTCTATGGGTTGAAGCAAGCACCCAGAGCTTGGTACCAGAGGATAGATAGCTACTTGATGAAGCCAGGCTTCACTCGTAGTAATGTTGATCCGAACCTTTACTTCAAGGTTGATAAAGAGAAGCCTCTCATTCTGGTGTTGTATGTAGACGACCTCTTCCTGACAGGTGTTGTCCCTCTCATTCATCAGTGCAAGAGGGAGCTCGTTGTTGTGTTTGAGATGAAGGACCTAGGACTCATGCACTACTTCCTAGGCCTGGAGGTCTAGCAGAGACCTGGCGAGATTTTCCTTTCTCAAGGAAAAAACATTGTGAAGCTTCTAGAAAGATTTAGTATGATGGACTGTAAGTCCGTGTCGACACCAATGGAGCTCAACTTTAAAAAGTTGAGTGGCAGCGTTGTTGGGCCCGTGCTAGCAAATCCTACTGAGTATCTTCAACTCATAGGGGCCCTGATGTTCTTAGTGAACACCCGTCTGGACGTATGTTGTGCAGTGAACACTTTGACTCAACACATGGTTGATCATAACATTCACTGGGTTGGTGCCAAGAAACTCTTGAGATATCTCTGAGGCACGATAGACCATGGGCTGAGATACACTGCCGGGAGTATGACAATCCATGGATATATTGATGAAGATTGGGCTGGCAGTGTGGTGGATCGCAAGAGCACATCTGGATGCTACTTCACATGTAGATCTGCTTCGGGCAGGAAACTGAAGTCGGTAGCCTTGAGCACCGCTGAGGCCGAATACATTGTAACATGTATGGCCTGTTGTGAAGTCACTTGGTTGCGAAAGCTCTTCAGTGAGCTATTCGAGCATGTGCTAGATGCCACCGTTATCCTTTGTGATAACTAGAGGGGGATTCGTTTGTCATAGAATCCCGTGTTCCACGAACGATCCAAGCATGTTGATGGCTGGTACCACTTTATCTGGGATATGGTACAGCGAGGCGCCGTAAGGCTCGATCATATAGGAACTGATGAGCAGGTCACGGATATTCTCACAATGCCCTTGGGGAAGGTCATGTTCCTAACCTTCCGTGAGAATCTTGGTATCGTGGAACGACCCTATTCTGAGGGTCCTGTTGGACGATGAGCTCTAGGAGCTCTGGGGGGCTTTGGGGATAGCTTCTCGGAGCTATAAGCAACCATAGGGCTAGGCTTGCCGAACCTTGTTGGTGTGCTTGGGCCCCACCGTGATGATTGAGTTGGTTCGCCTCTCATGATTTGTGCCCCGTATGCATCCTACCCATTTGAGTTCCGGACTCATGGGAAGTACCTCTCATTTGGCCAATGAGGTGGGAAAAGCTAGAGACTAGTAGCAAAGACTGATGGACGCATCAGAGATTGCCGTACCCTCTATCTAGGATGACACGTGTCCAACCACTTGATTTGGGATTAAGTCTAGTGAGGTTTCAGACCTCCTGACTTCGGGTCAGATAAACCAACTTTAGGTTGGTATGTGACTCTTTGAGTCCATGTGAGGTTTCAGACCTCCTACTGACTTCGGGTCAGATAAACCAACTTCGGGTTGGTATGTGACTCTTTGAGTCTATGTGAGGTTTCAGACCTCCAACTGACTTCAGGTTAGTGAGACTAACTTCGGGTTAGTATATATGACTCTCTTGAGTACAAGTGAGGTTTCAGACCTCCTACTGACTTCGGGACAGATAAACCGACTCCGGGTTGGTATGAGACTCTTTGTGAGTACTATAGAGGTTTCGGACCTCTGGGCTGAATCTGTCTGCCAGGAATGATGTCTTTGTGATTGACCCACTTCTGTTCTGAAATAAAGAGGCCAGCAAAGCAAGTTACAGCGGGATGACGCACAATGTTTGATTGCACAGGTGGATGGAATTCTCCCTAGTTGAGAGGGAGTGTTAAAATTGGACAACTAGGTCCAAACTCCATGTTGTGATGCTCAGATGAAGACACCAATATTTTTATTGGGTTCCTCTTTCGAAGGGGTGCAAGATCGATCTAAAGATCATCTTGATCCGACGAGCAGAACATTTATTTTGAATTTATTTTTAATACTTTCAAAATATGTGTAGGTCGGCCTTAAGGTTTTACACCCCCAGCAAATGTGTCACACACCCTCAGTGATTGATATAAATAGAGTCAACATTGGAGGACATTTCAATCATCTCATCACACACATCCTCATGATCCGGAAATAGATGCCATAAATCTGGATGATGTCGTAAATGGATGCCATAAATTTGGATGATGCCGTAAATGGATGCCATAAATTTGGATGATACCGTAAATATGGATGATGCCGTAAATCTGGATGACGTAATTATGGATGATGCCGTAAATATGGATGATGTCGTAAATATGGATGATGCCGAAAATGGATGCCATAAATATGGATGATGTCGTAAATCTGGATGATGCCGGAAATCTGGATATGGGATTCTTTTGTTGAATTATGTTGATTATCCGATGAGCTGTCTTTAAGGGCTGTGTGTGTGACACTTCTGGTTGGCTGACCATATTGAGACTTTGTTGGTTGAAGCATCCTGTTGACCTCCGTAACGCACCAACACACTTATATTTTTTTGGCTTGTCTTTTGTCGATCTACTGGTATGTTCTATCAGCACTTTACTTTCTTGTTTTTGTGATTGCTGACTGACATTGGGGATAAAAGTAAAGTTGCATCAAGCATAGAACATCTTCAAAAATTTACAAAATCCGTATGTATCGTATCCAATACAACAGATTCGGGACACGTGGGCCCCACCCAACGAATCTGGTTTCTTATGGGATAAGATTATTTCCCAATCAATCCATGTGAGTTTCTAAATAATTCACACCTTTAATTATGATTAACTAACTCCTTTTCCTAAATTTAGACTTAATAAATATTTAAAAATAGACTAATAGTCTAATTGAGACACTTCTAGGTGGAATTTCTAGAAATGATTTATGGGTTATGGAGAATTCCTATGTTTTAGTCTCTCCACAAAGTTTCGAGACTAGAACACCTCCGATGCTACAAAAACTAAGAGGAAGCCCCTAGGAAATGTCCCCAAACTATTAAGGACTTCATTAGGAACTTGGAGACTTGTTGGCCATCCCCAGAACGTGCCAGACAAATTTTGGGAATGTTCTAGGCAGATTTCAAGGATTTTCTGAGCAGGTTTCAGGGATACTCCAAGTATATACATCTTCAATTTTAACAATCATGGAAATTGATGATTGGACAATAGGGACATTTTTCCCGTCCATCATTATTGTATTGCACTTAATCCAAATCTATTGTACAATTTGCAGCTCAAAACATGGGTTTTGTATTTGGGTTTTTGGTGATTTATATATTGCATTCAGCAACAACATTACAACAAACAAAACATCCATGTCAAAAAAACAATAAATGCAACCTTTCAAAGTGCTGATTCTCATTATTGCTCTTAGTCTTCTCATTTGTTGAGTCATTTCAGCTTTTACATGTACATGGGTTTCCACTAGTCATTCAAATCCAATGCTTCCAACATTCAAACCTCGAGCATTGTGAAAACAATCAAATAGTAGTGACTTGGATTGGATACTAAATGTTTAATTAAATTTATATTTAATCATCTTCTTTATCTGAAAGATGAATCTAATCTCTTTACAGAACCAATGTGCTTTATAATGCCTTTCAGCGCCGCTGTAAAAATATGCAAAACCTATTGAGAAGGGAATGTCATCTATGTTTTAACATAATCATCATTGACAAGAAATATGAGAAAGAAAAGCAGCTATAGAGAAAGCTCTCTATTTCATAGACCCTTTATGGTCCTTATTGCAAAATGAAAACAGTTACACTTATGTTTCCTAAAGCTAAATTGCTTTTTTCTCATGTCTAATGGCCAATGATGGAATGTCACAGAGACCATTTTAAATTGCTCCAGCTTTTTCAGGATTGGCAAGTGTAAGGGCTATGCGCAGTACTATATAGTGTGGTTTGTTATGCCTACAAGCTTTTTGCAACTATAAATTTTATGGTGAATTCTAAATTTTTAATGCTTTTTTAATATATATATAAGATTGTCACCCCGACTTGATGTCCCTTGAAAATTTTGGGGGTACACACTAGCCATCCAAGAGACACATCCCCCCACCCGTCATTCCCCAATCCCAAAACCCAATGCAACGTAGATTTATCATAAGTAGAAATATGCACATATAACTCCATTACCAACATTAAAACTCTTAATAAAGTTGAACACCTACAACTTCAAAAGATATATTGTATGTCAAAAGTACTGTCATGTTTAATGCATGTTGTTCTACTATAAATTCTTCTGGAAGTGACTAGAAATATACCACGCAAAACAAGAAATAGAGTCGGTGGGTTAGCATTTGTTGCATGTTGAAGGACAAACTCTTCCGGAACTTTGCTGCATCAAAATAAACCAAAACATTATATATAGATAAGTTATTTCAAGGCTGCTTTGATCTAAACTAGGACACAGCATGAATGCCAATATACTGCTGAAAGCTAATCGGTTCAATTGTTCCCCCTTATGTATCAACTTTAGATTTTCAATATAAATACCTCAGAGCTTCAGCTCCTAGAATTTGCTCACGAGGAATCCACCCATCAATATTCATCAAGTCCAACCAATGTCCAATGATATCCAAGCATATGTGAAGGTCCCACCGCCTACAATCAATCAACTCCTAATATAATTTAATGTCACTATGTCAAGGAAGCGATTAGTACAAGACAACCAAAATAAAAGGTGAACAAAAGATGTAGAGAAAAGACACAATATTAACATTTTTTATTAGGAGCAACTTACCATATTAGAAGTTGATGAAAGCCTTCATCCCATAGAAAACCTCGTGGAAAGAAAGAACGACTAGGAACAGCTGTATAAAGAGCTGCTGGCCAGTATAACGCAAAATTATTGTTAACTCCATCCTGCCCAAAGATATCAAACATGTAAAAATCATTGGGCTTATATCATCAAAAAGAATGATGTAACTGCCCTCACAATGTAAAGCTCAACCTAGATGAACCATTCAACTCATTAGCCATTATATAACAAAGTTTCATGGAGGCCACCTGACGATAGAATAGATCGATTAGGGAGTATATATTCATTTAAATTACTTTTCTGGTAGTTATCTTTTCCCAACTGCATGCACTCACCCTGCAACTAAATCTCCCAATAGACTTAGCAAAACTAGTGTTTGACAATCTCTCTCTTTCCAATGCTTGTGTCTTGTCCTTCCTCTTTCTCTTGTACTCATACATTTGATTCCCCTATTATACTTATTACTAACTCTATACCTACATCTTAAAACCCTAACTTCAGTCTGTGCTATGAAAACATTAAAAATAGAGTATCCGATAGCTCAATTTCCCATCATTGAAAGTTTGAAGAAAGTTATCTCTACTACATTAGATACAAGTTGCAAAATATATCACACCAAGGAAATGTACATATCTATGGTGAATGAGCAAAAACAAAGTAACATGAAAATTATATCTCAAACACATATTTCAGTGTGTAATAGATATGATCAAGTCTTCAAGGAAATAATGAAAAAAGGTCGTCGACAAATGAAACATTCCTATTTATGAAAAAAAATGTGTGCACGTGTTGGGAAATTATCTCAATACCTCTATTCAAAGGTAACCAACAGAAATTGTTGATAACTAGTAATAGTTACTGTACCCAGCAAAAGTGGGTAACCCATAGGAGAAAAATTTTCTCCCCTTTGGTCAGCCAACTAGCCAGCAGCTCTATAGATGCAATGTGTGTGTGTGTGTGTATATAGCAGAATATATGAAAACATGCATATTCATACATAAATCAAGATAGAAATGGCATCCATAACACATTAATAATTAATTATTCGAGCATCAACCATCTAGAATCTAGGTTCTATTAATTACAAACAAACATATGAATTTTTAAGTCATATAATAGAAAGTGAACCATTAACTTATACAATGAAATAGATAATCTACCATCTATCAACATTAACATGACCAAATTGTGTTCACCAATTGTAAAAGCACCGATGTTTCCAAATGCTGTAGTTGTTGGGTAGCACCACCATGCATGTTCCACCACTCCTTGACAAACAATGTTCCACCATTACTTATATCTGGATCCTCATCACTAGTATCATCTTTCATTCTTTTCCTTCTGTCTAGCCTTTGTCTCTACCTCAATTTTATAGGGACATTAGTGGACACAGCCCAATTTTGATCAAACTACCTAAACCAAGACTTAAAATATGGTATGATCTAGAATTGGTTTAATCAATGATATTGATCTGAGAGAATGGTACATTTTTGCTAAGACCATGACAAAGAAGTTCAACAATCAACACCACCAACATGTAGAAATTTGACTGTAAATACCTCCTGGTTTCAAGTTTGGTTTTCACATCATGTTTAATGCCCTTCACTTCAGTATTAGCAGCTCATATAAACTTTAATATAAATATCAAAAGGAAACTCGAGATCTACTCTACTTTTGACATTTGCTAAGAACACAAACATTCATGAAATTAGGACACAGATTTTTGGTCAAGTTGACTCTGGAAAAACCCCGAAGGGAAAACCAGTGAGAGAGAGTTTGTTTATTTCAGATACAGAAATTATTACAGAACAAAATTCAACATGCAGTCAACTTATCTCCCTGATATTTTGCTCAGAACTCCTTAGAAAATGTCCTGACAGCTCCTTAGAAATTTCTGCTAGCAACCCCTTGATTTCTGTGTTGAACAGACCTCATTTTTTATGCCCAGAACTACTCAAAAAACTGTGCCTTATCCCCCTCGAAATTCATGCTAGCTATATGAATTTCCTTGCTAAGTTTTCTCCTCAAAAAACATGTTCCGCCCTTCAAAACCTATGCTGGTCTGCAGTTCCGATAGACAGCAATTAATGAGGTCTGTCTCCCTCGATTTTGATGCCAGTTCTCCTTGAAAACCGTGCTGCTATTGACAGAAATAAGCTCACGATTATGAATAGATGAATAAGCTCTCTATTATGAACACTTCATTTCATGTACTTTGGCATTGTTGGCTTATGTCTTTCTTTCATTTGTAAAGTCAATTTTGATGTCATAAGTTAGATGTGATGAGACATAGGCCATCCATCCACATGCCTCTTGCCTGAATGAGTTTCTCACATGTATATAAAAGATTCAGGAGTTCTCATGCACTCTTCTCCTAAGAGTACATGTCCCCAAGTAACAGCCAGATATTACCCTTCATATTGACGAGTGGTAAAGAGATATTTACGAGGGTACACACCTTATTTTCCTTGCTTGAGGATAAATTAGCAAAGTGGTTCTCCTTAAGGAATCATGTTGTGCTCTTGGTTGACGATCTTTGATGATCTTGGCTATTTCTTTGGTGCCTTGATGGCGCTTGGGCAATATAAATCCTTGTTCTATGGAGGATGTTAATATGATTAATGTTGTTCCATGTGGATGTTGCTCACTTGGTGATTTTGCTTCATGGAGATGCTCTTGCATGTTTTCGTGGAGTTTCAAAAATTGATCTAATATGGATCTTATAGAACAGCGCTCTGCCATTTTACATGTCTACTGGTTTATTATGATGATATTTACTGATATAGACAACTTATCTTGTGGAGTTCCCATCTCTTAATTTTTTAGAGCACCATAGGGGATTAATCATGGTCATGATGATGTATACTTTTGGAGGAGGTTTCTAGATTCTCTCATGTCTATTACACTTCATTGATGATATTAGACATAATAGACATCTATCTCTTCAGAGCCGCTCGTCACTTTGGCAGACTTTGGAGCCCTTCTAGGGGATTTCATAAGGTCATATGATGCTAGATCTTCTACTGAAGCTTTCAACCACTTGAAGTGTCTATTTTACTTCTACAGGAATAGATGGGATGGTCGACATCTCTTCTTGATGAGCACCCACCTCCTCGGCACAATTCTAGCATCCTAGAGTTTCAAGGCAGGGTTGATGGATCCTGCTGATTAGACAAGAGATTTGGGATTTCTTTCCGTCCATTTGGGATTTAGACACTTTATTTGGTGGACATCATTGTTCCTTAATTGACTTTTGGCTCTTGATTTAGCGTCTATGGATTTTTAGCTCATCTGTGGTTTGGACACTTCTCGGTTGAGGGTGTGTTAGTTTTATCTTGTCTATTGAGCTTCTATTATCACATTTGATGGAGTAGACATCACTTGGAGTAAGCACCTTGCTTCTACCATTTTAAATTTTGGGTACCAAGGACAAGTAGTTCCCTATGGCTTTGATCTTTTGGCTAGGGAAAAGGGTCCGCTCTATTGTGCCTCTTCTCCTAAAAGTGATTTTATAAGTGGTAAATTCGGTTTAATTTAAAAGTGACTTTATAAGTGATAAAGTTACGTTCTAATT
The DNA here is from genome assembly GCA_034641835.2 of Pinus albicaulis. Lineage (NCBI taxonomy): Eukaryota > Viridiplantae > Streptophyta > Pinopsida > Pinales > Pinaceae > Pinus > Pinus albicaulis. The sequence continues at coordinate 1,174,035,718 of CM076584.1, read as the reverse complement.
TGAAAGTGACTTTATTAAAGTCAATGAAGAATTAGAAAGTGAAAAGTGACTATGGAAATAAAAGACTAAGTGAGTCTTTATTTAAGTTGGCGAGTGATTAAATAGAAAAAGTGAAAATAATGCACATTTATTTTCAGCCCTTGATCTAAAGCTTTCTCAGCCATTGGATCTAAGGATCACTCAAGAGTCACTTAGGTTAGGTCAAAAGGAGAGAATAAGAGAAAAATATCTGTTGAGGAGGTAAATCCCCTCTGCGGACAGAGGCGATCCCTACTAGCCCAGCAGGGGTCTAGCAACAAACAAACAATGCTATGACGCAAGCTCCTAGTTACGAATGAAAGACTTGGGATAAGAGCCTACCTGGATTCCAATGCTAGATCTGAAGAAGAGATGTCCCCGTCCTTCCGCCCTGGCAGATCACAATCCTTCCGCGATCTCCGCGGATGAACACCTGCACACAGAAGAAACGAACGGATACAAGCATAGGAACCAGCATACGTAACTAAACATCGGTCAGAAAAGATATTACTCGCATTAACATGATGGAAAAAGGAGTGGAACCATAATCATAGTCATCTATTAAAGTGATAAACGAATAGAAGTTACAACCAAGTTCTGACGTCGCGGCTTCCTTCGAACGGGTCTCCGGTTGTCCACGTCTCGCAAAGCTCGCCAAGGAAAGGGAAACCTCTCCAGAGTCTCGTAACAATGGTCTCCTCGCTTGAATGGGCCTTAAGGGAAAGAAGGGATTCTTTACAGCACAAAGGCACTTGGGAATAGAGAGATGCAAAGCTTCAGCACTTCAAGACTAGCTTGCCATGGATCTGAGCAAGCTTTTATAGATGGGGAAGGAGGGAGTTGGGATCCCTATTATTATGGGATTGGCCCTATCAACAAGGAAGGTTCCATAGAAGGTGTCAAAACCACTTCCCTTCCATAGAACTCCCGCAGCCAAACCTCCCAACTCAAGATAGGCAATGGTTGTGAGTTTGTTTGAACTCAACTTCCGCCATCCATATTTAAAAAACAGTCCCTAAAATGGGTGGCGCGATTGCTGCTCTATGACAGAGCGCCAAGTGGCGCGACCTCTTTACAGGATTTACCTGATTGGCGCGAGCACTGAACTGTCTACCCGCGCCAATGCAAAAAGAGCTGTTTTTTATGAGTTTTGCAAGGAGATGTCTCAATGCGCTCCTTTTCTCTTTCTTTTCATGCATTTTTTAATGATTTCCCCTTAGAAATCAGCTCTGTAAGGGCACCTTTGAAATTTTAGGGCCGGGCCAAGTGGCGCGGGTATCGGGCACGGACCCGCGCCACTGAGCTCTTTTTACCAAAGGGCCCGCGCCACATGGCGCGACTGTCAGCAAAACAGTCGCGCCAGCGGCGGAACCCAAATTTCCGCCTAAAATTCCGCTATTTATACCAAATTTCTTGAATTTTGAAGCTCACAAAAGATCTAATCAGGGGCTTTGGACCATGTGAATGCAGATAAACAGTCATAATGGCAATTGAATGGAAGGAACGAGAACACGGAGATGAGGACGAAGAGGCCATGCAAAGCCAAGCATGTATGAATGCTCTGAGAGACTGTGGCTTAAAAAAGTTCTTCCTCACGCCATGCTTACGAGCTCAGCCTGAGCTCCTCCAATATCTGATCAACCTCTGGGATGAAAACGACCAAGTATTCAGAATACGAGACCAGGTGTTGGAATTGGAGGTCACCGACATTTATTTCGTTACTGGATTATCCCACAGGGGTCCAATCCCTGTACTGACTGGGAGCAGACCATCAGGGGAAAAGATGGAAGAAGTAATGGCGCGGGTGTGCCGTGGGGCACAAACAGGAACAGGGAGTAAGAAGGTATACATTTCAACCATCCCCGATCTAGCACTGAGAGTCGTACTCCACACCATTACGCGGGCTGCTGGATCGCAGGCACCGCACGAGGCTACAAAAACTCAACTCTTATTGGCCTCAGAATGCATGGGTCCCCGACTGTACGATTGGGCAACAGCCGTCACGATCAACATGAAAAGGCAGCTCACCAAGTGTAAAACGGCAACCGAAGCAGCTTGGGTATGTTCCATCTGGTATCGTTCATTCCGGGAACGCATACCAACCTTCCAGGGCCAAGAGGCCCATGTGGCGAGTCCGGTACCACGAGAGCCGAGAATGGCTCGCTGGGCAGCACTGATGCCCAGATCTGGAGGCGGGCAACAGATGTCCTGGAAACCCGAGTTCTTTAGGTGGCTACGGCGCCAACTAATCGTTGTGGAAGATTGGCCCTATTCGGGAACTGACTTTACAGGGGACCCAGATCTCCCGCTACCAGAAGGAGACGACTGGGATGAAGAGCTGGGTAAGACCTCATATTTTTGATTTTATGTTTATATGTTTTTTTGTTAATACACACTTGTCTAAACACAATTATATATGCATGCAGATGTAGGACCTGAGAGACCAGCCGGGATGTCTCCTATCTCCCGGAGGACACAACTCGCCCCTGAGATCCAGGGGGAAGGCACCGGAGGAGAGGCACTGGTTCATAACCTCGAGGGGATCGTCCATGGGATCCCAGACTATGCCCGGCTGTCAGACGTACCGATGGAGTACCAGCGCCATACGGTGGGAGTTCCAAACCGGCTCCACCGAATCCTGAGGCGGCTAGTGCGTGCAGTGACGTGCTATCATGAGCACCATGCTGATTAGTCTCTAGGATTTAACCACACCTATTTTTTTGAGAGACACAGTGTCTCCGGATGTATTAAGACAATTATGTATATTTTTTGAGTTTTATGTGACACACTTCTATGTAAACATTTCGATATCTATATATATGCATATCTATTTCTCGATGAGTCTTCTTTACATGTGATGATGATTTATAAATTGCGCAAATGTCTATCTAACACCAAATTTGCTACTGCATCTGTCAATGTATTCAAATGTCTAGGTATATGATGATATGTAATGTATTCAAAATTCCTTTCCAGTAATCGAATACGCAAATACAATCGTAAAATGGACGGGTTTCTTACCGAATAGTGCCCGTTCAGCTGCAACACTACAAGCTGTGAATCTAGGTTCACGAGCAATTCACGGATACCAAGGTTTACTGCCTCGGTTAATAATTCCAACACGGCGCTATATTCCGCGATATTGTTCGTGGTACGTCCTAAACACACACCTTGCAGGTCGATCAACTCACCAGCAGGATCATAGATTACCCAGGCTGCAGAAGACAGATTCCTGGTATTGCGGGAGGCACCGTCCGCGAAACCAACAAATGGATGAAAAGACATCTGCACAACCAGGAAGACCCGATCAGCAGAAAGATGTTTACAAAGCACACCACACCATGCACACAAATGACAATCACACACCTATGTACACACACCACACCAAAATTCATTTCAGGCGTAGTACTTCTTAAGGTACAGCCCATTTCTGGGCTGCGCCAATGGAACTCCTTCGTAGTCTATAAGCTCGTAGGCCCCATTTTTCAAAACACGTTTTACTATGTAGGGACCGTGCCACATGGGCTGGAGTTTACCGGCACCAAGCTTATCATGTGCTTGATCGTACAAGAGGACTAGGTCTCCTTCAATGAAAGAACGGGGAGAAACAGATTGATCAAAATGAGATTTGACCCTCTTCTTTTGTGCTTCGATGATCAAAGCAGCTAGACGACGGGTTTCATCCAACCGTTCGAGATACATAAGACGCTCTTCCTCAGGAGAAGTATCCGGTAAGAGCTCCACAGCTAACTTAAGCGAAGGAATTTCGCATTCAACCGGCAAAGTAGCTTCCAGACCGTACACCAGTTGGAATGGTGTGAATCCGGTTGCACTTTTAGCAGATGTTCGGTACGCCCAGAGAGCTGAGAACAGTTGGAGATGCCAATTGGATTTATGAATCCCAACTGTTCGTTGAAGCATAGTGACCAAAACCTTTTTCACCGCTTCAACCTGACCGTTCGCTTGAGGGTAGTATGGCGTTGAGCTGTCGTGACGCAGGCCCAACGCAGCTGTCAGCTCCGCCATCATGTAATCACGAAAATGAGTACCGTGATCAGTGACGATAGCTTGAGGAACCCCGAATCGTGCAATAACATGGTTGAATAAAAATGAAGCAAATTCGTTCTTCCGCTGTGTTCTTTTGGTATCGCTCTGCCCATTTAGTGCAAGTAGTCGACGGCGACAATGATATACGCATGCCCCTACGAGTGAGGGTTACACGCCTATAAAAATCCACGCCCATTTCGAAGAAAGGGCCGACGCGTAACAACGGATGCAAAGGGGAACGGCGGCGCGCGCATCCATATTGATAAATCCGGCACGCATGGCATATACTGACCGTGCTGATACAATCCCCAAATATAGAAGGCCAAATAACCCGGGCCTCAGAATCTTTGGGCATGGGCATATCCCCGGGACATGTGTCCACCATTGTGCGCCACCGTGGCACTATTCAAGACTTTTCACCCTCGTCCAAGGTAAGGCATCGGCCGGAAAGACCGAATCTACTCCAATACGATATATCTCCTACCATGCGGTAGGGTTGGGACTCGGTGCCGAATCCGACTTCACAGGCAAGCTATCCAACTCAGACCGGAATGTCGCGGTCTGAAGATACACTATGATGTCCCCGTACCAAGGATCACGAGTATCGATAAGAAACAACGTTTCGTCCGGAATATGATCTTCAGAGTGTTCAGGAAGAGAGTCTGGAGGGAGAGAACATATCAAATCCGCGAAGACCAGTGATTTAGTTGACTTGGCAGTGGTGAACTCCAAATCAAACTCCTGCAGGATGACGATCCATTTGGAGTACTTTCCCCCCAGCAATTGTCTAGAAAGAATATATGTCATGGGGTTGCAGTCTGAAACCACCGTTATCGTGCGCAAAAGGATGTAATGGCGAAAGCGCTGTACAGCGTGTACGGCTGCTAAGGCCAACTTCTCAACATGTGCATAACGCGTTTCCGGGTCGAGAAGGTTCCGAGAGAGGTAATAAACAACATGTTCATCACCGTTTTCGTCATCCTGCACCAAGACCATGGCGATGGTGCTTAATGCGGCGGCTAGATACAAAGTAAAGTCGCGGTGGTAGTCCGGAGGACGAAGCAACGGAGCATTGACGAGCAATGTCTTCAACTTCTCAAAGGATTCTTGAGCGATTTCGTCCCAATGAAAGGGAACATTCTGCTTTAACAAACGAGTGAATCCTTTGGCCACCTCGGCGTAATTTGGGATGAAGCGTCTAAGAAAATTCGCTTTCCCTTGCAGACTCTGCAACTGATAAAGGGAGGAGGGTGACGGGAGATTTATAATGGCCTCAACCTTCATAGGGTCGAGGCGAATTCCGTCTTTCGAGACTATAAAGCCTAAAAGACGGCCAGAATCGACGCAGAAGACACACTTATGAGGATTGAGCCTAATGTTGTAGCGTCTACAGCGAAGAAATATCTGGCGAAGATGTTCAGGATGATCCTCTCGCTTACCCGAATGGGCAGGCAAGTCATCCAGATAAGGCTGGACAATATGGCGAATATCATGAAAAGCATATGACATCGCACGCTGAAACGTGGCGCCAGCGTTCTTTAAGCCGAACGGGAGTTTTTTGTATGCAAAAGTGCCCCACGGACAGATGAATGTGGTCTTATGTTGATCCTCAGGTGCGATATTGATCTGGTTGTAACCTGAGAAACCGTCCATTAAGGAATAGATCTCACTCCCCGCGCAATCGTCGATAATCTGATCGATAAACGGAGTGGGATAATTATCCTTAGGACAGGCGCGATTGATATCGCGATAATCTACACAGACTCGAATGGTACCCTGCTTTTTATCGACAGGGACGATGTTGGACACCCATTCTGTAAGGGGGATAGGATAAATAAACCCCGCGTTCAGAAGTTTTTCAACTTCTGCCTTGATAGCGGCGGCTTTCCGAGGATGCATGGGACGCAAGCGTTGGCGCACGGGTTTCGCACCCGGATAGGTTGGAATCTCGTGCACGACAATACTAGGATCAATTCCCGGCATTTCCTCGTAGGACCACGCAAAAACATCTCTGAACTCTTTGAAAAGTTCCGTATAGACCTGAATCTCCTCGGGAGAACAAGTCACACCCACATGAATGTTCTCAACAATCCCTAGTTTAACAGAGATGTTGATAGGAACCGTTTGAGTAATGTTACTCAGATTACCCTCCGAAAAGACCTCGTGTGTCAAGATCGGTGTTTGAAGAGGAGGGGAAGGAACCTGAGTAGCATAGCGCTCGAGACAGTCAGTCATTGCCCCCAAGCTAGGCATAAACGAGGAACGATGATGTCCATCGCCCCAGGGTAGCTCCTCAAGAGACATAGTTTCAATGATAGCCTCATCTGAAGGAAGAGTCTCTCTAAGAGGATCAGGCGAATCAGCCTGACCAAGCCAGGGGGATTGTGAGTAGACGTCAAGAGCCATGCTCATCGGAGCATGCTGAGGAGGTGGAGGGTCCGATGCGTCAACAATCTCACAGTAGCTGATCTCTACTGGCGTTAAAGGCATGGATTCTCCAAACTCATATACCTGATCAGGTGTAGGAATCAGCCAGGGGTCATCAGTCCTGGACAACATGTTAACTTGAGCGGTATTCGGTGGCGGCGCAGGGAAAATACCCATGAGGACTGGGTCTTTGAAGAGACCAGGTCCTATGCTGTCTGGGGGATTCGGAATTTGATCCACATACGACACGTTGTTCTCAGAGCTCGAGGTAAAAAATGACAACTGGTCTACTGTGACAATCTTGCCCTCGTGAGGGAACTTGATGAATCGAAAGACAGTAGACGGCACGCAGAGCATGGCATGGGTCCAGCTGCGGCCAAGAAGTATATTGTAGTTGAGTTTAGCGTAAACCACTTCTACTTCCACGTTGACAGTTTTTCCCTGTAATGTAATCGCCAAACTCTCGAGAACTCCCAGGGGTTTAGATTCCCGACCATCAAATGCCTCAAGGGCATTGGGAGATGACGATAAGGTTGGAGAGCCGATGGCCTTCCAACAAGCGGAGGACATAACGCAGGTAGATGCACCTTCATCTACGATGGCTCTGTGAACGTTCAGACCGTTAATCCCGACTTGAATAACCAAAGCGATTTGATGTGGAAGCCGGGGAGTAAAATTATCCAGATCAAAGGTGAGAAGGCTCGAGTCGGCGGGATCAATACCACCGATGGCAGACAGTAAAGCCTTCCGTTGTGAAGGACAACTTTGAAGAACCTCAAGTGCAGACATGGCACATGGCGCCTGTGCCAGATCCTCAACGATGCTATAATGTTGAGCGGCACGAGCATTTGGGTTATAAGAGGATCTCCGAAGAACACCCTTGGGAGGTGGCTTCACAACGGGTTCGAGAGTCGGCTTCTCGATTTCCAATGAACCAGAAGCAGGTGGGGGAGGCGGTCCTTCCGCCACCGCCTTCCCGGGTGCCTGCTGCTGACTATTGTAATCCTTCGATCTCGTAGCGATAGTGATAGGTGCATTAGTCTTCATCATGAAAACCTGAGACCCAAACGGTGCAGATGATGAACCTTGTTCGACCATCTGGGTCTGCTGAGATGGAAATGGCTCTTTTAAAACAGCCGGGGTTCCCTTTGAGCCTTTAAGAAGTTGATTGATTTCGGATCGTCGTGGACAATCCTTAGTGTAATGGTCACCTTCACAGATGAGGCAGGGGAATTTCGGCTTACGTTGGGAGCCATCCTCGGTTCGAGTTTTAGATTCTGGTTTTGGGGCATCAGATTTTGATTTGCCTTTGCCCTTCTTCTTCCCCTTGGAGGATTTGTCTGCAGGATTGGCCTGAACAGCATTTACCTCCGCGGATTTACCAGAATCGGATGAGGCGGGATTAGCAGAGGTATTGTTGGAAGAATTAGCCTTCTGCTTCCCATTCGAAGACTTCTTCGAATTTTGAGAGACGGAACTAATGACGCCATCCACCGTAGGGGTAGGCGGGGTATTTTTGGCTCCGGGCCGTGGAGCATCAGGCAGGATGTCATAAAGCGTGCCAGATTGTGAATAAACAAGATCCAGATACTGGGCACGCGCGATAGCTTGTTCCTCCGTCACACACGCTCCCATCGCGATATCCTGGGCGATTTTATTCACAAAGGAGGTGGTGAACCAGTGAGTCAAAATCTGATCAGGTATGTGAAACTTGATCAGTCGACGACGGCGCCGCCACTCATGGATGTGATCCGAGATGTGAGTGGCCGAGTCCCGTTTCAGGGAAGACAGGAGGTGCGTCCCGGCCTCATACCGGACCGGTAACTGGAAATGCGTGAGGAAAGCCATAGCTAACGAGTTGAAATCCTGAAAAATACCACGGGATAGCTCTATGTACCACTTAGCAGCAGCTCCTGTTAAAGTACGCTGGAAAAGACGTAGACGAACCGAATCGTCAGTCCAAGAGTTAGACGAACACCAGAGGTGATACGTCATCACATGCGCATGGGGGTCTTCGCCAGATTTTCCCTCAAACTTGGGACAATCTCCTGGTATCTTGGTTGGGACCGGAGGCCAATATGGATTATGAGAAATCGGATCATTGGTCAATTTTGAAACGTCCGGCAGATCCAAGGTAGCCAGGAACGGCAATGGAGGGTTAATTCCCATGCCAGTCCCAGAATAAGGTCCGGTACCCATGCTCCACGATGGTTGTGAATATCCCTGCCCCCATTGGTTCTGTCCCGTAGGATTCCGACCGTGAGGGGCATAATTCGTATAGCCAGACTGTTTTGGTTGTCGGTAACCATTGTGGGGCTTGGATAACCGTGGTTCGGGCCCCGATTAGGCGTTTGTTCTCGTATAAGCAAGATTTGGATTTGGTCGCCGGAGTATAGTTAGAACCGGTGAGGAGGTTGATAATGGAGATCCTCCCGCAGTGGTTATAGTTCTGGGTTGAGACCGACCATGAGGATAATAACCACTCCGGTGATGAGTAGACCGCCGATAAGTGGAACCCCGCGCAGCCCGGCACGTAGGGCGCAGCTGTTGATTTGGCTGCGGCATTGAATGAGCAGGCTGCTGAGCAGAGTGAACAGAATGAGAGGGCTGCCCTGAATGAACAGGTTGACACAAGTGAGGGGGCGGCCCTGAATGAACAGGTTGGCCCGAATGAGGGGGCGGCCCTGAATGAACAGGTTGGCCCGGATAGACAGGCGGCGCTGGTTGCGCAGGCTGACCTGGTTGTAAGTGAGCCCCAGGTTGCACCAAATAAGCCGGTTGGCCTGGAGGCGGGACACCAGGTTGTGCCGGATGACCCGGTTGGCCTGGTGGTGGAACAGGACCAGGTGCTTGCTGGAAACCAGTTTGACCTGAAGCAGAACCATAAAGTGGTCCTGGCTGATATGCAACGTTAGAGACAATAGGATACTGCGGTTGCATCGGTAAAGAAGGCTGGATTTTCCCCCCAGGACCATAGGCCGGTCCCTGTTGATACCCCGGCTGAGGCTGAGCAGGTTGACCAGCAGGGTTATAATATGGTCCTTGCGGATTATAGAATGGCCCTTGCTGGCCCGCAGAGTAGCCTTGATTGGGATGTCCCTGTGGGTCGTACTGATAGCCAGGTTGTCCTGCAGGTTGACCTTGGAAAGGTTGTGCCTGCAAGTTCTGAGCCTGGTTGTACGGTAAACCTTGAACATAAAGATAGGCCTCAGGAGAAGGGAGACGCAAAATGTCCCCATGCTCGTCAAGCTGACCCGGAAAACCATACACGGGAGTGCCGTCTTGTGCATAGTGCGAAAAGAAAGATCGGTAAGGATCTTGGGGAAGCTGTCCAGCTCCGGCGTTCGGCTGCTGTAAAAACAACCGATACTCCTCCGGAGAGATATTCTCCGGTATAGCAGTAGCTAGATAAATGTCTTCAGGAGTTGGCCCAGATCTAGTAGCAGATGCTGAGACAACAGCAGAAGAGGCAACCACACAAACAGTGGGTCGCACGGGAACAGAAGTGACGGGCGTCGAAGGAGACACCCTGGGTGTAGTGGCAGCTGGCCTCGAAGCAGGAGATGATATTCCCATAGAGGCAGCAGCTGAGATAATCTGACCCAGAGATCTGTATCCCTGTGGCAAAGAAGGACCAGCTGACGATGTGGTAGCCAGCTCAGACTCGTCTCCCTCAAACAATCTACGAGGGATGCGCTGATAGTCATCAGACTCGGGAATTTCCTCACCAGAATCACTCATGGTTGATCCTGCCGTTAAATCACGCAGAAGACGGCGAGGACTAGGAGGAAAAACAGCAGCAATAAACGGTGAACCCGATGTAAGAGAAAGGAAATCAGCTCCTAATCTCAATTCAGACACAGGGTCCGAAAAGGGCCAGTTGAACTCAACTGGTTCTCCAAAGGGTTGCTCGGCGAGGACCGGTCCCCCGTCAGGGAACTCGGAAACAACAAGCTGCTGTGGTTCAACAGAAGGCTCAGAAGCCTCTGAAGAATCGTCCGTGTAAGGACTACCAGTAGACGAAACCGAGGGTTCCGCCACCGTGACAAAAGACTAGAAGAAGAGAGCACACACACACACGGGTTGAAAACGAGTTAAGACACACGATCAAACAGTCACAAGCAAAGTCTAAACGGGTATGTAATCGTGGGAGATTGATTTTACCACATTGGAAAATAAGCAAATTCTACCGTTTCATATTTTAAGAGTCGAGAAACGATAAAAAGATGACTCTATCTCTTTCAGAGTTGATACAAGCGTGAAAGGACAAGCGCTTGACGGTCTTTTCAAGTTTAGGGAGTCAGAAAAGACCAAATGACTGCTCAGGAAAAACTAGGCACAAAGGGTGTACCAAATATCCGTGAACCGCAATATACACCTTGGTTTCAATAATGAAACAGAAATCGACCAAGGACTTTCCGTACGTGCAGGTAGTCTCCCCGAATGCTGTGTTCGGTGTATCACGGGTATAGGGCGGCAGACTCGGCTTCCTGTGGATAAAGGATTGAAAACCTATAGGGGTCTCCCTTTATATACGCGACGGTACGGGGAGCGCAAGTCCGTACTAGCGCCGTCTAAAGCCAACAGGCGAATGACAGCTGCTAGGTTTAACGACGCCGGAACACGTCTCTAGCCTAGACCTTCTAAATGTGTTTCGTTAAGTTCCAATGCTGCCTTAGGTTAATTGAATAAATTTTACAGTTGATCTTCAATTAAGTTTCAATTTCCAGGCCCTATCGTATGTAGTGTCTCGAAAGACTCCTAAATGCAAGCTATATGTCACAGTGCAACATTTCGTTCGATGAAAACTAGTTAAATAAGAGTTGAGAGCTTTTATGCAAACGAAATGAACGGAATACAAACAAGAATGTCTCTAATGCAACTAATGCAATTGCACACTTTTCATTCAAACACTAATCACTAGCAATATGGAAAAGATCACAATTTGCACTAATTTAACAAAAGCAAAAGAGATTATATTTTTTTTTTTTAATTTTCAATGTTTAATGGCTAATGTGCACTGAAAACAAAAGGAACAATTTGAGAAATGATATCTAAGAGAGCGAAGCAAACAACATTCACTCAACGAAGCAAGCAACCAAATCTCTAAATCGACCCAAAGTCCCTCAAAGCAAAGAAAGACTCGAAAACTCCCAACGGACCATGTGATCTAGGTCCAAAGCGAGGGCAAACGAATTCCAAATGAAGGAATGAACAATCACTCAAAAGACGCAGCAAAACAATCAAAGACTGGTAAGAGAGCGTGGAGAATCAATCAACAAGTTGACAGGACAATCAAGACACCAAAACTCCAAAGGAGGGCTCGATACACTAAGCCACTAGATGCCCTAGGGCTCAAATCGTGAAATCGGTAGATAAAGGCAAACAACCAAAGGATAGCGGTGAATTCCAGTCAAACAAGACTCCAACACACTCAGACAATCAGAAAATCAAGAAGAAAAGTACTGGTCAAGCTCAGAAAGCTAAAAAATGAAAAAACTCAAAAAAGTCACAGGGGTGGCGCGACTGTGGACTTGAAACTGGCGCCAGAGGCCGATTAGCGCGAGACAGACAAATGCAACAAGCGCCAAGTGGCGCGACTGTCGGGTTAAAACCCGCGCCAGTCGAGTTCTTCAATAAAAATTAAAAAACAAGCTAATCTGAAAGCAGACCAATACAAGCTAAGCAAACCAAGAGGCTAAAATAATGAAAGAATCCAACCCAGAAGGTTCATCAAGCAAGGAGAAACAATCAAAGCGAACCAATCATAAATGGGACAAGGAAAACCGGACGATCCCCAGTTGAGTCGCCAATTTGTTGAGGAGGTAAATCCCCTCTGCGGACAGAGGCGATCCCTACTAGCCCAGCAGGGGTCTAGCAACAAACAAACAATGCTATGACGCAAGCTCCTAGTTACGAATGAAAGAGCTACGGATAGAAGCCTACCTGGATTCCAACGCTATGATCCGAAGAAGAAGTGTCCCCGTCCTTCAGCCCTGGTAGATCACAATCCTTCCACGATCTCCGTGGATGAACACCTGCACACAGAAGAAACGAACAGATACAAGCATAGGAACCAGCATACGTAACTAAACATCGGTCAGAAAAGATATTACTCGCATTAACATGATGGAAAAAGGAGTGGAACCATAATCATAGTCATCTATTAAAATGATAAATGAATAGAAGTTACAACCAAGTTCTGACGTTGCAGCCTCCTTCGAACGGGTCTCCGGTCGTCCACGTCTCGCAAAGCTCGCCAAGGGAAAGGGAAACCTCTCCAGAGTCTCGTAACAATGGTCTCCTCGCTTGAATGGGCCTTAAGGGAAAGAAGGGATTCTTTTCAGCACAAAGGCACTTGGGAATAGGAGATGCAAAGCTTCAGCACTTCAAGACTAGCTTGCCATGGATCTGAGCAAGCTTTTATAGATGGGGAAGGAGGGAGTTGGGATCCCTATTATTATGGGATTGGCTCTATCAACAAGGAAGGTTCCATAGAAGGTGGCAAAACTACTTCCCTTCCATAGAACTCCCGTAGCCAAACCTCCCAACTCAAGATAGGCAATGGTTGTGAGTTTGTTTGAACTCAACTTCCGCCATCCATATTTAAAAAATAGCCAAACCTCCCAACTCAAGATAGGCAATGGTTGTGAGTTTGTTTGAACTCAACTTCCGCCATCCATATTTAAAAAAACAGTCCCTAAAATGGGTGGCGCGATTGCTGCTCTATGACAGAGCGCCAAGTGGCGCGACCTCTTTACAGGATTTCCCTGATTGGCGCGAGCACTGAACTGTCTACCCGCACCAATGCAAAAAGAGCTGTTTTTTATGAGTTTTGCAAGGAGATGTCTCAAGGGGAATTGAAGCTCATACTCAGAGGGATGCATTGATGATGTTTTCAAGGCATGACAGTGTTCACAGGTCACATAATGGGTCCTCCATTGTGCGGGACGGGGAATGGTAGGGACGGTGACAAATTACTGTGTAACAATATCATTCTATTCTTTCATGAGAATTTGAGAGAAAGCAAGAGAGAGAAAAAGGAGAAATTTATGAGCAGGGAGGAAGTGAAGAAGAACAGCAGGAGTTTGTCACGCACCCCAAGGAGCATTTTGGGCACACTAACCAAGGCATTTACAGCAGAACCATACAACAAAGATTGGCATGCATTCCAAGGAGGGTGATGGCATAGATTTCGAGAGAAAAAGTTTGCAAGTTGAAGGCACGAAAATCGGGGCAGCTGGGCACGATTTTCGAGGAGAATCTATTGTACTTTTATGTACAGATCCGTGCAGGCCGTACGCTGTGATCTGGGCACATTTCCCGAGGCTAGCCATACAACATTTATTGCTGTATTTTTTCTGCCTGAACTGGTTTTACTGTGGCACGGTTTTAGAGGTGGAATCTTGCACGGAAATCGAGATAAATCTGTTTTTTGTAAATGATGGAATATTTCTTGTGTATTTCATTTTCTCTAACAGTTTTCAGAAATAAGAAAGAACTCTCAAAACTAGTTTTCCCTAAGAGTTGTAAGGAGTTTTTCCGGGGTCACATTGACCAAAAATCTCTGTGTTGTTTTCTGTGTATGGCTGTTATAATTTTTTGTACATTTATTTCCAGCAGTAGTGAAATCTCCTAATTTGTATTTTCATAAATAAATTTCATTTCCAGATTTTAGTGTTTTTAATCATGCTTGGATTTCACATTAAATGAATGGAGTGATAAGGGAAAATTGTTAATCGAAGTGGGGTCTGAAATTTTACATGGTATCAGAGCTAAGTTGGCTGGAAATTGTTATTTGGGACAGCAGTGTGTAAATTACAGCAGTCTGTTTTTTACACAGAAGATATTTATTACAGAGTGTGACAGGTTGTTTTTACCGAGATTTGAAATTTCAGTTTTATAGGACATTGAATCATGACTTTGGGATTGAGAGTTGAAGATGGGTTAGATGGGCAGAGTAACTATAGTGCATGGAGAGAGAGAATCCAATGTATCTTTGAGGAAGCAGAGGTCTGGGGCATTATGGTACATACCGCCCAACACCCAATAGCAATCCCTGTTGATGCAACACAGTTAGCAGAGTTCACTAAAAATAATGCTAAGGCCAAAGATTGATTTTGGACGGTGTCAAAGATCATGTCATTCCTCATGTGAGAGGAAAGACTTATGCACAAGAAATGTGGACTGCCTTGACCGAGCTTTATCAGAGCTCAAATGAGAACCGTAAGATGGTCCTAAAGGAGAAACTAAAGGCCATAAAAAAGGCTAAGACTAACAGTGTTATAGCATACCTCACCTAGATCACTTCAATGAGAGAAGAGTTGGCGGTGGTAGGAGAGACCATTGCACCCACTAAGTTGGTGAGGATACCTTTGCATGGGCTTCCCAAGACTTGGGAGATTTTTGTAGATAGTATTGTCGCACGAGATAACCTTCCCAAATGGAAAAGATTGTGGGACGATAGCATTCAGAATGAGATTAGGAAGAACCATTTAGGGACAGCCAAACAGGGGGAGGAGGATGACAATGTGGCATTGTTGGTAAGAGGCAAGAAAGGAAAATCAAAGAAGGGAGCTTCCACCAGTGGAGGCAAAGGAAAAGGTAAAGGCAAACAGCAAAGCAAACAAAAGGACTATTCCAAAGTCAAATGTTGGAATTGTCAAAAGATGGGACATTATGCTGTTGTGTGTCCAGAGAAGAAAAATAAGAAAGGGAAAGAGAAAACCATGGCAGCTTTTGCAGAGATAGAGAACTTCTCAGAGAGTTTTGATCGAGAGTTTGGATTCATAGCTTGTGAGTTCTCCACTGTAGTATCACCTGCCATACAGGTTCAAAGGGGGTATGCACTCGCCTCTACTAGCAGAGCATCTTCTAGTGTTTGGTATGTTAACAGTGGCGCTTCTCGCCATATGACAGGAGTCAGGGAGTACTTCTCAGAGCTATCAGAGAGTGATACTGATATTGAGGTAGTACTTGGTGATGACAGCATTGTTAGAGCAGTCGGTGTTGGAACATTAACATTTGATAGGGAACCCAAACCTCCCTTGAAAGTGTCATATGTTCTATATGTGCCGGGAATGAAGAAGAACTTGATATCCGTCTTAGCACTTGAGGACAGAGGGTATGAGGTGTTGTTCAGGAATGGACAGGTGCTCATATATCCTAAGGGAACTCCAGCTACTTCAGCTAGAGTGATCGGAGTGCGCCATGCTAAGGTTTACAAGTTCTCATTCCAGCCACTGAAGGCATTGAGTAGCAGTGCCAGGGACAGGACCGATAGCAGTTCTAGCAGTTCAGAGTTGTGTGAGATCTGGCATCACAGGATGGGCCACATGTATCATGGGGCCTGGAGGATATTGCGGGAGATCACCATTGGTGTCCCAGATTTTAGTTCTGATCACCTTGATGTATGCAGAGGATGTGCTATGGTGAAGTTTGCAAAAGCCCCTTTTCCCAACAGTGACAACAGGACGACAGGTATCCTTGACTTGACTCATTCCGATGTGAGTGGTCGAATGTCTCATGTGTCCTTGAGTGGCTTTGAGTATTATGTCTTATTCATTAATGACCACTCCAGGAAGACCTGGATCTATTTCTTGAAGACCAAGGGTGAGGTCTTCAAGCGGTTTCAAGAGTTCAAAGCTCTTGTGGAAACCCAGACAAGCAGGAAGAACAAGGTACTACGGTCAAACAATGGAGATGAGTATACTCTTGGTGAGTTTGTGGATTTTTGTGCCGAGGCAGGCATTAAGAGGGAGTTCACAGTTCCTTACAACCCCCAGCAGAATGGGGTGTCTGAAAGAAAGAGCAAATCCATTGTAGGGGTTGCCAAAGCCATGCTTCACGATCAGGGGTTACCTTTATTTTTGTGGGCAAAACCCTGCAACACTACTGTTTACTTATAGAACAAGAGTCCACATCGTGCCTTAGGGAATGTGACTCCTAAGGAGGCTTTCTCAGGGAAGAAGCCTGATGTTGGGCACTTTTGTATCTTTGGGTGCCTTACATATTCTTATGTCCCCAAGGAGAGCAGGAGCAAGCTAGAACCTACTGCAGACAAGGACATCTTTGTGGGTTATAGCGAGACTTCGAAAGCCTATCGGATTTACATTCCTGCAAAGAGGAAAGTGGTTGTCAGGAGAGATGAAAGTTCGAGGAGGAGATAGCTTTCAAGGGGCCACGGGAGTTACAATTTAGAGTCACCAGACACTCAGCAGCAGTTGAGTGAGTCACAGGGATCCAGTGCACAGCGTGCAGGAGGTCAGGGATCAGAAGTACATCTACTACAGTTTTAGGTCCATCAATGAGCAGTGGCTCTCAAAGTCAGGTGAGTGGATCTTCGGGCAGCTTACAGGGCAGTCCGCAAAACTGGTCACAGGATAGTCCATTGATGGACAGCTCGCATGGTACATCAGGTTCTACAGGCACAGGTACAGGTATGGGGTCAGTTGGCAGGCCTTCAGGAGTTCAGGCTTCTGATGATGATGAGGATTCTTTCACTCCGGTGGAAGAAGTAGTTTCAGGGAAGAGGAAGCCCAAGTGGCTTCAAGACACCCTGCGCGAGGCCACATCAGTTGCTGGTCCAAAGCGACATGTCAGAGAGAGTAGACCACCTGAGCAGTTCTGTAGTTACATGGAATTAGTAACAAGCATTGTTGACACTGAGCCTTCTAGTTATGAGGAGGCAGCCAGCCAGCAGGTCTGGAGAGAGGCCATGATAGAGTATTCTTCTATTATGAAGAACGATGTTTGGGAGGTAGTGCTTAGGCCTGAAGGTAAATTAGTTGTTACTTCCAGATGGCTCTACAAGATAAAGCATGCTGCAGATGGCAGCATAGAGAAGTTCAAGGCTCGGTTTGTGGCGAGAGGGTTCTCACAAGTAGAGGGAGTTGACTATGAGGAGGCCTTCGCTCCCATAGCTCAGTATACATCTATTCGCTCCATTATATCGATTACAGCAGAGATAGGATGGAAGATCTACCAGATGGATGTGAAGACCGCCTTTCTCAATGGCTTCATTTAGGAGGAAGTTTATATTGAGCAGCCGCAGGGCTTTGAGGTGCATGGGCGGGAGACCCATGTATGCAGGTTGAAAAAGGCACTCTATGGCCTGAAGCAAGCTCCTAGAGCTTGGTACTCTCGTATTGATACACACTTGTAGCAATTGGGTTTCACTAAAAGTGAGGTTGTCCGAACCTATACTTCATTGTGGTAGGCGAGGAGCCTCTCATTTTGGTGTTCTATGTTGATGACTTGGTCATCACTGGAGCAGTGAGACTCACTAAGGGTTGCAAGAGAGATCTTGCTTCAGAGTTTGAGATGAAAGATATTAGTAGGCGAGGAGCCTCTCATTTTGGTGTTCTATGTTGATGACTTGGTCATCACTGGAGCAGAGAGACTCATTGAGGGTTGCAAGAGAGATCTTGCTTCAGAGTTTGAGATGAAAGATATCGGCTTGATGCATTATTTTCTGGGATTAGATGTGTGGCAGGAGGAGGGGCATATCTCCTGGGACAAGGGAAGTACATAGTGGGTATTCTTAGCAGATTTCACATGGAGGACTACAAACCCATGTCTACACCTATGATCACTAACTGAAAGAAGCTTCACACTTCCGATTCCGAGTTGGTGGATCCTACACTATACAGGCAGCTGATTGGATCATTGATGTATTTGGTCAACACTTGACTAGATATATGTTTTGCAGTTAACACTATGAGTCAGTTCATGTGTGAGCCCACGAGAGTACACTAGGTGCCCGCAAAACACATTCCTCGTTACTTGCAGGGTACTATGGATTATGGTCTGGACTATAGACAAGGTGATGGAGTAAGACTGGAAGGGTACATAGATTCAAATTGGGCAGGCTGTGCTTCAGACAGGAAGAGCACTTCAGGGTGTCGTTTTGGACTGGGTTCGGCAGTTGTGTCGTGGTTCAGCCAGAAACAAAAGTCAGTTACATTGAGCTCAACTGAGGCAGAGTATACAGCTGCTAGTTTGGCTAGTTGTGAGGCCATATGGCTTCGCAAGATGTTGTTTGGTTTATTTGGTCAGGCATTGAGGCCTTCTGTGATTCACTACGATAATCAGAGTTGCATAAGATTCACGGAGAATCCAGTTTTTCATGACAGGTCAAACAATATTGGGATCAAGTATCACTTCATTCGAGACTATGTCCAAAAGGGAGCAGTCAAGCTTGAGTACATCTCCACAAATGTGAAGGTAGCGAACATCTTCACCAAAGCCTTACCACAGGAGAAAACATGTCTACTTTAGAGACAAGATGGGAGTGGTGAGGAACACTTTCCTCAGTAAGAGGGAGTGTTAAATTTTGGGTACCAAGGACAAGTGGTTCCCCATGGCTTTGATCTTTTGCCTAGGGAAAAGAGTCCACTCTATGTACCTCTTCTCCTAAAAGTGAATTTATAAGTGGCAAAGTCAGTCTAATTTAAAAGTGACTTTATAAGTGATAAAGTTACGTTCTAATTTGAAAGTGACTTTATTAAAGTCAATTAAGAATTAGAAAGTGAAAAGTGACTATGGAAATAAAAGACTAAGTGGGTCTTTATTTAAGTGGGTGAGTGATTAAATATTAAAAGTGAAAATAATGCACATTTATTTTCAGCCCTTGATCTAAAGCTTTCTCAGCCATTGGATCTAGGGATCACTCAAAAGTCACTTAGGTTAGGTCAAAAGGAAAGAAGAAGAGGAAAAGATCATTATATTCTTTCATGAGCATTTGAGAGAAAGCAAGAGAGAGCAAAAGGAAAAATTCCTAAGCAAGGAGGAAGTGAAGAAGAACAACAAGAGTTTGGCACACATCCCAAGGAGCATTTTGGGCATGCTAACCAAGGCATTTGCAGCAGAACCATACAGCAGAGGTTGGCATGCATTCCAAGGAGAGTGAAGGCACAAATTTCGAGGGAAAAAGGTTGCAAGTTGAAGGCACGAAAATCGAGGCATCTAGTCACGATTTTCAAGGAGAAAATCGGTTGTACTTTTTTATATAATCCGTACAGATACATAAAGGTCGTACGCTGTGATCTAGGCACATTTCCCGAGGCTAGCTGTACCGCATTTATTATTGTATTTTTCTGTCTGAACTAGTGTAGAAATTTATGTTTTCCCACCCCAGTTTCCAGTTTCACCTTATTTCTCCAATTAGCTAAATGCCCTTTCCCATAACCTTACATTCAACAAGCTGGAAAATAAATATTTTCTGAAAACACAAATTCTAGAAAATTTTCACAGTGCTGGAAATTGCAGAAATAAAAATCAGCAGACTAAAACAGCCACACAAAACATTTTAACACAGTGATTTTTGGTCAACATGACCCTAGAAAAACCCCCTACAACTCTTGGGGAAAACCAATTCAAAAGTCTCTTTATTTTCTGAATATTGCTTTTACAGTGATGCAAAAATTTACACAGCAAAAAAAATTACAGCAACTTCGAAACAAAACTTATCTCAAAAACCGTGCCAAACTCCACCTCGATTTCTGTGCCCACAAAACAGAGAAATTACAACTTTCAAAACTGTACGAACAGCCTCGAAAACAGTGTCGGAACAGCTATACGGTGTCCATCAAAATTCGTGCCCACTTGCCTCGAACTTCGTGCTCTGCCCTGCTGTATGGATTTGCTGAAAGTTAGTGCTGCTGCCCTCCTCACTGCTCAAAAAATTCTCTTCAGCTTTCTCCTTCTCCTTCTTTCAATCTGCTCATGAAAGAATTAATGAATGGATGACTTTTTCTCTCATTTTCCTCCTTTAATAGAACTCTAAGTGACTTTTGGGTTATCCCCAAATCCAATGGCTGAAATAGCTTTAGATCTAGGGCTGAGATTAAATGTTCTTTTAAATCTCACTTTCTGTTTTTTAATTCACCCCAATTTAAAAAAGACCCACTTAGTCATTTATTTCCAAAGTCACTTTTCCTTTCTAATTTTACATTAACTTTATTAAAGTCATTTTAAAATTAGACTTTAGTAACTTTATCACTTAAAGTCACTTTTAAATTAGATTTGACTTTATAACTTTATAAAGTCACTGTAGGAGAAAAATTAAATTCTTTTGGACACTTTTCCCTAGGCCAAAGATCAAAGCCTTAGGGAACCACCTGTCCTCCGGTAACCAAATTTCAACACTCCCTCTTACCGAGAAAGGTGTTCCTCACCACACCCATCTTGTCTCTGAAGTAGACATGCTTGCCCCATGGTAAGGCTTTGGTAAGAATATCTGCAACCTGCTCATCAGTGGGAATATATTCGAGCTTTACAGCTCCCTTCTGCACAGTCTCTAATGAAGTGATATCTGATGCCGATATGCTTTGACCGATCATGAAATACTGGATTCTCCGTGAGTTTAATGCAACTCTGATTATCACAGTAAATCACTGAAGGTCTCAACAACTGACCAAATAAGCCAAACAACATTTTGCGGAGCCAGATGGCCTCACAACTAGCTAGATTGGCTGCCATATACTCTGCTTCCGCTGAACTCAATGCTACTGACTGCTGCTTCTGGCTGAACCACGACACCACTGCCGAACCCAACCCAAAACAGCACCCTGAAGTGCTCTTCCTATCAGAAGCACAACCTGCCCAATCAGAATCAATGTAACCTGCCAATCTCACTTCATCCCCTTGCCTATAATCCAGACTATAATCCACTGTCCCCTGCAAGTATCGCAAAATGTGTTTTGTAGCAATCCAGTGAACCTTCCTAGGCTCACACATAAACTGACTCATCGTGTTGACTACAAAACATATATCTAGTCTAGTGTTGACCAAATACATCAAGGAACCAATCAGCTGTCTGTACAATGTGGGATCCACCAACTCGGAATCTAAAGCATGAAGCTTCTTCCAGTTGGTGATCATCGGTGTCGACATGGGTCTACAATCCTCCATGTGGAATCTACCAAGGATGTCCACAATATACTTCCCCTGCCCCAGGAAGAAATACCCCTCCTCCTGCCACACCTCCAAACCCAAAAAGTAATGCATCAAGCCGATGTCCTTCATCTCAAACTCCGCTGCAAGATCTCTCTTGCAGTGCTCTATGAGTCTCTCTGCACCCGTAATGACCAAGTCATCCACATACAACACTAGAATGAGAGGCTCCTCACCTATCACAATGAAGTATAAGTTCGGATCTGCCTCACTCTTTGTGAAACCCATCTCCTGCAAGTATGTATCTATCCTGGAGTACCAAGATCTGGGAGCTTGCTTCAGGCCATAAAGGGCCTTCTTCAGTCTGCACACATGGGACTCCTTCCCATGCACCTCAAAGCCCTGTGGCTGCTCAATGTACACCTCCTCCTGTATGAAGCCATTGAGAAATGCGGTCTTCACATCCATCCGGTGGATCTTCCAACCCATCTCTGCTGCTATCGATATAATGGAGCGAATCGAAGTATATCGAGCCACGGGAGCGAAGGTCTCCTCATAATCAACTCCCTCTACCTGGGAGAACCCTCTAGCCACAAACCTCGCTTTGAATTTCTCAATGCTGCCATCTGCAGCATGCTTTACCTTGTAAAGCCATCCGGAAGTAACCACGGATTTTCCCTCAGGCCTCGGCACCACCTCCCAAACATCATTCTTCATGATAGAAGAATACTCCTCCTGCATGGCCTCTCTCCAGACCTGCTGGCTAGCTGCCTCCTCATAGCTAGAAGGCTCAGAGTCAAGGATGTTGGCAACCATTGCCATATAGCTACGAAACCTCTCAGGTAGTCTGCTCTCTCTGACCAGCCTCTTAGGCCCAGCAACAGATGTGGCCTCTCTCAAGGTATCCTGAAGCCACTTGGGCTTCCTCTTCCCTGAGCACACCTCTCCCACTGGAGAATGAAACTCCTCCTCCTCATCAGAAGTATGAACTCCTGACTATCTGTCTGTTGTCCTCCTGCCTGAACCTGAATCTGTAGACGCTGAAGTACCATGTGAACTGTCCATCAGTGGACTCCCTAGTGAACTGCTCTGTGGACTGCTCTGCATGCTACCCGAAGCACCACCCCTCTGACTCTGCGAGCCACTGCTCGCTGACGAACCAGACATCGTCATAGATGTACCTCTGGATCCTCCTGATCCCTGCCCACTGGATCTCTGTGACTGACTCAACTGCTGCTGAGGGTCTGGCCGATCCAGATACTCTAACTCCCGTGACCTCCTGAAGGCCCTGTCCTCCTCGAACTTCACATCCCACTTGACAACAACTCTCCTCTGTGTGGGAATATAAATCCGAAAGGCCTTCGAGGTCTCACTGTAGCCCACAAAGACACCCTTCTCTGCGATGGGCTCTAGTTTGGTCCTCTACTCCTTGGGTACGTAGGAGTATGCAATACACCCAAAGATATGGAAGTGACCAACATCAGGCTTCTTCCCAGAAAAAGCCTCATCTGGAGTCACATGCCCCAAGGCACGATGCGGACTCCTGTTCTGCAAATAAACAGCAGTGTTGCAGGCCTCTGCCCACAAAAACACTTATCTGACACGGTCATCGGACATGGACACGACGACCCCTCAGAACATGAAAATTCTTCCTCTCTGCCTTCTGAATTGCGGTGAGAGGGTTGTGAGAGCAGGTGAACTCCTCCTAATACCTTTCCGCACAATAGTCAACAAACTCTCCAAGGGTGTACTCTCCCCCATTGTCCGACCTCAGGGACTTGATCTTCCGACCTGTCTGTGTCTCCACAAGAGCTCTAAACTCCTGAAATCGTTTGAAGACCTCACTCTTGGTCTTCAAGAAATAAATCCAGGTCCTCCTGGAGTGATCATCAATGAATAAAACATAGTACTCATATCCACTCAGGGAAACATGAGACATCCGACCGCTCACATCGGAATGAATCAAATCAAGTATCCCAGTCGCTCTTCTGTCACTGCTGGAAAAAGGGGATTTGGCAAACTTGCCCATCGCACATCCTCTGCAAGTATCAAGGTGATCAGTACTGAAATCTGGCACACCTGTAGTGATCTCCCGCAAAGTCCTCAAGGCTCCATGATACATGTGCCCATCTGCTGATGCCAAATCTCCCATGACTGGAGGCGCTAGCTACTGTTGTCGGTGCCTCTTGCTTAATGCCAAAGGGTTCGAAATGCAAACTTGTACACCTTTGCATGGCATACTCCTATCACTCTATTTGAATCACTGGAGTGCCCTGGGATATATAAGCGCACACCATGCTCTCCTGAACAATATCTCATATCCTCTTTCCTCCAAAGCTGAGATGGATATGAGGTTCTTCCTCATCCCTGCCACATATAAAAAATCTGACACCTTCAAGGGAGGTTAGGGTTCCCTATCAAATGTCAGTTTCCCCACACCGACTGCTCTAACAACACTGTCATCACCAAGTACTACCTCGTTATCAGTGCCACTCTCTAAAAGCTCTGAGAAGTACTCACTGACTCCTGTCATATGACGTGAAGCCCCACTATCCACATACCAGATACTCGAAGATGCTCCACTCGTAGAGGGAAATGTATGATCCCTCTGAACCTCTGTGGCAAGTGATCCTGTACTAGTAGAATCACAAGCACTAAACCCAAACTCTCGGTCAAATCTATCTGAAAAGTCTTCAATCTCTGCTGATGCTGCCATGGTCTGGTTCTTCCCCTTCTTCTTCTTCTCCGGACACACAACTGCATAGTGTCCCATCTTCTGACAACTCCAACACTTCACTTTGGAGTAGTCCTTCTGTGTGTTACATTGTTTACCTTTGCCTTTTCCTTTTCCCCCACCACTGCTTGTGGAAGCTTGCTTCTTTCCTTTGCCTTTCTTCCCTCCTGCCAACAGTGCTATATCCTCATCTTGCTCAACTGGCTTGGCTGCCCCAAGCTGACCCTTCCTGATTTATGTCTGAATGCAATCATCCCAAAACCTCTCCCATGTGGGAAGGGTCTCACATTCACAAACCCCATCAGCAAAGTTCAGCCATGAACTAGGGAGGACATTCACTGTAATCCGCACCAACTCAGTGGATGGAATGACCTCTCCAAGTTCTTTGCCCCGACGATTCTCTCACATTAGTGGCCTTTGTGAGGTATCCGATTGCTGTCGGTCTTACCCATCTTAATGGTCTTCAGCTTCTCCCTTAGGACCATTTTCCTGTTCTCATTGGTACTCTGGTAGAGATTGGTCAAGGCAGACCACATCTCATGAGCATTTCTCTTTCCTCTCACGTGAGGAATGCAATGGTCTTTGATTCCGTCTAGAATCAGTCTTTTACCCTTGTTATTCTTTTTATTATACGCTGCCAACTGGACAGCATCAGTAGGCACAACAACAGGGTGTTGTGCGGTATGCACCATGACATCCCAGACTTCTGCCTCCTCAAAGATACTCTGCATTCTCTCCTTCCACACGCTATAGTTACTATGCCCATCCAACCTATCCTCCACCCTCAATCCCAATGACATCCTTGCTGTCCTAAAAACTGAAAATAACACTGCTGTAGTAAAAATAAAATTTCTGTGTGAAAAATCAGCTTGCTGAAATTTTCGTCCTAAAAACTGAAAATAACACTGCTGTAGTAAAGATAAAATTTCAGTGTGTGAAAAATCAGCTTGCTGGAATTTTCTGAGTGAAAAATCAGCAATCTGTAATTTTTCTCTTTGTTGTCCCAAACTGCACTTTCAGCACCCAAGCTCCAATACCATGTAGAAATTTCTGTATTCCCACCCCGGTTTCCAGTTTCACCTTATTTCTCCAATTAGTTAAATGCTCTTTCCCATAACCTTACATTCAATAAGTTGGAAAATAAATATTTTCTGAAAACACAAATTCTGGAAAATTTTCACAATGCTTGAAATTGCAGAAATAAAAATCAGCAGACTAAAATAGTCACACAAAACATTTTAACACAATGATTTTTGGTCAACATGACCCTGGAAAACCCCCCTACAACTCTTGGGGAAAACCAGTTCGAAAGCTTCTCTTTATTTTCTGAATATTGCTTTTACAGTGATGCAGAAATTTACACAGCAAAAAAAATTACAGCAACTTCGAAACAGAACTTATCTCGAAAACCGTGCCAAACTCCACCTCGATTTTTGTGCCCACAAAACAGAAAAATTACAGCAGAAATTACATCCTTCAAAACTGTACGAACAGCCTCGAAAACAGTGTCGGAGTTGTTGTACGGCCTCCCTCGAAATCTGCAGTTTTCTCTCCTCGAAATTTGTGCCCACTTGCCTCGAACTTCGTGCTCTGCCCTGCTGTATGAATTTGTTGAAAGTTAGTGTTGCTGGCCTCCTTCTCACTGCTCAGAAAATTCTCTTTCTCTCAATCTGCTCATGAAAAAATTAATGAATGAATGACCTTTTCTCTCATTTTCCTCCTTTAATAGAACTCTAAGTGACTTTTGAGTTATCCCCAAATCCAATGGCTGAAATAGCTTTAGATCTAAGGCTGAGATTAAATGCTCTTTTAAATCTCACTTTCTATTTTTTAATTCACCCCACTATAATAAAGACCCACTTAGTCATTTATTTCCAAAGTCACTTTTCCTTTCTAATTTTACATTAACTTTATTAAAGTCACTTTAAAATTAGACTTTAGAAACTTTATCACTTAAAGTCAACTTTAAATTAGATTTGACTTTATAACTTTATAAAGTCACTTTAGGAGAAAAATTAAATTCTTTTGGACACTTTTCCCTAGGCCAAAGATCAAAGCCTTAGGGAACCCCCTGTCCTCCGGTAACCAAATTTCAACATTTTCCTGTGGCACGGTTTTCAAGGTGGAGTCTTGCACAGAAATCAAGATAAGTATTTTTTGTAAATGCTGGAATATTTGCTGTGTATTTCATTTTCTCTGTAACAGTTTTCAGGAATAAGAAAGAACTTTCAAAACTGGTTTTCCCCAAGAGATGTAGGGGTTTTTTCCAGGGTCATATTGACCAAAAATCTGTGTTATTTTCTGTGTATGGCTGTTATAATTTTCTGTGCATTTATTTCCAGCAGTACTAAAATCTCCTAATTTGTATTTTCAGAAATAAATTTCATTTCCAGATTTTAGTGTTTTAACCATGCTTGGATTTCACATTAAATGAATGGAGTGATAAGGGAAAACTGTTAATCGAAATGGGGTCTGAAATTTTACATACCATTGATTTCCAATACTTGTCATCAATTTTAGCACATTTTCAGCATATTTGAGTAGTGATGATATGGCACCTTGGGGTGAGCGCATTTTTGTTCTTTTGTGTGTTTGTGTGTACTGGGGACTAGATAATGTCTACTATTGGATAGAGATTCAAACTCATGAACTTCCTTCATGATTTTCGAGCACACCGCTTAGAGTTGTGGATATAGATAGACCCTCTCCTTCATAGCCTTGTAAGATTTTAATCGCTAAAACTTAGGGATACAATAATTCACAAATTTAGATTGTTTGTTGACTCTAAGTATATTATGAACCAAGCCAAGTAGTGTAGAATATGTCAAATGGTTGCTTATATGCCCTTGACTTTCCCTCTTGAGTTTCCTTAAATAACTTCATAGCCCAAATAGATGAAGCACTAGACTACCTTCTATTCATCACACCAAGCACATTTTATTACATCTTTTTCATCTACATTGTTACTAGGTTCTATTTATTCCCACTCATTACTACATGAGGTGAGCCTAGTAGCCCTTTCCTAAGTGCAAAGGAGTGTTGGCAAGGTCATAGTAACCAACCTCCTAAGTTCCACAAGGCTAGTACTCTATGAATCTTTTATTTTCCCTTTCAATGCGAAAAACTATTCCCTAGCTTCCTCAACTTGCATGTGTCATTTATGTTCCTATAAGTGCCAAAAGGTAATCGTTAGCTTCCGTCTACTTGCTGCATTCAATTTATCTGTTATTTATTTTTATAAAATCTCATGTAGTACTAATAGGCATTTATATTTTTTAAAACTTTAATGTATCCTCATTACTCGTACTATTTATCGGTGTGATTGTCTACAGCAGTCAACATGTCGCATGCTTCAATCATTGTAATCAACAGTCATCTTAACTTAAGGTCGGTGACCAATTACATCCTAACCCATCTCTCTATTTGCATGCTCTTTCATATATTCACTTTTCCCAGTGTCCCAGTATGTCCCGGTATCCTAAGCTTCCATAAAAATATCATTTTTGAAACAAGGCCAAAAATATTGTATTCTTCCTAGTGATTACTTTCCTTAATGTCATTACAACATAACACGATACCACACAATGTCCCATGTAGCCATGTATTAAGTGCACCCATTATTATTGTTTGTCTTGTTCAATTATTCAGTCAAGAATATTTTCAAGGTCTTCGAACTCAATGCAAAATCCAGATTTTTGGTAATGGTCCCAATCACATTTACCACCATAGATAGTGGGCTAGGAGGTCTCCATATAGACATTCAATATTTCTAACTCGTGGTATCCCTGCAACAATATAATCCTCTACACCAGTCACAGTTTCCTTTTAAAATTTTACTGAAAGTCCATTGGCTAGATGACTTCATGTTTAAAAGAAGAGCTACTTGATGTTTGCAAGCCATTTTGAGGACAAAAGACCAAAAAACTAACAATGCAATTTTCCATGCATGGAGATTTAGAAGTCTACAAATGGCATTCTGTATGAAAACAATGATGATTCAAATATGTAAGAATCTTGTGACAAAGTTTGAGCATGCCTGCAATGAAACATGCTAAACATGATATAAATGTTCTTATGATGATGGAGAAGCAACCCACGTACGTATTTATGAAAAATCTAAAAGGATTTCTCAGCCCATTAGATGGTTCCTAAACTTAAAACCAACATAAAAAGGTTAAGAAGTTATCTTACTTTGGATTCCTCTGGAATGGAAATCCGTGATTGGCCAAAATAATATCCAATGCCTCCTATCAAACTGCTAATAGCAGCCCTTCCAACTACCACAGCATCCTCATCAACCTGTTCCAGTTTGAATCATGTCAATTATACAGATAAAACAAACTATTCACCAACTTGTTGGAAGAGAGAGATACAGTTCACTCAAAAACAAATTTTACTGTATGAATGTAACTCTCGAGATACAGTTCACTCAAAAAGAAATTTTACTGTATGAACGTAACTCTCAAAACAATCTTCCTCCTCCTACATAAGTGAAAAAACACAAACACCAAGAAATGTTCAGATGTGGGTAATGAAAAACTAATTAGTTTCAATTTACAGGCATAAAATGAAACCAACAAAAAGGAAAGTTTAGAAGGCGAGAAATGTTAAAAGAAGTTAGAGGAGGAAGGGTTCAGCAAGATTTAGCAGGTGCACTAAATTTGGTAGAGGTACCCACAAGTGGGGCCAAGGCGCAAAAATCAATTTTTTATTATTCCTCGACTTAGGAAAATTTAAATTTTCCAATTTAAATTTTCCTATATTCAAGAGTTGGAGCGATCTCAGCCATCCAGGGAGACTTAATCTCAGCCTTTCGTGGGACTGGTGGGCCCAGGTTGAATTCTAGGAGGGAAAAAGGGTGCAGACATGGTCATTTTCGCATCAGATTAGTGTGTTCTCACTTCAGCAAGGAGCAAAGCGAATTCTAGCACTAGGGTTTTCTACTCAGTGTGATCCAGCTAGAGAAAACAGATCGTCAAGCTGTCATCACCTTCAGAATTGTGCTTCCACCAGCTGAGTGAATAGGCTTGCGCAAAGCAGATGCCCAGAAGGTCGTACGAGACTGTACGGAACTCACATCATGCAGAAGAGGGAGGCCGAGTTGGTTTGACAGAGTTTAGGTTGTGTGCAAAAGTTTGTTGGGCAATTTCTGAGCGAAGGGAAGTTTTATCCCTCCAAATGTAATTTGCTATTGCTGAAGAAAATAAAGATAACATGGTTGCAAGTTTTCCACAGTTGGGATTTCCTGGGTAAAAATTTATTATGCACAGTTTTTATGGTGTGTTTGTCTTCATCAATTCCTTTTGTTTCCGCTCCATGCTAGTTAGAAAAACTCAGTATATTTGTGGGTTAAATGTTAAAGTCAAAATTTCAGTTCTTTACTTGGTAAATTTCACAAATTAGATCGTTGGGTATTAAGAAAACTAACATGATATCAGAGCTATGTCTCTAAGTGAAGACCAGCACCTTGTTTTCGACCTCAGAAACAAGTTAAGGCGCAGCAGAGTTGAAGGGTTGCGCTAGGGTTTCTTGCAAAGCAACCAAGGGTTTTAACCCACAAAAGCGCAGTTTTCGCCTAAGAAACTAGATTCTTCCTTCCCCACCTCGTGTCCCGAATCCCACATGTCGGACATGATTCTCGAGGAGCACATGTCCAATTCATGGCTCGAACGTGTCCTGGCACATGGGATTCGCTAGGCACACGAATCGGACTTTAAAGCCCGATTTTTTGGGCTCATTTCTCCCTCATTCTTTTGTGTCTTCCTTGTTGTTGGTGTGTGGGAGCTGACTAGCAAAGGGTTTGGGAGCATTTTGGAAGTGATTCAAGCAACAGGTAAGTGCATTTTGCTTCTATTTGTTTTCCATTTTTGCTACAGCAGTTTGGCTATCCATTTTGTTTACATGTTTGTACATCTTTTCTTTACTTTTTTACAACATTCATGGCTCAATCAAGGGCAGTAGGGAAGGTGCAAAGGAAGGGGAAGAATGTCCCCATTGGTGATTGTTACAAATACAATTTATATAAAGATAACATGAATATAAGTAAATAAATAGTAATCATAGTTATAGTTAATTAACGATTAGTTAATGAAGAGGCATGTCTTAATGGACATGCCCATTCATGAAAGGGCACCTACCTAGGTATATAAGGAGGCCCTCATTGTAACATTTCTCAAACTTGTACATTTTTATATATTAATAAATTATTATTACAAATACCTCGTGTATTTTTACATTAAAAGTCAACAAGCTATCAGTTTTGTTGCTTCAGTGGTATCAGAGCCATGCCGCACAATATCATCATGCGAGTCCTTGAATGTTGTTCACCGCACAATATGCCATTATGTGTACGTCCTAAAGGCATTGAGCATTTTAGTAAAATTCAAGAAAAGCTGCAGCGATTAGAAAAATCATGTGCAGAAGTTATAGCAGGTTTTAAGAAAAGTTATGCAGAAATCCATAATAAAGAAGATGATAGTGGATGATAGTGACGGTAAAGAAACAGAACAAGATGAAGTTGATATAGATCAAGATGAGGATCCAGATGAAGTTGATCCTGATGTGGATGAAGATTATGAAGATCAAGATGATGATCCAGATGAAGATTATGTGGATGAGGACTATCTTGAGAAACCAGAAGATGAACAATATCATAACAAAGAGGAAGATGTAGAAGAAGACATTGATGATGTCAAAGAGGAAAATGTGGAAGAAGAAAAAGATGAAGAAAATGATATGAATATGGAAAATTTTGAAGACAAGGATGTGTAACCCCATGGAACAAAGTTCATTATGTACAACTTGTGTCATGAAAATGGACAAACAGAGTTTGATTTCAAGTCAAATAAAGAGGATATTTTACTGAGAGGTATATCCAAAATTAAATCGTAAGGTCCAAAACAATTAAATGAAAATCACATATCAATGCACCTTCACTACTCCTTAGGTGCATATTCATCTATTTTGTATCAAAGAATGCCCAATGATTTTAAAATAATTATATGTGGCAAAGAAGTACAACATTATGGTATTAGTGAAGATCTGAAATTCACTAAACTTGATTTATACAAGCCACAAATTAGTGGAATGAAGGAGGGTGTCACAATATACACAATAATTGGTTTTACAAAGGAGGTTGCTTTAATCAAGGTTCATGGGTTTAATGTACATCACAAAAATTGCCCAATCCTTCCCTTTCATAGGGTATTTGAAGAAAACAGTAGTAGAGGGAGAGGCATTGTGGGTGTGCTTCAAGCCAATTGTATTGAGCCTACACATAACAAGCAAGATTTTGAGAGGACTCAAGCATTCAATAAACCTAAGAAGTTCTTAAAATGTCTCGTTTTCAATGAATCGTTGGCAAACTTATTTAGCAAAAGAGAGTTTTTGGGAACGAAAATTTTGGTCAAAAACGTTGTCTACAGTTATTCTTTGTGGGAGCCAGGCAGCATGGGATCGTTGGAGGTGCCAATCAACATCTCTACATTCTGATGGTATCTGTTCCAGCACAGGGCCATCTCAATCCATTGCTTCAACTTGCCAAGCGGCTCATTGAGCGCATATATGCGATAGTTTCGATTGGAACAGATTTTATCATACCTGATGTATGCCCAGTGTGAACATTCAATCTAAGAGAGTTCAACATTCGTTGGAAAAAACTCCCTTTGATAAAGATAATATTTTGGGATGTAATGATTACCATCGGCAACGAAAATTCTTTGATTTATATGGATGGAAACTCTCCAATAGTGGCAAAAATGCTAGTGAATTGCGTTGGGAATACGATCCTGATAATATACGGCCTAACAGAATCAAACACCACAGGCTCCCAATGTATATTGAAATGAACGAAGTCTTTGGTGGTCAGGTTGTTATGAGAGTTCTATACAAAAGATTGTTATTAGCATCTGTCACATTAGGGAATCTCATCCGCCCACATCGTGCTAGATATATTTTCTTTATTCCAAATGTAGATGGAGACGCAGTGGGTTCTAATGAAGGTCGGTCGATCACCAATGGAAACCTATATTACCTTGCAGTGGATCGAAATCGAAATGGTGGAGTATTCATATTAAAGGTGAAGTTGAATAGTGAGAAGACGAATATAGTGGAAAGAGCACACCATCACGGCAAAATTTTGGTCATAAATTTGGCACTGGGCTCTTCCTTGCTAGTCAAGCTCATAAATGGTTGCCCTGTGTCGCCCGATAATGCGGCGAAATGGGTTAAACTTCTGTGGGCAGCCTTGCTAAAAGTCGAGAACAGCCAAAACGAAAACCCATCTGCAAGACGGGGGTTCGCACGACAACAAACTGGCCACGAACCACATGCCCCATCCGTCGACCAGAACCACACACCACATGCCCCATTCCCCACTACACCACAGCAGACACACTCGGGTCGGCTTCTGGCATCATCTTATTTTTTGTCGCTGCATTGTATCAAACCGATACACCGTCAACATCATCCCCCGGTCAACGGTCAAGAGGTGTGGATCTGGGCACCGATTCGTACATGACTCTATGTGGACAATTTGGTGGTTCGATACATTAATACGTCGGTCATTTCGATTCGAGACGTCGATTCGTGGTTAATATATATATATAATAACATGATAGGTTGGTCGTATATATTAGACGTTTAAAGGGTGGCTCAGTACATATAGAATAGTTATATCATAAATTAGCCTAATTTAATTAATTAAAACTATTTAATTAGAATATATATATATATATATAATACAAATACAAATAAATATCAAAATTAAAAAATTAAAAATTAAAAGAAAAAATCAAAGGGAATATTACTGACGAGATACATTTTGAGACCAGTGGTGAATTATACATAAATGAATGAATGAATGATATCAAGATGAAAAATACAAGGTGAAGGAAATTGCCATCATAAAAGCTTTGAGGACAAAGCTTTTGAAGGAAGGGGCAATGTTACAAATACAATTTATATAAAAATAACATGAGTATAAGTAAATAAATAGTAATCATAGTTATAGTTAATTATGAAGAGGCATGTCTTAATGGACATGCCCATTCATGAAAGAGCACCTCCCTAGGTATAGAAGCAGGCCCTCATTGTAACATTTCTCATACTTGTACATTTTTATATATTAATAAATTATTATTTTTTTCCATAGAAAAAAATCAAACCATATATTAATATAGAGAGTTACATAGCATATGCATAACGCATTCCAAAAACTGCGTTTCCCCCTTGTTAAGAGAGAGATGGAGTTACAGCTGAGGTAAATAGAGAGACATATTCACCTAACAGCCTAATCCAACAAAAAGAGAGAATTCTCGTCATCTTTTTTCCACCTCCCGAACTGCGTTTCCCCCTTGTTAAGAGAGAGACAAAGTTACAGCTGAGGTAAATAGAGAGACATATTCACCTAACAGCCTAGTCCAACAAAAAGAGATAATTCTCGTCATCTTTTTTCCACCTCCCGGGCTTCCTTCTAGGAAAAACACCCAAAACAGAGGGGAGAAAAGACAGAGACTGTTTGAAGTTTCAGAACTCCAAATTGCGAAACTGGGTAGTAGACACTGATCCAGATTTCTGAGTGTATCATAAAATATAAAGGAAATCAAACCCCCGAGCCTCCTCTGAGAGGAAAACAACCCAGGGTCGAAACATAGCGTTTGAGAGTTTCATCCAAAATTATTTACATAATGTCTGATTAGCATTTTAAAACAAAAAAGACAACAGTAGCAGAAAAAATAAAAAAATAAAACCTTAGGCAAAGACAGGTTGTTCGATAACTCGAACCAACCCATCCTCCACCTCAACAGCTAACAAGAGCCCCATATCCTGCTTAGCGCCTTCTTTAGAAAGGCGGTCTGCATCATGGTTCTGTTCCCTGTAAATGTGGCAAACAGATATCTCATTAAAAAAACATTTTAGGCGGGATATCTCATTTAGTAAAGGAAGCAAAGTATAATTTTGGCATCGTTGAGTCCCATTGAACCACTTGACAATATTTAAAGAGTTCCCAAAGATCTGAACCTCTCTCATTCTCATGAAGGAGAGCCAGCATAGAAGAGAGTGTAAAGCTTTTAATTCTGCAAAATTATTGGTCCCCTGTCCCAGACCAATAGAGGCTTTAAGAATTTTTCTAGAAGGAAAATGTATAACCAGACCCGCTCACATCTATTTTGCAGATCCGAGGCCCCATCAAAATATGCCCATGGGATGTCCCCCCTGATAATTTCCTGTTGAATCACTCGAGGTTGCTGTGGTAAGGAGGGGATTGGAATATGATCATAAATGGATACACCTTCCGCCGCCAGCTTGCTGATCGGAAAGTGTGAGTCTTTAAAAATAACATGATTCCTAGCAATCCATGTTCCCCATGCGATCAGCAAGGGGATAGTGTGAACCCTATCATTAGGGGCTTCCTGCCACCATCTTTGCCAAGCTTCCATCACCTCCTGACCTTCCCATCACTGGGGGGTTTTAAGGAGCCTCAGGGATTCATTCCAGAGACTGATGTTGTAGGGACAATTGAGGAAAACATGTTGCATCGATTCCAAACTATCTCTGCAGAGAGAGCACCATCCAGGACCTATCTTTCCCCTACGTTGCAAGAATTCCCAGGTAGGAACTTTGTTCTGTAGGATGCACCAAAAGAACAATCTCGTCTTTGTCGGCCCTTTCAGCTCCCAAAGTGGTTTGAACCACCACTCCGGCTCCCCCCCAGCCCTTCTAGGACATAAGCCAATTATAACCAAACTTGGGGGTGTACATCCCAAACGGGGAGTGTACCCATCTGAGCTCATCTCTTTTATCCTGGATCCTTATGTTTGAATTCTGGAGGTCCGAGATATAACTCTCCCACTCCCCTAGCCATCTTTCCTCCAGCTGCATAGCATCCTCTTTCAACCACTCGTCTCCACATAGTAGAGCTTTCTTGATCTGTTATTTGATTAAGTATGGACAGACCTCTGTTGTTCAAAAGCTCAATAAGGTCTCTTGATAAAGCGTATCTCCCAGTACAGCCCACCCAAGGGTCTCGGCCCAGCCTGACCTGGGCACCATCCCCCACATGCCAAGCTAAGCCCTGCTCTATTACCTTAACAGATGCTATGGTTGACTTCCATACTACTGAGGAAATTTTTGATGATTTTTGAGGCATTCTCAACCATTCCAAAATTGGCATTGGGTCGATATATTTTCATTTTGTAACAGAGGTCCAAAGATTATCCTCGGTGATAAGTCTCCATGCCAGTTTAGCTACAAGAGATTTCGAAAAGGAAAATAGTTCTTTGATGCCCCAGCCTCCCCATCCTTTTGGCCGGACTATTTTCTCCCAAGCCACCCAGGCAGTCACATGTTCCACCTTTGATCCTGCCCACAAGAATAGGCCAAAATACTTTTTGGGACCCATATAAGGCTAGCCCAATAAACTGGGATGGCCATTGCCACAAATTTTATTAGTACCAGTCTTCCAGCTCTGGACAGCCATTTAAAACTCCAATGTTTTATTCTAGCCTCTATCTTTGCAATGATCCATTTCCAATCCTGGATGAGATATGAGTCCGACTAAAGGAAGAAACCCAAGAATTTGAAAATGTCCTGCAAAGGTTTGGCTTCAAAGTGTAGAACTGCTTCTATTCTACCCACTTCATCCCTAGAGAGACCGGACGTTGTCATGGACGATTTTTGGCCATTTATGCAGAGACTCGTAGCTTTCAGAAAAAGGTCTAGGAGCTCCTTTAGGCAGCGGCAATCCTCCAAGCTACCGTTACTAAACAGCAAAATATCATCGACGAACAGCGAGTTACAAATAAATTAACCGCCACTTCTATGCCTGTGAGATCCCCTTGTCTCTTTGCTTCATGTATCATTAAACTCAGACCTTCTGCTGCCGGTAAAAAGAGGAGAGGGGAAAGGGGGCATTCTTGACGGAGACCCCTTTGGGGGTTGAAAAAATCAGTTGTTGCTCCATTTATCAAGATTGCAATAGAAGATGTTGAGATGCATCCCATGACCCATCTTATGAATTCAAAACTAAAGCCCAAGTGTGTCATCAGAAGCCTCAAGTACATCCAGCTTAGCCTGTCATATGCCTTTGACAAATCAATTTTGACAATAGCCACTTTTTTCCTGCTTTTTTTTAGACTATGAAGAGTTTCTTGGGCTACCCCAACAGCTTCATGGATTTGCCTTCCGTCCAAGAAACCAAATTGTTCCAACGAAATATTTTCAGAAAGGAAAGGTTTCAGACGAGAGGCTATCACCTTAGCTATTATCTTATAGATACAAGTGCATAGAGAAATAGGACGAAAGTCATCAAAAGTAGCAGGATGATCTGTTTTAGGAATGAGGGCTAAGAACGTTGCATTGAAAGGCTGATAGATGGTGCCTATACAACGAGACTCCTCCACCACTCCTACCAGATCCTCCCCTAAGAATTCAAAAAAATGTTGAAAGAATTCCACAGTCCATCCATCAAGGCCAGGGCTTTTGTCCTTCTGCATTGCTTTAAGGATATCCTCCACTTCCTCTTTTGAAACCAGTTCCATGATGCTATTGCTACCTTCCTCATCGATATAGCTTAGGAAAATTGTGCCACCCTGATAACTCCAGCTATAGAGGCTTCCACAGGAGCTCTGAAAAGAGATTTAAAGTGATTTAAACCAAGAGATGAAAGGTCATCAAAAGATTGCGCCAAATCACCATCATCCTTCTGCAACTCCCAAATTGTATTGATGTTTTTCCTTCCTTTTGCATAGTTCTGAAAAAACTTAGTGTTTTCATCTCCAGCTTGGAACCAGATGGCCCGACTTTTTAGACGTCAGCTTTCCTCTCTTTCCAATAGAATTTTCTTTCTAACAATTTCCAGTTCCCTTATTCTATTCCTGAGCTCTAAATTAGAATATCTTGCTCCTTCTGGCTTTTCAAGGAAATCCAATTCCTCATTGACTTTTCTTAATACCTCCTCCTCCTTTAGTTTCTTGGAATTCGCCCAGTCCCTGGTTGCTTTCTTCATGGCCAGATGGCCCTACTTTTTAGACGTCAGCTTTCCTCTCTTTCGAATAGAATTTTCTTTCTAACAGTTTCCAGTTCCCTTATTCTATTCCTGAGCTCTAAATTAGAATATCCTGCTCCTTCTGGCCTTTCAAGGAAATCCAATTCCTCATTGACTTTTCTTAATACCTCCTCCTTTAGTTTCTTGGAATTCGCCCAGTCCCTGGTTGCTTTCTTCATGTTCTTCAAATTTTCCATAAAAATCTTACTCTTGGTTTCAGTATCCCCTATGTTATCCTTTCTCCATGTGGCATGGAACAAAGAGTTGAAGGACTCATCTTTTAGCCAAGAGGAGTTAAATTTAAACGGCGTGCCAAGATTTTTCAAAGCTCCTTTGATCTCTAAAAAAATTGGAAGGTGGTCAGATAAACCCCCTTCCCCAACCCAATGCCTGAAAACTGAGGATCTTTCCACCAGATCTTCACATAGAAGAAAACAATCCAACTTTTTTGCCACCCAAGCATCTCCCACTCTTCTATTCCTCCAAGTCGGTCTTGGTTTGATTAAATTTGCATCCACCAGTCGAGAAGATGCCAACTTATTTGAAAAAAAATCTGTGAGTTGGTCTGCCCTTGCCAAAGGACCCCACGATTCTGAAGACCCTAAGGAGAAGTTTAGGTCCCCTCCCACAATGAGATTAGGGTTTTTTAGACAAGATTTGGCAAAGAGACAGTTCCAAAACTACTCTCTCTCTGTGCAAGGCCCATAGACATTAAGATCATAAGGGGGTGACAAAGCTCATTTGAGTACAATTCCATCTCCAAAGAGTTTTCAAAACCCCAAGAGGACAGCTCCTTAAGTCTTCCTGAGTTGAACCCCATCGCCAGACCCCCAGATCTTCCATGAGCATCCAAGGCCTAAAAAACCCAGCCTGGAAACATTCTTGAAAGGATTCCTTTTACTTCCTCCCCCTGCCCCAAAGTTTCTTGGATCAGCATTACATCCAGATTTTGGGACTTTACCAGCTCCCTTAGCGCTAGTTTTTTAGGCTGACTAGCTAGACCCCTACAATTGTAAGATAAAACAATCATGGGAGACCCTGGGGGGGTGACTGCGCTGCTCTAAGCACCCCAGACAGGAACCTCTGCTTACCGTCTGCAATGTCAATTTTTGCTTTTAACTAGGCCTTGGAAAGATTTGATTTCCTTCCTCTCGTCTTCCTTGGCCCAATCGAGACAGGATCAGACTCTAGTCCTCCAATAGAAATTCCTTTCCAGGATCTATTAGCAAGAGGTCTGAGGTTGTACGGGGGTACCTCAGGAAGACAGGCCAGGGAAGGGTCTGGGTCAGACACAGCAACAGAGGGAAAGGCCACAGGAAGAGACGGTAAGGACGTAATGATACTATCAATGAATTCTAAGATAGCATGCATATTCATATGTTCGTGGTGCGGCCTAGATGGACCAGGCTCAGAAATATCCAAAACAGAAGTACAAAAGGATGAGCATAAGGAAGAAGTAGAGAGAAAAGGCATACCCTCTTGAGTCGCACCAACTGCCCCCGATTCAAAATGGGGAGCCTGGTAAGACTCCAGAACAGGATCCATTTCATATTGATTTTGATGAATCGCCCTTTGAGTCGGAGACGAGAGATCCTCCTTTTCAGCACCCAAGCCCTCTACCCCATCCATCATGGCCACCTCCTGTTCCCTAGTCTCTTCTGCTCTGGCTGTTGGAATTGTCTCCCTGACAAACTTTTTCTGCTTCCTTCTGCGGAGGTGCTCGAGTGGACAGTCCTTAGCAAGGTGACCATATTTATGGCACCTGTGACAGCGAAAGGGAAGGTGCTCGTAGTCCAATGTCTGAAGGTACTCAAAATCCCTGTACTTCAAACTCATTGCATCAGCTAGGCCTTCTCTCAGATTAAGGTTTACAAGGATTCTCGCCACACTCAGATCTCTTGTTTGATGGAAAGACATATCAACTTCTAAGTATTTCCCAACGGTGTTCCCAATGGATCGGAAGGTTGAATCCGTCCAGAAAGGCAGTGGGAGGCCCGGCAATTTTACCAATACAGGAGACTCTGCCATTTTTTCTTTCTAGGCATCAAACAACGGAGTCCATCTTCTAAACAAAACTGGTCTCTTCCCAAAGCACCAATTCCTTTCTAAAACCCAATCCAAGTGATCTTTTTGCTCGAATTTGATGCTGAACCAGCCCCTGTCTAGGACTTTGATTTCCAATGGGTTCCCAGGGGCGTCTTTCCATTCCAAACTGGTCCATTCGGTGATGTAATCCGCCAAGAACTTCCTTCCTCGGACTCTGCCTACGAGAATGGTCTCAGTAACCTCCATAACTTTTTCTATACGGATGTCCACTCCAAGAACACAACAAGGACGTTGTTCTTTTCTCCCAATGGCCTTATTCTTCTTTCTTTTCAATCCCACAGCCTCGTTTCTTCCTCCTTCCTCTCCTTCCACCGGACTTTCGAGTGCATCTGGGGCTTCTTCAATAGGCGACCCTGGTCGCCTTCTCAGCTGCTTTGACACCTTCCTTGTTCAAACTCCTTTCCAATTCTTGTCTAGTTTTAGGGCCTATGTCATTCTCTTGTCTGTCTTCTTGAGACCTCTCCAATTGTCTTACAAACTCTCCTTCTTCTGCACATGTTGCAGAAACCCTAGTTTGACTTCTGAGGGACTGGGGCAAGAATCGAACAGATCGAGGCAAAACGTCTCTCAGAGCCGATTCCAAACTAGCCGCTTCTTTTCCTTGAGGGATTAGAAGGTTTTCCAAAAAATTTAGACCCTGGCTCAGAGAGGGGTTCCGATACAGAAGGGATTCACCCTTAGCTCGGCCTCTACTTAGTTCCAGGCCTTGCTGCCATTCCTCCCCAAGGGCTTTCAGGCCCACCGAACCCTGCAAACTGTAATTCGCAACAATATCTTCTAAACCTCCTGTATATGACGGAATGAAAGAAATACTTGGCCCCGACGAGAATTGTGAAGGTTGTAGATCTCGCTGTTGCAGACCACCACCAAAGCATTCCAGGGGGTTCACAGTCGGTGCAAAGCCTTTGGAGCCCCCAGACTTCCACGTCCCATTAAATGTACTCTGCAATGTTTCTTGTAACAATACCGCTCCATTCGAAAAACCGCCAGCTCCTTCCACATCGTTGAACCTTTGATCAGTCTCTGCAGCGATCGGAAATAAACGATCCAAGTTTTTCTTAGAGACCTCGTGACCCCAGCAGGTGAGCAGGTCTTCGGGCATTGGTTCAACGTCCACGTATTCACTATCAAAACCCATAGATATAACAGATTTGTCATCTTAAACCCACTCCACGACAGCGAAAAGACCGCTCCTGTTCAAAAACCCTCAGACCTAAACGTCGTCTCGCTAAAAGAAACAAGGTTTTGCTGCTACCCTCCATCTTGAGCCCAGTTAGTTCCAAACAGTCCCCAGGTGCCCCGTACTGCCCGTGGCCAGCTGCTGAGAGCATAGGTGGTCACAAAAACCTGACAGCGCAGTACGCATGTCACATCCCACACCTGCACGCGTGTGGGCTCTGATTGTTGGGTCAGACCTGCAGCTTCCTAGGGTTTTCGCCATTTTTCCTTCAACATCATTTTCGTCTCAGCTCCATCATCCTCCCTTCAATCACTCATTCGTGGCCATTGCTAACATAGTGCTTTCTCATAAATTATTATTACAAATACCTCTTGTGTATTTTTACATTAAAAGTCAACAAGCTATCAATTTTATTACTTCAGTGATGCCCCTCCCGTTCCAATTTCATCAGGGTTTGCAAGTGTTCCCTCTATTGGAATTGGGGCTGTGACAACAACTTCAAATGTTGAGGGCAGAATAAATTTAGTAAATTTTACAACATACAAATTTAATATTTACAATGTAGAATCTGGATCTATATCTGAATTTGTATCATGAATGAAAATTTGTGTAATATGAAATCATTGAAATATCTATTTAATATTAATTTTTAATATATATATATATATATATAACGTGTCCTATGTGTCATGTTCAGGGGGGTCTACATGGTCCATGTCTGACACTCGAATTTGCGTGTCCAATGTGTCCCATGTCCTCGTGTCAGGTAACTTAGGATTTCACCAATTAAACCAGTACGTAAGGATTTCTGAAGAGTTCGACCAACAAAATTTCTTACCGGGGTTTGAGACCAGAGCACAGTTTAGAGGGAGCAACGAATTTCTGCTCATGGAAGGAGAGGATTACAGTGGTGCTTGAGGAGCAGGGTGTGAAGGAGTTTGTGGAGAACCCACCAGCCACACCAACTGACCCCCAACAGTTGGCTCAACACAACAAGAATGTTAACAGAGCGAGAAGCATCATTCTTGGGAGAGTCAAAGACCATATTGTATCACATCTTTATGGCAAGAAGACTGCCAAAGAAATGTGTAAAGTTATTTTGAACCTCTATCAGGGCTCAAGTGAGGCTAGAAAACTCATGCTCAAGGACAAACTAAGAAACACCTGGATGGACAAGTTTGAGCCCATAATTTCTTATCTCAGTATGTTTACCTAGGTGAAGGACAAGTTGGCCAGTGTGGGAGAGATAGTACCTGAAGCAGATTTGGCGAGCCTTGCACTGTTAGGGATTCACAAACCGTGGGACAACTTCCAGGACATAGTGAGTGGTAGAGAGAAGCTTCTAGATTGGGAGCGATTGTGGGATGACTGTGTTCAAGAGGAGATCTGGAGGCAAGCTGGATCGGGAGCTCATGTTAAGCATGAGGAAGAGGAGAACTTTGCCCTAGCTAGCAAAGGGGGCAAAGGCCAAAGGCAAGAAGGGCACAAGAGAGGCCGAGTCCAGCTCCAAATACAAGAAAGAAAAGGATCTTAGCAAAATAAAATGCTTCCAATGCCATTAGTTTGGACACTACGCCACCAAGTGTCCAAAGAGGAAGAAGGGGTCCAATAAGGACCAAGTGGCAACTTCGGCAGAAGTGGACGAGTTCAGTCCTAAGTTTGAGAAGGAGTTCTCGCTCATAACTTGCATGGCAAGCTCTGTAGCCAGCAGCATATGGTACATTAACAACAGAGCATCCAGCCATATGACTGGAAACAAGGAATATTTCAGCTAGTTGACAGAGAAGGACATGTAGTTTCACATTGAGCTAGGAGATGATGGCAGGTACTTGACCAAGGGCGTGCGTACTTTCAGATTTCAGAGGGAGTTCAGTAACCCTCTTCATCTCAAGGATGTCCTCTATGTTCCAGGCCTTAAAAAGAACCTTGTTTCTATTTCAACCCTAGAGGACAAGGGTTATGAGGTCATTTTCAGCAAAGGAGAGGCCTACCTCAAGCCCTTAAATTCTGGAGCTATCAAGTAGAATGGTGTGAGGGTGAAGAACCTTTACAGGTTGCAGTTTGAGACAGTTGTCGCCTTGAGTAGTAGCAAGGAGGGCGTCAGCAGGGTGGAGACCTTGAGGAGCTATGGCATAGGCATATGGGACATTTGCACCATGGAGCACTGAAAAATCCTTAGGGAGATAGCCACAGGATTTGCTAATGGCTACTTTCATTAACATAGACCACAAACCAACTAATAAATCGTCATTAAGACAGAAATCTTACAACAGATATTAGCCAACTCTAACTGACAAAACAAAACCCACCATTACTAACCAACTCAATACAATTGACATTAAAATATCCATTATTTTATGCAATATTGACTCATACATTACAAGACCACATTACCACGTAAGACCAGGTCAACCTAGATGACTAGGACAATTACACATACAACATTGGATAAATAATGATGACAAAGCTAGGGTACCATGCCACATTGTCTTGACATCAGCCATAGTGAATCACAACTTGAACCATCATCAACTCATTTGATAAATTATTTTCACACTACTTGTTGGCAGCTGAAGTTGTAAATGTCATAAGCAAACATGTAGCCAACACTGACTGCAATGTTCATTTTTCTGGCATTCCTTATGGATGGACTTTCAGGGTTCACAAGTGTAGGTTTACTTCATCAGCGGGCCCAGGGGCTCTTGGAGATGTTTCATGGGGTTTTGAGGAGTTTCTATGAGATCCGATGGCATTCGCTTGACATATTCTATCATCTGCACAACTTGTCTTTCATTTTGTTGCATTCCGACAACTTTCGAGAAACAAGGTTATTATTGGGCCTAACTCAATTAATTACACTTAAGGTGGCATTCCGAAAGGAATACTTGACGGAACACCTTAGAGTAATAGCTCGTTGCTACCAGCACGAGGACATCTACAGGATGGGATGGCTAGAAGTGATTTTCAGTGACTTGAGGGAGCATGGTGCCCAATTTACCATTTCCCCACATTAAAAAGAATATTTTAATTGAAATAAAAAGAGGGAAATGTTCTCAATGATTAAAATAATAATAAAATAGGAGGTTCTAGAGGGGT
The DNA here is from genome assembly GCA_034641835.2 of Pinus albicaulis. Taxonomy (NCBI): domain Eukaryota; kingdom Viridiplantae; phylum Streptophyta; class Pinopsida; order Pinales; family Pinaceae; genus Pinus; species Pinus albicaulis. The sequence goes on along the minus strand of CM076584.1, from coordinate 1,173,992,170 downwards.
CTATCAAATTTATAAAAGAGGAGGAGGAGGATGCCAAACAGTTTGAATATAAATATATAGTGCTGATGTATGATAGTAAATTTAGGAAACATCCAGGCAAATTAAGGATGCATTGGAGGACATCTTGGATTTGATCTTTTTCTTGTATGAGAGGTTGGAGAACCCAATTTTCTACTTCATTGGTAGCCCCAGGAGGAAAACCCTCGGGTGATTTAGTGAGATTGGGCGAGTACCCATCTCCCCTTCGTGAATTCATCCAGAATTCACAGGAAGGCTTAGCAGTGACATTTCAGCTCAGTTTTGGAGGACCAACACAGCATTGGAGCAGAGCTCTTGAGGTCAGTTTCCCATCTCAACTATTTCGTTGTATCAGCATGTAACCCCAGTTTTCTATTATAATAAAAGCTGAGATTATTTCTGCTCGTCATATTATTGAATTGCATGCACTCCATTTGTTATATTTTACATGTCAATCTTCTGTATATTGAACGGTAATTTTATGAAGAAATTTTGGTTGAGTTAGATTTCTGCAAAATTAGCCAAATATCCCGTTTGGGATATTACACTGACTAAAAGTAAAATGTATAAAAATGCATTCACATAGCTATACTCCATCCTATATGAGTGTTTAATGTTGGAAACTGGAATTGTAGTAATGATTACAATCATATCAATCAGAAATATGATTCCAATTTGAAGATCTGTATACCTTGTCAGTTAGATTAAAAGTCATCTGAAATCGTTCCTCATAGATATGCTCTTGCTCTCTGATCTGTCCAGTCAGTTGAATTCCTATCAATACATCAAAACTAATCAGCCAAATTTCACTCAAGGTTGCAATTGTACGAACAAGAAGAACAGCCTAATATTCAATTCAATTATCAAAAAGAAGATCAAACACTTAATATACAATGGTTTCAGCGATGTGTCAATTGAAACATACAACCTATATAAAAACAAAAATGCAGATATAAGTGTAATTTAGCTGGAGGGAAGCAAAACAAAAGTACTTATCGTTTATATGTGTTTACAATGATGAATATTCAAAAATTCGGTTTCTGTCAACTTCATATATTATTCCAAGCAAGTATCTCTCAAATTTGCATTTACATAGTGTAGGGCTTGCTAATCCACTTACAACAAGAGGCAATGCCACTCAAGCAACTCTTATTAGACAGGTTGACAGCCTAAGTATGTTTGACTGGCTTGGAAAGGATACAACCGTGACAATAAAAATTGCCCAGTGATAATAAGCTAACCATAGCACAAACCAGTCAAGCAACAGAGTTGACCAACCATGACAGAGATCAGCTGAGAAATAAACAAAAAGTTAGTCAAGTATTCGGGAAGATCAGCAGACAGAAGGCAAGTAGAAACAATATAACAATCGATCAACTAGCATAGCCAGATAATCTTTTCTTTCTGAAAAACTTATGTATTAGCCACCTCGGTTTTGTTGTTTTACTTTTTCAATGTTCTCCTAAGTGCAACTTTAAGGAAATTTTATTAATTTGAAATATCTGTTTTGAGATAGCATTAACATTCCTTTCACATTCTTCATTCTTCATCTCACAACTTTGCACATTTTCATCCTTGTCCAGTATCCATAGTCTTTGATGGGATTTTTTGATCTAACATGGTCCCTATCACAATCTCTGGGCATCTAATACTTTAACACCATATTGAGAAAAAGATTGCCAATAAATAAAGATAAAATAAGATAATTTCATTAATATCCAACAAATAACCACAAAAAGTATGTCAATGCGACTAAAGAGTGCTATACTCCAAAAAGACATATGTCATGCTCCAAGATGATGTCGTCAACAAGCAAGGCTCCATGGCACCAGCATTTCATGAGATGTGCATGTCCATCACCAAACAAACAAGGGTCATCCATACACCATGCACCCTGTTGCTGCACAAACTGGCAGGCCTTGTAAAGTGGCAGAAGCTAGAAGGCACAACAATACTCAGGGCAGAGGCCCACTGTCACCGCAGCCTAAGTCCCCTACTCTTCTCAGATTTTAGCTGACGGGAAGAGTCCCAATATTACACACTTGTGAAATTTGTGATAAATGTCTCTATGATAAGCTTGAAGTGATGCAAGGTAGCTTATTCAATGGAAACATTCAACAAAGGTGCAAGGTTTGGGTGAAGCTATAAAGACTTTCCACGAAAAAACCCTTGGAGAAGGAACTACACGAGACCTAGGGTTGAGAGTTGACACGAGATATATATGCATCCAAGCTCAAGGTAGGCAAGAGAAAAAGGAAATGAATGGTTTACTTCACCAAGTACTAAAGAGATTGCTAACAAAGAATCCTCAAGTTGAAGAATTAGCTTCTAGGGTTCCCTCTTGATGTGACAACTAGGGCATCAAAAATTATGGAGAATCCACAGTGGGAATTCCACCAAAACTTGAGCAACTTTAAAGGAGACACAAAGAAAGATTTTTATCCAAGCCAAATTCAAATAGTTCTCCTCTATTGGAATTCGCTCCAAGCCCTAGAGAAGCCTCCTTATCCTTAAAGGGACGAAAAGTGGAGGTGAAAAGAGAAATAATTTTTTAGTTTACAGTGAGTCGTGACCACCAAGGATTTAAGATTAGTGCCTGACCTTTGGGAGATATGGAGTCATGAATGATCTTGGTATTTGGCAACTCACTATTCATATACATGAAAAAATTCTCAAGCATTACAATTTCAAGCAATATTCAATAAATAGGGCACATTAATAACCATGAGACATTATTCCATGCATTAGACATTAGCAAAATTCAGAAATTCAACAATAAAGAGCACTTACAAGATAGCGAAGAATATATCCATCCATAACAATGCCAATTAGAAGCTCCAATAACGTGAAAAAAATATCCAAACATCAAAATTCATCCATAATCTTCCAAAACCATCAGCAAATTGCAGGTCTGAACTTGCGAATAAGGCCTAAAATCCAAGAATTGATGATTTAGAGATGAGACTAGGTCTCATCTATTTATACAAGTGTTATGAGATCAAATTTTAAAAGACGAAGCCTCTCTATGTGCCTAATGTGCTAAGTAACCCACCCATGGTTACAAGCCAACCATGATAGCTTTAAAAATTAAATCTAATCTCCCTCATAAGCCCACACAAGGCTAACGTCATGCATGCGTGGAGGCCTAGAGGGGCAGTGTTGAGGCCTCTTGTGCTAGAAATGTGGGAGAGAGCCTCAAAAATGATGATGCACAGGGTGACACCCTCCTTATGCTGCAAAACATCTTTGGGACCCTCATTTTGTATTTGGGGCTCCATAATGGGTCTCATGGCTCAAGAATCAAGATCAAGTCGATGCTCCATCAATGAGGGCTAGAAGATGACACATGCCCTCCCATGTCTCCCTAGGAAAGGCATAACCTCCTCTAGGCCTTGGATCAGCTGCCAAGTGTCGGGTGCAATGCGTAGCCGGTTGGGGCATCCTAGTCCAAGTGCATCATCATCTTGAATAATTGTGGCACGAATAAGCAAATGATGGTGTTGAAGAATCCCATGGTGTGGCAATCAATGCTATGCATGAATGGAGGCCCATGGCTCTCAACGCTCACCCTAAAAATACCATTGTGATCATTTGGAGGGTTTGGATCTCGTATAGGGAGGCCAAGTCCAAGATGAAAACCAACCTGCAATCTTGTATAAGGTCCAATGCGTCTCCTCACCTTCATATACAATGATTCATTAGTGCGATTGAGTAAATAAGCTCATTAATCAAGGGTAAAAATGGACACTGCATAGTGGGTTTCCCTTCCAAATTTGGGGCTTTGAACATGTAATAATGTTACCTTCCTGGGGAGGAGTGGCTAATGAAGGACCCTAATAGGTTGTTTCAACCTTTAAGGGAATGACAGGTCCAAGGTACATCCTTTAAATGGCAGATGACATGTGAAATAATGATGGAACAGAGTGGGGACAAAGGCAAGGCTCCAATCTACATGCCATTGTACAAAAGTAGCTATGATGCGGAAAGCCCACGGCTTTGGTATACAAATGTAGGAGGGACATATTGTGGTACATGAGTTACCCCAGCCTTTGTTTTTCCACCCTTCTTCATATGTATTTTTCCTTTTATTGATTTTTCTTCATTTCACTGATAAGGGGTCAAAGGGATGAGAGCACGTTGAGTAAGATATAGCAGTGATTACCCCCTTAAGTTGGGGCAGTTCATCGCCCAACAGGGGTTGAGACAATCATGGGTTCCTTAATGATGCAAGGGGCACTCATAGGGGCCCTAGGAACCAAGGTGATGGCCATAATGATATGGGGTAGAGCTGCTTGACTTTTGCCCACATGCTAATTTTATTGCCCCAGCCATCTTTTGCATTTTGTGGTACATTTCTTGTTATATGCAGCCAAATTATGCTTTTATCTTTTTTTTAGTTGCATCAACATCTGGGGCATCATTCTAGGCCCGACCCAAGGTGTGGACTGTTGAAGAATGTAACTAGGTTCAATCTTCATAATTGTATTTGAGTCATAATGAAATGTATTTATCAAAAGAAAGAAAAAGAAATTTTTATTATCATTATTATTATGACTTATTAAAGCATGGGTTTCATGCTTGGGTCATCATGTTTTAGGTCAAATCCCCCATTGAAGACTTCTAGGTTTTATATTAAGTAATTAGAGTCATTGTCCATCTTATGAGACCCTTCTTGGGCTTTTGAATAATGTAAAAATAATTATTATTGAGTCAAATAAGTCATTTGTCACTTCCAAACCAAGTCGGCCCTTACCTGATTAAGTAGGCCTAAATTAAGGTAATTCGAACCTCGAAGGAGGCTATAAATAAAGAGCAGTTCGATTCATTTGAATATCATCAATCACAAGTTCGATATACAAGCAGAAGAAGCATAAGAATACGAAATTGCAAGAGAAGAAGGATTCCAAGATCGAAGTTTCTGGGGCATCTATCTCTCACATGTGTGAAGTTACTTGGCTATTACTGGAAGGTCGAAGTCTTTGTTGCTGCATTGAGATCAAAACTTCTGCTGCTACATCAAGGTCAAAGTTTTTGCTGCATCTAGGTCGAAGTTCTGTTGCTTCTTCTAGGTCGAAGTGTTACTACTTCAAGGTTAAGATCCTGTTGCTGCATCAAGGTCGAAGTGTTGCTTCTTCAAGGTCAAAGTGTTGTTGCCGCTAAGTCGAAGTTTTGTTGCTGCAAGGTTGAAGTTCTAGATCGAAGTTGTGGCTGGAAGGTTATCATCTGCAGAAAAAGGGAAGGGTTGACTTGGTGATTGGAGGAAGTCTATGTCTAAGTCAAAGAGTCTTGGATTATCTCGCGAAACTATTGAAGGAAGAGTTCTTGACTAGGCTTTCCCCAAGATAGGGGTTTTGTTCTGGTTGTCCACCTACATCTGGTGTCTTTGATCTTCGTGTTATGGTTTTGGTAATTGCTTGACGAACTAAGATAAAAGAAGAACACAAGAAAGTTAATAAGAACATAAGAATATCACAAGTAATTATCAACGTAAAGAAAATATTTTTGTCTTTCTGATTTCCCAACATGAACAAGGGGAAGTGGATGCTAATACATTGTGGACCTAGATATGAAAATGTGGAAAAGGGCTTGTAATGAGCATAGGAGAGTGAGATGTATGGTATCGGGAAGCGGGATGTGCAACCAAAATCAGGGTTTCCCATGTAGTGCCCTTCCTAAAGCTAATGGCCAATAAATGAGATCCCACGAGACTAGGATTCAAGATTAACCACCCCCCCCCCCCAATTAAGGAAAGGGAGCAAGAGTATAGTCAAAACCCTTTCTTCTTCCAAGTCTCCCAGTAATCCATGCCCAAGTGTGCCCAAGAAAAGCAAGCATATACACCCAATTACATAATGAAAAATCATACCTTTAGGATTAGATGGCCCACCTTCAAACATACATTCATGATAGATGAAAAAGGGTACACAATGGTTGGCTCATGTGGCATAGAAAAGTAGTGCATCAAAGCTATCGTGTGGCTATCAAGGGGTTATTGGTTGTTGGTTGTCGGCTGAAGACAAAACTAGGAGAAATTTTCTCCTATGGGGTCACCCACGACAAACCCCACATCACATGAAGCACCCCCAAGCATGGTGTAAAAACTCTTGCAGTAACCCTAGAAGCTAACACCCTTTACAGGGAGGTGACACTTTGCAGCAAGGGCCTTTTTTATGGATATTTTCACCCATAATGAGGAGTGTGCTACTTCACTGAGAATCCAATAGCACTTTTCGTGATATCTTGTTATTATTTCTTGGAGAAAATTAAGGATCCATAACCTTCTAGAGTATTATTTATAATATTCAATTGGAAATTTGTTGAGAGGAAGAAGTTGTAAAAAGTGGACTCTTCTTATTTTATAGGTAGAAGATCAATGGGAGGAAAACCCCCGTAAGGCCAACTATAATGTTTTTTGCAAGACAGGAAGAAAGAGCATAACATATTGGAGCCTCGATGTTCTTCTTTTCTCACTAGTCTCGTATGTATGTAAGGCTACCATTGATATATTGCTTCCATATCTTTGTGTAAAGGGTTGTTTCGGCTTATCAAAGTTGAACGTTCTTTGCTTGAAGAGGACACTGAGGTGTGGTATTGAAATCCTCTTCACTCCATTCCATATCAAATTTTAATTCCAAACTATTAAAGGGTTGTTCACTCAATAGAAGGTTGTCTCTCTTACACTAATCTCGTCTTTGATTCCTTATGGGCTACAAGATGTTTATGGATGGATATGTCATTTTGTCTTTCTTGGACATTTTACTTGGTTGTTAAAAATATATATCAGATATGTCCTTGATTGTAATACAAGTTGTTTGGTTGTTTTACCATGTCTTCTTCATCCATTTTCAAGTTCCATTTGTTGTGTAGAATCCATATCCCAAGGACAAGACACTATTACCCTAGCAATCCAACAACTAGTTTTGAGCGTATGTATGTCTACTAAATAAAAGTACAGCTAGGATAATAACAAAATAAATTCAGCAGAAGCAAATTTACCAATCTCAATCATAAAAATGACACAACAGATTCTGCCCAATCAGATATTTTCATTAAAATTCTGAACTTACTTGGGCTCCCTTCATGGGAAAATGGCCCAACTAAGGAATTACATACAACAATGGATTTGATCTAACTAATCAAACCCTCCTTGGCTGATCTGGATCTCCTTGTTGCGCCTTCCTCAGACCCAACACACTCACTAAAATGCCTCTCTCAATCTTGTGTTGTTGTATGGTGTCTTCTCCTATCTCCCTAGCCTTGCTTTTATAAATTTACATTAATCTAAAACCCTACCCCTAATCTCCAATGTGATTGACGGTTGAGATTAGATCTCACTCACTTCAGATCAAGGTCTAAGATTAAAACATATTCACTAAAGTAATTTACTTTACTTTTCCTAAGTCCACTTTAGCTCAATAAGCCAGCATAAAAATTATATACTTTTCCTAAGTCTAACTTGGCCTAAGTTACAAAAACACCTTGCTCAAACAAGAGCAAGGGTCTACGGAGACTTTGGGTGACTTTTGAATGCTTAGACATTGTTGAAAAGTGTAACTAGGTTTGATCTTCATAATGACATGTAATTATGATTTTATGTAATGAAGAGACAAAGATAATAAAATGTATTTGTTGTAATGCTTGCATCATGTGTTTCATGATCAAGGAGATTTTATTATAGGTCAAAGACTTCTTCTTGATGTCTTTAGGAGTTTGTTGTCTTGTCATAAATATAATTAGAGTCATGTAAATGAAGTCATGTTACACTTGTAAAAGGAAATATTGTTGATGTAAAAATATACTCCAATACCTCGTCACTAGGCCCCTTGAAGTTGACTCAAAGTATGTTGAGAATCCTCCCTTGAAGAAGTCGGCCTACCTACATATGATCATGTCAGCCTACAACAGAGAGATAGTCCCTATATATAAGAGGATTGCAACCTTATTTGTCATCATCTATCTCGGTCGAGTCTACAATTGAAAGATGCAAAAAAAAGTGCGAAGAGGAGGACTGTAATCAAAGTAAAGAAGAAGACATCTCAGCGAAGGAAAGGTGCTTTCTATTTTGGGTCAATTTCTCTCTCGCATATCTCAGAAGTACCAAGAGTATATGTTGTGTAAGGAAAGGTTATATCAGCAAAGAGAAGAGGCTACAAGGAAGAGGACAAGACTGCGAAGTATTAGGGCCTTCTTGCTTCAGTCTTGGGTCTACACTCATACCTCATATATCTCAGAATCGGACAAGGATTGTTGTGTTATTCAAGGACTTCGTTCTTGGAAGGTGACACAAGAAAGGTGCAGAAAAGAGACTAAGAAGGGAACCAAAGTAAGCCGAGGTAAAGATTAGAGGTAACCGAGAAGAAGTATATTGTCTGGGCCAGTTGATCTAGAGACCACGCTTCTCTAGTATTGGTGTAGAACAATGCAGAAAGAAGGATCAACATAAGGAGCCAAGAAGAGCAGAAAAAGGATAGTGACAAGGGTCTTGGAGGAACACTTGTGTCAAGGGTCTTTATCATGGTCTTGGTACTCATCAATTGAAGGTCTATAAGAAGAATTTTGATCGTGTTTTCCTCTCAAAGAGTGAGAGGTTTTAGCCCTGGCTTGCAAGCCTTAATATTGTGTCTCTTGTGCATTTGATAATTGACTTGATGAAGAACATAATAATCTAATGAAGACAAGGTCTAAGTGAAAGAAGCATAAAGTAAATCACAAGTAAGTACCAAGAAGAGAAATTGAAATAAAATCCCTAATTTCTCAATAGACACTTGGGCCTATACAAAAGTACCTGCCCAAGCTACAAATATTAACACTCTCTCTTAGCAAGGGAGGTACTTCTGGCACCTGGAACTAGCATCAATCTTGGAATTGCATTTGTTGCCATGGTTGCTCCTTCTAAACGAGAAACCTTTCCCGCCCTATTATATAGAAACATCCTGGAAATTTTATCCTTCAACTTCTGAATATCCTATAAGGTCATCTCATAGCAAGAGACCATCTTGATAGATTTTGTAACATCTACCTATTCTACCCCTGCTACTGTGATGGCCACACCAACGTGGAGAGAGCCACAACTGGATGAAACCCTAATTTAAAATCTCATATTATTAATTAAAATTAATTAATTAACACAATAGAAGGTTGGACAACCTTCGTAATCCTTGGACTGAGGGAAAATTGTTGGTTTCACTTATTGTACCTGAAAATTCGTACCCTTATCCATTGAATTGAATGCAAGAATCTTTTGCTGCTATGAAAAGTCATGTTTCTAACTAAGTCTTAATTAATTGCAGTTGGGTCAATTTTAAAGTTGGCAGACCTCGTCGACTGCAGATGTGGTAAAGGGACTTCAGATTCGCAGGCTAGAGTCTTCATCAGATCGTGGTGTTTCATATCCGAGATTGGAAGGATTTACACGATAGGTATTTGATCCAAGAGGATGAATGCTTGCAGGACTGAGCCAGTGGAGATTGTGTAGTCTCAGAGGGAGTCTAGCCTCAGAGGGAGCAACCTATGGATTTTTGGGATCTTCAAGTTCGGATGTGATGAGGCAGAGACACTACCGAGATTGACAGATTCATTCTATAGGGTATGTTGCAGTGATGGATGCCAAATGGGATAGTGTCGTCACCGAAGATGATGATGGTTACTTCCTAGTATTGGAAGTACCTCCCTCGCTAAGAGGGAGTATTGATTTTTGTGTAGCTTAGGAGGTACTCCAAGCCCTTGTGATCGAGGGTTGGAGGTCAAAGCGCCACAAGTAGGCTTGTGGGCTTGAAACCCAAGCTTGGAGGTTTTGCACCCATCGATGTTTGGGCCAAAACCATGATGGATTTTTGACATGTGATGGATGAGGATGATAGTGCTCGTCAAGACAATTCTAACACAATGACAATCATCCGATTTCGAGTTGTCGTTGAGGAGAAATGAATTTTTGAAGTTGACAAGTAATTATTGGTTTTCAAGTCAGGTAGGCTTGATGTAAAAATAAGCCAATAGATGTGTCTCTTCATCTATTCGTTGGAGCCCCTTTATTGGCTATAAATAAAGGGTGATTTGTGTTGTTTTAGGTATCCACTTGGGCAATATATACCTAAGAAGAAAACTCATTGAGCTCTGAAATTAGACACAGCTAGGAGGTCGAGTTTGCAAGGAGAAAGAGGATTGTTCAGGGGTCTAAGATCTTCAACAGGAGGTCGGGATTGCTGTGTGTGAGTGCAGATTGTTTTTGGGTTAAAAACAGAGCCTCAAAGGGTTGTTTGAGGAGGCCGCAGCCTTGGTTGAGGAGCCGCAGCCATAAGAGGAGCAGCGAAGGGATTTGGAGTGGTTGTGGAGGGTGGGCAGTCCTCCCAAGAGGCTGTCGCAGCCCTAGATGGATTGCTAAAGGGTGTCGCAGTCCTCTTATGGAGACAGTCCAACGTTTAGGGCTGTAACTACCCTAGGAGAGCAGCATAAAGGGGCATCAACACTTGGAGGATGAGCCGCAACAAGAGGAGCAATTTTTGGGTGTGTTTGTGGGTGGTTGGTACTGTGGTTTGTGCCCTAACGAGTCCCAGAAATTGCAACATTGCAGGAGTCACAACAGCAGTGTTTTAGTATGTGTTGGGTCACAAATTGGTGATCAGATTTGGATCAGGTTGATGGGCAGCTTGACGAGACCTTAGGAGTTGTTTGGAGGAGCCCACGTGGACTGTTGGGAAGCCTACCAAGCAGCCAAGGTGACAGCAGGCACATCAGATTGGAAGGCAAGAGGACAGTAGCATGGTGTGTTGTAGATGTTCCCTTGGTTGATGAGTTGATGGTGTCCTAGGCAAGGACATTTTCGTGTGCCCAGATTTGTGCAATAGCTCCTCTATTGCAAAGCAAAGGGCGGATTGGTGGAGTCTATGGGCAGCCGTGTGTAAGGGTCTCATAGGTCTGGGGATGCCCGAACTAAGAGCAGATGCTACAGCGTGGACGTCGTCTCTCATGGACTATTAAAGGGCAACGTGAGAGAAGACCAAGTGTGGACGAGATTGGACACTTATGATTTGCTGGAGGAGAGTGTGATAGTGTCCAAGTTGGTGTCGAAGTGTAGCACTTTGATGGACAAAGGTGACTGTTAGCCTAGCAGTTGTTGGAGCTCAAGGATCTGATCAACCAAGAGCAAGATTGTGGAGCCCGAGACTTGTGTATGGAAAAAGACTTCTACAGCAAATGATGGGCAATCCTCCTAGCCCGAGTTCATTGTGGGAGATGGACATCTTGTAGTGATAGGTGGCAGCCCTCTGTGCCCTATGTTGGTCTTCATCGTAGCAGTGCAGGAAGACCATAGTGGGCTGAAGTCCCTAAGTAGTTGAGGAGAAGCAGTGGGCGATTGAGAGTTGTTCACAAGTGGAGTTGTGAACAACTCGACAGGAGTCTCGATGTGTTGTGCCCTTGATGGACGAAGGGGCAACTCGAGAGCAAATTGGACAGCCGAGATTTAGTGGCCAGATGGATTTGAAGCATTGATAGAGGCAGGAGCTGCAGATCGGGAGCTGAAGGACCGGGCAGGTACAGGGTATGACCGAGAGGAGTTGTGAGAGCATGCTACAGCCAGATGGTCAGAGTGTCTTGTTTTGTATCTTGTACTAGTGGATGTATGAGGGCCACTAACCCTGGTACGGGAGACATAGATTGTTGTATTATATGTTGTTAATATAACGAAGTTGGGTTGAAAATTTAAAAAGATGTCTATATTCTGTGCATATGTGATTTATTGTTGTTTATATTCCAATGTGCAAAGTAGTTTTGTTGAGATTCTTGGTTTGATAGCGTCAGAGATTTTAAGACTCTATCCTAGACCCAAGGTCGTGGAAATTCAACATTGAATTGATTGTTACACAAGTTGCATGTCCAAAGAACATTGTCTCCTCCCTTTAACTTGTTACATGGCCCTTGATCTCTTGTAACATACTTCCACAAGGGATATTTACTTTCTTGAGCATGTTGTCTTGCTAAATTGATGTTTCTCTCAACATTTGAAGTTATTGTTGCAGCCCCACTTCCAACAAATGGAAAGAGGGGGGACATTACCAATGGCGACACTCCTCCCCCTCTTTTGCCCCTTCCTTGTTGCACTTGATTAAGCCATGGCTATTGTAAAAATAAATAAAAATGCACTATTGTAAGGCTATACATGTAAACAAAATGGATAGACAGATTGTTGTAGCAAAACTAGAAAAAAATGGAAGCGAAATCCACTTACCTGTAGCTTGATCACCTCCAAAACACACCTATCGCCTTTGTTGGTCACTCCCACAGTCCCACAGCACCCTAACAGTGAATGAAGATGGAGAAATGCAGCCCAATTCCAGATTTTATCAAGCCTGCGAGTCGCTTTTTCACTAACATGTGTCCGAAAATTGCGATTCCTTGGGGGCACTAATCCCTAAACTCGAACACAATTCAAATGTGTGTTAGACGCGTGTTACCAACGAATCATGTCTAACACTTGTGGGCACTAATCCACGCCATTGAGCTTATTTGGTCAAGAGTTGAGGCCTATAGTGATTTACAGTGATAATCAAAATTGCACAAGACTAACAGAGAATCTAGTTTTTCATGACAGGTAAAAACACATAAAGATCAGATACCACGTCATTTGTGCCTGTGTTTAGAAAGGGACAGACAGACTGTGGTAGCAAAAACTAGAAAAAAAATGGAAGCGAAATCCACTTACCTGTAGCTTGATCACCTCCAAAACACGCCTATCACCTTTGTTGGTCGCTCCCACAGTCCCACAGCACCCTAACAGTGAATGAAGATGGAGAAATGCGGCCCAATTCTGGATTTTATCAAGCCTCTTTGGGTCCGAAAATTGCGATTCCTTGTGGGCACTAATCCTTAAACTCGAACACAATTCAAATGTGTGTTAGACACGTGTTACCAGCGAATCATGTCTGACACGTTGGATTCGCGACACGTGGGGGGGGGGGGGGGGAATCTCGTGACTTAGATGGCAGCTAGTCAAGCCAATTGTGAGGCCATTTGGCTTCATAAGATGTTGGTGGGCTTATTTGGTCAAGAGTTGAGGCCTATAGTGATTTACAGTGATAATCAAAATTGCACAAGATTAACAGAGAATCCAGTTTTTCAAGACAGGGAAAAACACATAAAGATTAGATACCACGTCATTTGTGCCTGTGTTTAGAAAGGGACAGTGCAGCTTCAGTACATATCTATTGATGGGTAGGTGGCCTATATTCTCACGAAGTCCTTGCCAAGAGGCAAGGAAGTCTACATTGGAGAGAGGATGGGACTAGTGAAAAAAAAATTCCTTGGTAAGAGGCAGCGCTAGAAACAGTGTAACAAGGACAAGTTTTCCTAAGGCTTGGTGTCTAGCCTGGGAAAAAGTGTCCTAACATGACCCCCTTCACTTAACTTTATGAGAAATAAAATCAAAGTGACTTTATTAGACATAAAGTCATAAAGTGACTTTTTGAGTTAATTAATGAAAAGGGGACTTAAGAGATAAAGTGACTTGTGGGTCAATGAGAGATTAAATCCCCACCCTTTATCTCAATGGCTAAGATCTAATCTCAATCATTGGATCTTAGGGTTAGGTCTCTCTTCATTATGAGAGAACAAAAAGGAAACTCAAGGAGAAAATAGGCACCATTTTGCATGCATTCTTCATGAAATTTGGAAAAGAGGAGAAAAGGAAGCTGAGAGAGCTATCACAGGAGGAGAAGGACAAAGTACATCAGGAGGAGAGTAGAATACAGGCAGCACCAGGCACGAATTCCAAGGCAGCGAATAGGCACAGAATTCCAGGCAAAGGACAATGAGATTTTTTAGTATTCTGAGCATAAGAATCAAGGGCACTGTCAGGACTCATCATTTATTGCAGACTGTTAGGGCATATTTTTTTAGCAGTCAAGGTGTGATTTTCGAGGTTGTCAGAGTGCATTTATTGCTCTATCATTGCATAGAATTCGACGATACCAATGCACAGTTCAAGGGTGTCAGAGTGCAGTTTTTGGGGTTGTTCGAGTGTGAATTTTGAGGCTTGTCAGTGGCTCCAAATTCAAGGTAGCTTGTGTGCTAAATTTGAGGAAGGTTGCACGAATTTTTGGGGCCTGGCTGAGCATTTAATGGCCATGAACTTCTGAGCATGGGGCACAGAAATCAAGGCTGTCAGTCAAGGAATTCAATGAGCAGCTATAGAACTGTAATATCCCAAATTGGGAACAAACAGCAATACAAAGCACACAAGACTAAGAACTACAGCAAAACAGAAAATAACATTAAGACACAGGAATTGTAGCCAAAATCATCTGAGCCATTTTATTAATCTCTATGGGGAAAGAGTACAATGAGAGGTGCTTGAAAAGATAGCACTTGGGCCTGCACAAGACAGGCTGAAGTATAGCTCAAACCCGGACAAAAAACTCTGTTGGAAAACTGCTCTGCGTGGCTCCTTCTCTGCAGCTTCCAATGTTGCAGTTGGACTATTGCTACTAGCTGGATTCAGACTGCGAGTTGGGTTTGCTCCTCTGCTCGGAAAATTATGGGATTAAAACCCTGGGCTCTACTCACAAGACCCACAAAAACCCGTGAAGGGTTTCCAGAAATTCCGACCCTGGAAAATAGCCCCCTTGGGCTTGGCACCCTGCTCTGCTAGGGAAATCGGTCTCCTAGTTGAACTGCTGGAAAAGTATCCTCAAAATGTTGCTGGAATCCCTGGTAGGAGGTGGCTATCCTCCCCTCCAAACCTCCGGCTGAAATCTGCTCTGCTTCCCTTCTTCCCAACACTCTCCCTCAGTTGGACTGCGCAATCACTGCGCGGTCAGAATGGCCTCTGCGCTGTCCTGAAGGGACTGCGTATGCCCGGAATGTCTCTCACTGCAGGCTCCTCCAAAATTAGATGGTACTCCTCTCCTGAGCAAGCAATCGAAGTCCCCCAAGGTAGAGGTTGAGATCTCCACTCGGAAATCTCTGTGCTAAACAGCACTGCAAACTCGGCTAAACAGCTCAAGCGTGCTACAATCAATCAGAGAGAAAATAGATGGATGAATGAATGAGGAATGAGCTGCTCTCACCCTCAATTGTCCAAGTTGAGCCTCCAATGTTCCCTTGGGCCCACCTAGACTGTGTTGCCCCTCCTCCGGCCTATCTCTGTGTTGCTCACTGCACTACCCATCCTCTGGCCTATCTCTGCATTGCTCACTGCGCTGCCTCTCCTATGCTGCCACTAGGACGCTGCCTCATTCGAGTGGGTGACCACATGGACCCCACTTCAGCCTCAATATTTGCCTCTAGTGACTTTAGGAAAGCACTTTAGCTGCATAGTTTATTTGTGGGTACCCTTACCCACTTTATTTCTGCTTAACATTAGGAAAAAGGCAAAATTAATCAAAATTAATATTCCAATTAGTTGACTGTTAATTTGGAATATTACAAGCACATTCTCCAAAGAAATCCTGGGCATGAATTTCGAGGGAGACAAGTTGAATTAATTACTGTTTTTAACTGCTGTAAATTTCTCTGAAAGAAATATAAATTCTCTCTCTCACTGGTTTTACCATTGGCGTTTTTCCAGGGTCATTTGATCAAAAATTCCTTGTGTAAAATTTGTGGGTTGCTTGTATTTTTTTCTCAGCAAAAGCAAACGTGAAAAAGCAGAGTAGGCTCATGTGTTTCAATATTTGAAAATATTCATGTTTATGGCAGCAGCATTAAACATGTGAGTTGGGCATTAAACTTGATGTGATTTCACAAAACTTGAAACCGGGTTAAGCCTACACAACAGTACCTAGAAAGAATAATCTTGTAGATGTCTGATCGAATGTTGCAAACATCAGCATCAAGATAAAATCAGCAAGAGTCAAGAAAACCAAAAAATCGTAAAAATCAGGAAAACATCTGTAAAAATCAGCAAACATCGACAAAATTACAATACCATCAAAATATCGGTAAAAATCGGGAAACATCGGCTAGGCCAAAAAATCGCGATTTTGTGAAAAAAATCGAGATGCTATCGAGATGTTCACAACATTGGTCTGATCATTCTTACATCCTACAGAAAGAATATTAGTTCCTTCTCAAAATTTTATTTTCTTCAGTAAACTTGTCCTTTTTGGGTACAAAACAAAAGAAAAGCTTTACTATTAAATCATACCTGAAAGATTTTCAACACGCTCTTGAACTTGAGAATTCTCTGCATTAGTGCCGGAAACAAAAACAAGGTCCATCTCAAAGGGAATCTTACTAGAAATCTGTTCACAATTCAGAAATAAGCAGGCACATGAGTAGATAACAATTTATAAACCAGAACCTTTATTTGCTACGTACTTTGTGCCCACTTTCATGTACATCTGTCAAGTTAACAGAATCTCTATTATGCAAAATAACAGCAGTTTTCAGTCATAGATTTGCAAATATAGAAGATGAACAACTAATGTTAGGAATCAAAAGCCTTTACAATTTGAACCTTTCCAGGCGGAAAAAAGGGGAAAACAAGTCTGCAATTTTATGCTTTTTAGCTTTTTAGCTTTTGAGCATAAGTACCTGAAACACTACAATGTTTGGAGAGACTTCAGAACTGTCAGGCAACTGAAGGCGCCCTACCATCCTTGTCTGAAATCAAATAAAGAATGCATAAACCTCTTTGATTTCAAGTTAAAAGAGATTCTGTTCCAGCTTATTTCCCCACTAACATCTTCTAGATGCACCAACCTACTCTTGACAGAACTCAAAACATATAAGAAAAGAGTAGCGAAGTAAAAACAAATCCCTGTAGTTCTCACTCCTTTCCCTGCCATCCTAAATCAAGGAGGATAAATGCCTTAAGTTGCACCAAAAAATATAAAATCTAAAAAAATAAATAAACACGTTCCTGTTAAAAATGTTATCCATAATCCTTATGATCATTGTTATTTCTAGGTTCAGCCTTGAAACTTGAATTCCCTGCTAATCCTTTTCTGTGCTGAATGAAATCTCCAAAATATCTGCTTCCTTTTACCACGTTTCCAATGTCTTATATCTTAATCTTTCAATGAAGAAATTACCTGCATTACCAAGGTTTTCTGCACAAGTTCGGTCAAGTTATGCATATGAGGTGTGTTGAATCCCGCATAATGTACTTCCATGTCATCCTACAAAATCATGATATGTGACAAGTTTCATACATATGACATAAACAGAATCAAAAAAGCACTAAACAATATTGTGTTTGCAATTTATCGTTTTTCTCACAATTTGTTCCAACATCAAGATTTTAAAGCGCTGCAAATCTTTGTTGAATGTATTGGGTACATAGACAAAATAAACCAGTCAATAGTTAAGCAAGGGGTTGTATCATACCTTTTAAGGGGCAAAAATATTACATGCACAAGTTCTTCATAGTTAAAACATAATCTCTGCAGAAAAAACTTAAAACACGAGCAAAATAAGAGAATCAGGGATGCCAGAAGGGTTAACATGAATGCATGCCTACTAAAGCACCTAGGGGTCTGTGATGATCACAGCTCTCAAGACAACAAAACAAAGATGCCAGACTCATTGTGATTAAGGGCCTTAATGATAACAAAAAATGACAGCACCTGAAGCACTACATGGTAAGAATTCTACAAATTGTTGCAAAGGTCAAGTCATGCCTTGTCATGCAACATGCTAGACCTCAATTGTGATAATCTCATCCTTGTAATATTCCAACATTTCTTTGCTACTGCTAAATTAGAATCACACTGACATTGTATCTTCCTCAACACAAAAATTTATGACATTGAATTTGGATGAGTGAAGCTGTATCCCAACATTTATTATCTATTTTAGTAATTAATTTGAGAAGTTAAAAACTGGACACTTCAGTACCTGCCCACATGCTCATTGTAAATGTTGTTTGGCATTGTGTAGAAAAACTAGGCCATATTTAATGAAAGAAGGAAGTATTTTCAATAATGTTGGCAATGAAATTGACACCATCACATTTAAAGACAAATCAACTGGAGCCACACATGTTGATGCAGTTTCAATCCCTTCCCTTTATCCAAAATGGATCACTACGCAATTTTTCATCTGTTTTTGTACTTTCAGGGCTGGAAATCAGAGACATGACCTCTGCAACGTCTCTAGGCAGGTCCACTGGCTCTGCTACCTCTACTGAATCCTCCTAATAGTCTGAAGGATGAACAATAGGACTAGAGGGATTTGTACCCACATCCTTCGGAGCCTCCTGCTCCTCACTATCAATCTCCATATGAGACTCGCTAGACCTCCTGAAGGCTACCTCCTCATCAAAATTAACATCCTGACTAACCTCAATCTGATGTTGTCCTGGAATGTAGATCCTGTAGACCTTTGAAGTCTCATTGTATCCCACAAAAGTACCCTTCTTCCCAGAGGGTTCTAACATCTTCCTCTTCTCCTTGGGCATGTGGATGCATACTGGATCTGTACCCACATCCTTCGGAGCCTCCTGCTCCTCACTATCAATCTCCATTTGAGACTCGCTGGACCTCCTGAAGGCTACCTCCTCATCAAAAGTAACATCCTGACTAACCTCAATCTAATGTTGCCCTGGAATGTAGATCCTGTAGGCCTTCAAAGTCTCGTTGTATCCCACAAAAGTACCCTTCTTCCCAGAGGGTTCTAACATCTTCCTCTTCTCCTTGGGCACGTGGATGTATACTGGACAACCAAAGATCCTCAAATGACTGACCTTTGGTTTCACTCCTGTGAATGCCTCCTTAGGAGTCTTGTATTCCAATATCTATTGAGGACTCCTGTTCTAAACATAAAGTGTCATGTTTGATGTCTTTGCCCATAAGAACATGGGTAAATCCTGATCATGATTCATCGCCTTGACAACCTCCACAATGGACATGTTCTTCCTCTCCACAACCCTGTTCTGCTAAGCGTTGTAACTTGTAAGGAACTATCAACTCCCTCTTGATCTCTGCCTCCTTGTAGAAATCAATGAGGTCCTTGGAAGTATACTCTCCTTTGTTATTTGTCCTCAAAACCTTGATCTTCCTCCCTGACAAGTTCTCTAACTGAGCCCTGATCTCCTGGAACTTGCTGAAGACCTCATCCTTGGTCTTCATGAAGTAGATCCATGTCTTTCGAGAGAAATCATCAATGAATGTCACATAGTACAAGAAACCACCCAAAGATGATACTGTCATCGGTCCCCATACATCTGAATGCACTAGATCCAAGATCCCCTTGGACCTATTATCAAAACTCAAAAAATATCCCTTGGTATTCTTGCCAAATGCACAGCCGCTTCAAACACCCTCATCCTCTGCCTAGCGCTCTGGAAGACTTATAACCATCCTCAATGTTGGCAAAGCCCTGTAATGCAACTTTGTAACCTCTATCTTCCAATGCTAAAATAGAGAGTAGGTTCCTCTACAATCCTGGTACAAACAATACATCTCTCAATGCTCATGTATAGAGAATCTTCGGACTCTAGTTGAAACGATGTTGTCCCAACTCCTTTCACGACATACTTGGCATTATCTCCAAGTTCCACCTGTAATGTTGAATCCTTCTCTCTCAAATCTGTGAGAGAATATCATGAACCTGTCATGTGCCTAGAACATGGTTACGGGGGAGCACCCCCCCCCCCTTTCGAATCGCTCCCGTAGTGCGCTCTGAGCAGAAGCGAATTGAGAGCACTTTCCCGCAAAAAAAAAAAATCGCTCACTGGTTTTTTCACCAAAAATTGTCACAAAGATGTTCCAAACGCAAAAAAATTTCAAAGAAACAAGATTTTTTGAGTAAGATAGGCTAATATTCAAGTCTATGGCCCTAGTATTGATATGCAATTCATGCTAATGTAAATTCTTAAAGTAAAAGTGACATTCTCCTTTATCTATCATTTTCATCCATTTACTTATTTTTTTAACATTAACATGAAATGACTAAGGATGTTTGAGAGTGGTTTTGACCTCATTGAATTTCATAGGGAGAATTTTAGATTTCACTCAAAATCCAGCAGACTTATCAGTTTTTCAGGATTTCAGGATTGGGGGCATTGCAATGTTTCCTTTGGATTTTGTCATGTACTAAGGTATGGGATTCATATTTAATCAAGAGCACCAAGCCCTCTATGTACCTTGATGTTATTGACATTGGTAGTCGAACTCCTCTATCATGACCCTACTAAAAATGCACCCATCACTCAAACAAAATCTTGTCTTGACATGCTACATTTTTTCTGTCTTATGTTAATTGCTTAGAGGGTGATATTAATGACAAAAATCTCAAGATAGGCAATGAATTTGATGATATGTAGCTATTTGTTATAGCATTATTTTTTGGATACTAGAGGCCATATAGAGCTTATTTGTTGATGTATTTTCCTTTCAAAGATGGATTGCACTCTAAGTCGGCTAAACCGCGATAAAAAAAGGTAGTAATGATTGGTTACACTCAGCTAGACTGAGTCTCACAGTTCGAGTTTGCATACTTCCACTCTGTAACAAGGTAGTCGCAGGGGAACCTGCAGCTGGATCGAATCCCTTCGTTGCACTTCCAACACAACAGAAGGAACTGATATCAACGAAGGTAAGTAGGTGCTAATCCGAATGTTGCTATTACATATGTAATTTTGCGATTTTGAGATATCGGTTTTGTTCATTTCTTCCAACTCCGAGCCAAGCTTTCCTTCATTCCTATAGTTTCTATGTGAGCTCTTCAGGTTACTCGGTGAACTGTGTAGAGGTTAGCTAAGATCCCTTCTATGTGAGGTTCACTAGGAAGGAAGCCTATATCAGAAACTACAGAAAACCAACTTCTTTTATATTCAATCAGATCGGAGGGGGGAAGGAGGAAAAAAAAGGAGCACGATGAGGTGGGCTCACAAACTAGGCCAGTCAGTATCTTCATCGTCGATAACTCGTTGGTCCAACAGCCTACTACGAGGATCCCGTCATACATAGTATTTCGGTCTTCCTATGCCTAGCGTTTTCTGGTCGATCTCGTCATACATAGTATTTCGGTCTTCCTATGCCTAGCGTTTTCTGGTCAATTTCTTTGAGTGTTGGCGGGCCAAAGAAAGATAGATAGTGGGCATCTCACTCAACAATGGGACAACAGTGGCCAACTAAGCCCTTATCTAAAAGAGCCAGTAGAGAAATAAGAGTGAAGCGTAGATATTAGTGGTTGTGATTATATACGTCAACGTAACATGGAGATGAAACGACAACTTTTGCAGCTTATGACATCAATAGGGTCAATCGGTCTTATATCATCCATGGGGGAAGACCTACCCACAGGTGTCGGGCCAGTGAAGTGGACTTGGATGGGGGATTGAACATGGTAACAAGGAGCAAGATCACCTGATCCTTCCAACCAATATGGGGAGCCTGCGTAAAGAGGGGAAGGGATTATTATTCAAACCGCCTTCAAGGCCTTTTCCGTGCATTTCATTAATAATAGACCTACTTGTTGAGGCCATTGCCCTATTTCCACCAAAAAGTGGCATTTTCTATTAATCAAGTCGATGTTGAACGATGTGCTAGTTTAGTTTGGTTAAAGTAAGGCAGTAGAGCGATAGATAGATAATTCATGAATGCATATATTATAAAGGAAGGGGGTTTTTCTCTTTATTTCCTCCCCCAACCATTTGTATAAAAAACAGTGCATGAGTTATGTCTCCATCCAACCGAGGTTTATTGATTTCACTTTTCAGTTGATTGAAAGAACCGCCTATTCGGAAACAACAATAACAATGCTTGCCACCCAGTATTGGAAGTGAAAGGTCTAGGGAATGCTAATCGTTGGATGCTTGCTTAATCAGGCACATGTCTCACACTTATTTTATATTGCCTAATGAGCTCTATAACGGTAGGGAAGAACACCTAGCAAAAGGACTAGCATTGGCCAGACCTATCCTCCATCACCAAGCCGTCCCTAGTTATATACTTTTTGATGGTTGGAAAAGCATCAATGGAATGAGCAGCAGGAGGGACTATTGATTGAAAGCAAGCAATAGCTATTTGCTAGTCCAATGTCTGGATTGAGAAGCAATTAATGATCTCTATATGCTTTATGGGTGATAATATTGTATTAAATGAGAGTATCTCTGCTAGCATTTCCAACCCTTACCTACCTGCGGCTTTATCTTTTCCCTCCTTGTATCATCTTATGGCTTAGAACTTGGTTTGGGTGGGCTCATTCATTCATTCATCCAATCTGACTAGGGGAAAATATTCGTTCGACCGAGGAGGGGAGGCGCTCATTCCGAGCAAGAGTTGGGCGTAGCAAGCAAGGTGGGGATTTCCTTTCAAAGAAATACGATCAAATTTCATTAATTCAATTTTCTTTGATCATCTGACCACAAGTTCCCCGAGTGCCCATCGCATATGCATGTAAAATAAAGGGTGCGGGCTTTCTAAGCAAATCTAACGGTGCGGCAACAATCTAAGGTTGTTGATCACTTTTTCTTTTAAGACTCCCACATTAATGAATTCAAAATCCGATATAGGGGTCATTTATTTGATGGCATCCTAATATTTTTAAGAGGTAGCCTAAAGAGATCAGATCACTTACTCAAATACTATGCCAGCTTTGAGAATGTAAGGATGCACTTACTGGCAACCTCAAGAAAACCTTCAAGATCAACCCTTAGTGATTCGGTCCTTGAGTTCAGTGATGATCGTGCTTGGAAAATAGCATTGATGATCGTACTAAAAGTACGTGAATCTCTAGTGAAGTGGGGACATGATCTTCAAGGACTATCAAGTGTTGGCCTAAATGCATGACAACACAATCTCATATTGGGTTTGTTGTAATGGAGATAATTTTGAAGTGTAGAAACAATTTGAAGTGTATAAGCTTTAGTTAGGGGGTTGTTCTTGATAATTCTTGCACTTTAAAGTTTAAAGTCAAATTTGAAATACTGGGTGTAAGACTAAAGGTAACTCAAAAGGGATACCAATATCACCACAAAAAATCTTCTCACTTTAGATAGGCTCTTCTCCAGTGCAAGAGGGGTATCCCTAGGGCTAGGATCACCAAGACAAACAATTAAGGCTCAAAGTGAAATGGAAGGCTCAAATTGTTTCTAAACTCTCTATCTTGACTTGTCCTTGTGCTATTTACTGAAACCGTAATCTACCAAAATCCTAGTCTCTTTGTGAGATGGACAATTGAGATTAATCCTAATCCAAGTCATTAATACATAAATGCACTTTATTAGACTCTGTTAAAACACATACAAAATGATAGGCATAATTAGGATAAATCGCGGAATGAATTCTATTAACAAGATGTACATATAACATGTGATTCTAGCCCTTGGTTTTCATCTTCCAAGAGGTCACTTGGACTTCCAATAACTTTTGGAATTCCTTCACACCAACCCTTACGGATTAGGTGTCCAATGTGAAATTTTCAATCTGAAAATTTACATTTGCAGTGATAGATTTATTTCTCCTACTTAATACTCCAATAAGTTATTTACAAAAATCTATCAGTAAACTTCGAAATAAAAGCTACTGCAACATTCACAATTATATATGCAAAGAAGTAAACAGTAAAGAACATAAGTATAAGAACCAATCACATGTACACAGTTATTTTTGGACAAATGTCCCTGGAAAAACCCAATGCAGAAAAACCGGTGCAGCAGATGAGTTTTTTATTAATATTCTTCAGCAAATGAATCTTTACAAGGAATACACTAGCAGATAAAATCTGAAAACACCTGAGACAAAATTCTCGGCTCCTCCCGACAATTTCCTAAAACCCGGATCAACCTCTGCTTCCCTCTCTGCGTGTCTGCGTGTTTCTCTTCGCAGTCCCTGTGCGGGACTGCGTAAGCCTGCGTAGGCTCTACGTGGGTTCACTGTGTTGCAGCGTTATGCTGCCTCCTGTGGCCCACTGCGTCCCTCTGTCCTTGAGCTCAGTCACCGTTGACTCCCTCCTCCATCTGCTTCTGCAGCTCTCCACCCTGTAATTCTCCCACTGAAATCGAATTCTATTCCTTCATAATTGATCTCCTTCGGGTACTAAGTGTATGCCCGGCTTACTTTCCAAATGACCCTCAAGTCTTCTTTTATAATCTTCTCGTTGATGAATCAACGGCCCAGATTAGAAAACTAATCAATGGCTAAGATTAAAACTTGACTTGATCTTCGTTTTCTAGAAGATTCACACTTTGTCTTATTAATACCCTTTAATTATTTAATTTTCCTAAGTTTAGACTTAGGGTCTCCATTAAAATAATTAATTATTTTAATAAGACATGAACCTAGTGGAATTTCCACAAACGGTTTCTAGGTTCTTTGGAATACTGATATCCAAGTCTCCTCACAAAGTTTGAGACTTAGAACACTTTCCGATTCTACAAAAATCAACACTCCCTCTTAGCGAGGGAAGTGTTCCAGCAATATGCCTGTTGCATGCTGCTCTGCTTTTGAAGCATCCTCTGCGCTGTTGATCTCTAGACGTTGCCCCTCATCTACTGCATTGTTGCCTTCTGTACTGCAGATCCCTCTGATTCTTGATCCTATCCATTGCTGCTACTGGAATGGATTCTTGATCATCCCCATCTTCTCTCTAAAGTAGACAAACTTAGTCTTCCCCAGAGCCTTTGTGAGAATGTTTGCCACTTGTTCTCCTGTTGGAGTGTACTGCAACTGTACAGCTCTTTGTTGGACACAGTCCCTGATGAAGTGACACCTGATATCAATGTGCTTCAACCGATCATGAAACACGAGATAGAGCTTGATGCAACTCTAATTATCACATAAAATACTGGTCGCTTCCATTTTCTCCTTTAGTAGGTTCACAAGCAGTTTCCGAAGCCATATGGCCTCACACGAAGCTGTGCTAACTTCCATATATTCAGCCTTCACTAAGCTTAATGCCACAGATTTTTGTTTCCTACTGCACAAGGAAGTCATTCCTGATCCTAGACTGAAACAATACCCACTGGTACTCTTCCGATCTACTGGACTCCCAGCCCAATCTACGTCGGTGAACCCACTTAACCTGACATCTCTGCTATGGGTGTACTTTAATCCAAGCTCGATTGTTCCTTGAAGGTACCTGAGAACATGCTTGGCTGCTGCCCAATGAGCCCTCTTAAGTTCCACCATGAACTGACTAAGGGTAGATGTTTGGCCTTGTGTTTACCAGATACATCAACGATCCTATGAGCTTCCTATACAAAGTAGGATCAGCCTCATCATCTTCGGACGTGTCTATTTTCTTCCAGTTGGTGATCATTGGAGTCGTCATGGGTCTACAATCCTCCATCTAAAATCTCTTGAGAATCTCTGTAGTATATCTTCCTTGACCAAGAAAGATCTCCCCCTTCTGCTGCTAAACTTCCAACCCCAGAAAATAGTGCATTAGCCCTAGATCCTTCATGTCAAATTATGTATCCAAATTCTTCTTGCAGTCTCCGATGAGCCTCGATGATCCTGTCAGAAATAGATCATCTACATATAAAACCAGTATCAAGGGCTCGCTCCCTACCCTTAGATAGTAGAGAATGGGATCTGCGTCACTCTTGACAAATCCCATCTTCTACAAGTAGTTGTCAATTCGACCGTACCAGGATCTAGGAGCTTGCTTTAGTCCATACAAAGCTTTCTTAAGCCTGCACACATGAGTCTTTTGATCATGCATCTCGAAGCCTTTTGGTTGTTCAATATACACCTCTTCTTCTATCTCCCCATTCTGAAACGTCGTCTTGACATCCATCTGGTGAATCTCCCATCCCATCTACACAGCAAGGGATATCACGAATCTAATAGAGGTATATCTAGCTACTGGGGCGAAGGTTTCTTCATAATCTATCTCTTCCTTTTGAGCATACCCCTTAGCCACAAACCTGGCTTTAAATTTCTCGATGCTGCCATCTGCAGCATACTTGACCTTGTAGATCCATCTTGATCCTACAACTGATCTCTCCTGAGGTATGGGGACCACTTCCCAGACATCATTTGTCATGATAGACCTGTACTCTTCCACCATTGCATCTAGCCATACCTGGTGCTGAGTTGCTTCCCAGAAACCAAAAAGTTCCCCAACCTGTGCAACCAAGGCTTGATACCTCTCAGGTTGCTTACACTATCTCTTCTCATTTCAGAGGACTCCAACAAAGTCTTCTACATCCCTCAGAATTTGTCGAAGTTCCCTGCTCGTTCTCCCACTGGTAGTAGGCGGATTTACCTGCTCTCCCTCCTGCAAGTCCTCGGGAGAAGTGTCCCTTGGATCCTCATGCCTTGGAGAGGTAGTTGAACTATATGTTGTTGGTTGTTGAGGTTGAACCAGCGGATCCTCCTCAGACTGCGTAGCAGAAGGCAACTCGCGAGATCTTCTGAAGGCCCTCTCCACCATGAATTTTACATCCCTTCGCACAACTTTCCTGCTCTCAGGAATATAAATGCGATATGCCTTTGCATTCTCACTGTATCCTACCAGATACCCCTTTTCCGCAGTCATGTCTAACTTCTTCCGCTTCTCACTGGGCACATGACAGTAAGTTGTACTGTCGAAGATCCTAAAGTGACTCACCTCAGGCTTGCTGCCAGTGAAGACACTTTCCGGCATGATCTTTCCCAATGCAACATGAGGGATCCTGTTCTGAACATAGACAGTTGAATTACAAGCTTCAGCCCATAGAAATTTGGGCATGTCTTGATCATACAGCATTTCCCTTGAAGCCTCGACAATAGTCCTGTTTTTCCTTTCTACCACACCATTCTGCTCCGGATTGTATGGAGCGGTCCACTCTCTTTTGATGCCTTCCCTTGTGCAAAACCCACTGAATTCCATGTCTGTGTATTCACCACCATTGTCTGAACGCAGTACCTTGATCCGATTTCCTGTCAGATTATCTACCAGAGCTTTAAACTCTTTAAACTGACTGAAGACTTCGTCCTTGATCTTCAAAAAGTAGATCCAAGTCTTCGTGGAATGGTCATCAATAAAAGTGACGAAATACTTGGCACCACTAAGAGCTCTAGTGGACATTGGTCCACAGATGTCTGAGTGTATCAAGCCCAATACACTCTTGGCCCTATTGCTGCTTCTCTGACACGTTGCCTTGGCATATTTACCCAATACATACCCTCTGCAGACATCGTCTCGCTTGGTGCTCAGTTCTGGAACTCCTGTGACAGTTTTCTTAAGAATTTTTAATGCCCCATGATCCAAATGTCTCATTCTTCTATGCCATATTTTATTCAAGTCTGTTTCATCAACGTTGTCTATTAGTGCCATTGGGGATTCAAGCTGCAACTTATAAAATTTGTTGCTCCTTACTCAGATCTATGATTTCTTATTCCAACTGGGGTGTTTGACGTAAACCTTGTTACCAATAAAGTAAATGTCATAACCTCGGTTTTGAAGTTAAGACACTGAAAGCAAGTTCATCCCTAGCCCGGGCACATGCAGTACATTAGTGGCCTGAAGCTTATTTCCAGCCTCGGTCTAAAATACTACGGTATCCTTTCCAATAGGGGTACATTTTGCTTTATTACCCATGGTTATTTTAAAATTCATCTACTCCTCTCGCTAGTCGAAAAAACATTCTCGCACTCCTGTTATATGAGCAAAAGCTCCATTGTCAATGTACCAGACCTCAGGAGAAGCAGTGCTTGATACCCAAGCAAATTCTTCTTCAAGTCTGGATGCCAAAACAAAAACATCGTGATCCATATGTTCTATCATGCTTCTTTCCTCCTCTGAAGAACTGCGTGAACCCCTCTGAGCTGCTACCGCAATGTCAGATTTCTGTTCACTTGTCGATTCTCCGTCCCTGTTACTCATCTCTGGCTCTGATACCATGGGAAATTTTCAATCTGAAAATCTACAGTAGCAGTGATAGATTTATTTCTCCTATTTATTACTAGAATAAGTTATTTACATAAATCTATCAGTAAACCTTGAAATAAATACCACTGCAACATTCACAATTATATATGCAAAGAAGTAAACAGTAAAAAACATAAGCATAAGAACCAATCACATGTACACAGTTATTTTTGGACAAATGTCTCGGAAAAACCCAATGCGGGAAAACCGGTGCAGCAGATGAGGGTTTTATTAATATTCTTCAGCAAACGAATCTTTACAAGGAATGCACTGGTAGATAAAATCTGAAAACACCTGAGACAAAATTCTTGGCTCCTCCCGACAATTTCCTGACACCCGGATCAGCCTCTGCTTCCCTCTCTGCCCGTCTGCGTGTTTCTCTGCGCAGTCGCTACGCTGAACTACGTAACTCTGCGTAGGCTCTACGTGGGTTCACTACGTTGCAGCTCTGTGCTGCCTCCTGTGGCCCACTGCGTCCCTCTGTCCTCAAGACCAGTCACTACTGACTCCCTGCTTCTCCTTCTGCTTCTGCAACTCTCCACCCTACAATTCTCTCACTGAGATCAAATTCTATTCCTTCAGAATTGATCTCCTTCGGGTACTGAGTGTATGCCCGGCTTACTTTCTAAATGACCCTCAAGCCTTATTTTATAATCTTCTCATTGATGAATCAACGGCCTAGATTAGAAGACTAATGAATGGCTAAGATTAAAACTTGACTTGATCTTCGTTTTCTAAAAGATTCACACTCTGTCTTATTAATACCCTTTAATTATTTAATTTCCCTAAGTTTAGACTTCGGGTCTCCATTAAAATAATTAATTATTCCTATATACTCCAACGTTGAATGTACTATATTCCTATCACCCTCCATCCAAAAACCTATGAGGATACTGGGTCCTGAAAAATACATAACCAACACTTCTTTGCAAAATGGAAAATTTGGTACAAGCCCATCCAGAAATTAATATAGTACAAATTCCATTATCTAGTGAAAGTTAAATGCATTTCAATGAAACAGAAAGTGCCAGATATTTAAGGAAAGAAACAAATAACAGAAATTTCTTCAAATGCACCACATTTGAGTCTACTTTTGTTGAATGCTTGCACTATATATCCAAATGATGAACCAAAACCAGAAACACCAAAAATGACATCACGTGAGTTTTATGCAGATCAATGACTATAAAACTTTACAGTAAGACGAAATAGTTGCACAAGTACTTAATTACACATAAGGTTCCCCGCAGTGCACATACATCATTTTGTTATAAGAAAGAACTTACCAGCCCTTGATTATGTAGCTCCCAGCCACCAACATCTTCGCGATATCCTGAGACAAGAGGAATCTTGCTGCCAAATGTTGACCCTCTTTTTCCTAACTTTAAAGTGTGTCCTCCTTCATCAGCCATATAAAAGAAAAGATGGAATTTTTCCAACGAGTTATCATGTGGATACCTGTCCAGAAGAGTAAGTTGTGAAAATCGAAGTGGCAAAGCTTTAATCTCTCTCTCCAAAAAGATTGTTGTTTTAAGTTCTGCAGAATAATCCCAATTCACCTAAGGATACTTTTGTCAATTCTCTCTTCACTTACTGATACAATCTATTTATGAGAACTTGCAAACTGTATAAATCTGATCATAACATAAGTGATTCATTTATGATAAGTAGAAAACTGTATAAATCTGATCATAACATAAAAGGCTCCTTATTAAAGAATTGCATGGCATTGAAAGACATTACAAGGATGACTCATAGAAGAACAAGATCTGGGCCAGAAATTAATATATCAGACTTGTCTGTGCATATACGTGGAGTTATGATCATACACATGAATGCTAATCTCCGATCGTGATATTATGTAGAAAGATATAATAAGCCCTTTGTTATTTGGAACTTCACAATGAAGTCTCAGTGAATGTTACGCCCAACTTCAAATAGAATTTTTTTAAACGTATTTTAGAACACTGACAAGAAGAAAATTCTAACTGGCTACAAAATTGCTAATGGCCAATAAGTATTAATTATCCCCTGATACATCAGTTGCCACTAGAACATCCTAATTGTGAAGAATACAACAAACTAATTGCTTATAGGGTCCAGGACTGTCACAGTAGCTGAAATGTAGATGGATGGACAACAATTAGAAAAACAGCAATCAGGTGAAATGATGGAGACTTCCATGGAGCAGCCATTTACTTGGTGATGATGAAAACCAGAAAAAAATAATAATAATTTATGTGATTAATCCTAATGATGTGATTAATCCGAAAGACATTTATCTACATTATGGATCACAAAAGTCTTAGATCTAATAATAATTTATTTATTTATTAATTAATTCTTTTTAAAACACTTGGGTCATATCTTATGAGTCTCAACCAGATTCAACACCATATAGGAGTTGACTGAAAAATCGCCATGTTGAGTTGGAATTAAATTGTTAAAGTTAACTAAAATGCACACTTTCTGTTAGCGAATAAATTGAAGAAGGCACATAAAGCAAATACAATCCGTCGAAATTATAAGCAATCCACACAAAATATGTCTCTGATACTAAGTTGTTCTTCATTAGTCACCATTTTTTAACAAGAAGCAAAGACACACTCTAGATGAGATAGGATAATTTTATCAATTTCCAATAAAACAACAAGAAATATGTCAATGGAACTAGAGAATACAACCAGTCATCATTTGTAGTGCCCTAGGGGATTTTTTTGTTGTCCTAGGGTTTCAATTCGATTTAGGGCTCTCAACAAAATAGCAATAAAATTACGTATTAATACAATAACAGTTGCGTCTACACATAAGATTAGCAAACAAAGACATGTAAGACTGATGGCAGACAATTCCACCACACAACAGTATGCTCTGTCCAAATTTCAAAGCTGCTCACAGCCAATACTTCATCACAAGCACAGTAATAGATGTAACTGATCCAATATCCAACAATTCTACCGAATTTTGTTAATAGCTAATTCTATCCTTCTATAGAACCTGACAATGACTCAGCTTAGAAAAATCCTTGTAACAGTACATGAATAGTTATTTGCTATGTAACAGACCAGATTTCTGACTTGGAAGAACTGAATCTGTTGTAGGCCACAGGCCTAGAGGTGAGGGCCGAATCTCCTGCACCAAGAAGTCTCGATTTACTGCCTCAGAAAATCATCGAAATCACCCACAGGAACCCCCGAACTCTGCTTTAGGATGTCTCAGATACCACCGAAATTCTTCCTCAGGAACCACCAAAATTCTTCCTCAGGAAATTCTTGCTCAGGAAATTCTTCCTCGGGAACCACCAAATTCTGATTCAGGATGCCACAGAGACCACTGAAATTTTTCCTCAGGAACCACCAAAAATCTGCCTCAGAGACTAGGCTGCAGGGCCAAACTGTGCTTCAAAAGATGGGTCACAGATAGAAATGAATTTGCCTCAGAATAAGCTGATCTTGTCTCAGAGATGATGCCAAGTTTGCCTCAGGGTTGCCCTAGAATTTCGTTGTTCATTCAAATAGATGAGACCTGTTGACCTCTCAAATGTACATTTGATGATTTGTCAACTAATCCATGATCAAAGTGCGCTTTGAGCATTTCAGAGGCGTCACATCAGCCCGAATTTCAGAATTTATCATCATCATTCAGCTTTTGGTCATCATTTTGTATTCCAAATTCTGCAGCTCTGCGGGGTTATTGTAAAAATGATTCTAGTATGATGAAAATTGAGTCATGTAACACACCTAGGTAACTTAGGATTTTGGTAGAAAGTTTTCAGTCTAGGGACTTTTTTTTTCCTTAGCTAATTATTTGTATTTCTCAACAGTAAATAATTAGTTGAGTTTTTCTCCTAGTTATACACCAAAGCTAGAGTGAGGCTTGATGACAAAGTCCTAGGTGAGTCCTAGTATCTAGAGACAATGTAAATTGTCATACTAGATCATCTCTAAAATCTCGCAGAATTTGGTTCTCTAAGGGTCGGTTTTTAATTTTTTTAAATTCCCCCGCTGAACAGGATTTTCAAGTAATATTTGATGTAAAATGTAACAAGTGTTGTCTATAGAAGTTGTAGGGGGTATGAGTACTCAAAATTAGACTTCTACACTTCAACTTTCTATCTAGGCACGCTTTGAAGGTGGAAAATTATGTCTTTATCTCTCAAAACCCATTTTTCTAATTTTTGCAAAAAATAGCAAATAATTAGCCCAAAATTAGCTATAAAATAAATTGAGAGAAAAATAAAAATTCTCTCCAAGTGAAAATATTAAAAAATGTGATGGAAATTCCCAAATATTAAAATCAAGTCAAAATTTGTGGGAATTCCGTTTACCAAGAAGAAATAGCCCAAGGAAAAATTTGATGGTCCAGAAAAGGAACCCATGTCCTAGCAAAATCGAATTTTTAAAAGAATGGTCCAAGATTGTTATTTTGAATGAGAAATTCTCCAGGAGAAAAATGAAGAAAAATATTTTAGTCGTCCAAACCACTCCAAGATCAAAATTTTGGTCCATCTAGCTCTTCCTTCAAGGCAAATGTCTCTCTCTCATGGGGATCTACACGGCTCATCAAGGGTTCAAATTTCTTGGTCATGGATGAAGTCGTTGCTTCTTAGATCTAGCCGTTTTCACTTGAGGAGGCTCCTCCCTCTCATTTTCCTATAAACTGAGCCTTTGCTCTCTCATTGTAACATCATTCAATCGAGCTTTTGGCTCTGGAAGCTCTGTTGGACTATGTATTGAATATTTTTTGAATAATAATGAATGTCTTTGGGGGTAAAAATTTTGTGGTGTTATTCTTCCATGACTATGGTAATATTGTGTTGATTCACTGTGCTTAATTTTCTACTTGTGCTATTGATTGTTATTTCCATTTGCTATTGTAGATTTATTGGTGTAAAGTTATTTTGCACTGGTATTTGGATTGGAGAAATATTCTAGATCTGGAAGCGCTAGTGGATTTTAGGTTGAACCCCCAGTCTTCCTGTTCAATGTACCATCCAATCCCATTTGGATCTAACAACATATTTTTTGGAAGTGTGTAGAAATCGTTATTATGGAATCAGATCTTGAGCGTTCAGGGACGTTTTCGGTTGAACCAACCAACTCTCAAGCATAGGAGTGGAAGAACCCACATTAATCCCTTTCAAAGGCTTATCAATCGAAAATTTTAATTCTTTTTGCAGGGGTTTCTTGGCCATAGCTTGGAAATATTATTAATCTCAATTTATTTATCTCTATCATTGTGATTTAATTGAATAATCTGGATAATTTAGAGCTATAATTTGTTACCCAATGGCAGAGTTGTACTTATACGCTTTGGGTTAACAAATTTGTGAATTTTGTAAATAGTTTTGTATGTATTTTCTAACCCTCTTGGATATATTTGTCTCTTGTATATATATCTCTTGGATTTTCTCCCTATTTTCTTGCAGATTTGAAGAAAGGAGTAAGGTTTTGGCTTTGCACAATTTTCTTGAAATAATATTTTTGCAGGTGGATTCAAAGAGATAAAAAATTTCATTGAAGCAAATTCAACCCTAGTTCGTGTTTCAAATCCCTTAGCCTTTCTGCAGATCTACCTCTCAACAAGCTAGACGGCTAGGGTTTGAGAGTCGTTTTTTGAAGAAACCTCTCATTTGGAGGTTGGAGAATTAAAATAAATTTTTGGATGTGGTCCTAAAAATTTTTTGGGAAACCGTCTTCATTCTTGAAGCCTCCTTCTTTAGCCACAAGCACAAGAGAAATTCCTCTTTTTCCATGAGCAAAAATCTTTAGAAAGTTTGTGCGAAATTCCTCAGAGTTATCATAGTTCGATTTTGAAGAGATCAAGCATTTGAGACTTGGGATTTTAACAAAAATTTTATTTTTGAGGCTTCTATCTCCTAGCCGCAAGGTTTCTTCTTCACTCCTTGCGTAATTTTCCTCCGTCAACTTGGACATTAATTTGTGGGAGCGTATTTCATTTTGACGAAAGTTGTTTTCCTTTTGGGAGAAATTTTCTCATTATAAATATTGTAAAATCATTATAGGAAATTTTCTCTCATTGATATCTTGAGGAAGGATATTAAAATCCTCCTTAAAGTTTTAAAACCCTTACTATTGTCTAAGAGGGTTCTCTTTGTAATCTTAATAAAATAAACTTTTCCTTGAAGGAGCTTGGGGTATTTTCCCCATGGTATCCCACCTCCTCATTTGGTGGGAGGGTCTCTATTTGACCACTAACTTACTAACTTAGTTATTAGATCTCATTGCTAGCTTGCTCATTTTGCACTTATTAGTTCATAGTATCTAATTTTTAGGTTTAGATTTCATATTGTGTGTTCACTTATAGCTTTTGAATCACTTATCTTTTGCCTTGATCTAATTATTTGGTGGTTTCACTAGCTATTTAGTTTAATTTTCATTTCAATAATTTGATCTAATTTGCTAATTGGTATCTCCATTGAATTTGTTATATCTTGTCATTGATCCAATTTGCATTGCTTTATTGAGTAATTTTCACTTGCTTCATTAGTCATTGGCATAAGCTAATCTTATTATAATATACTAATATAGTAAATTGTGCTCAAAGTGCTAATTGCTAATTTGATCATATAAGTGGAATGGTATTTGCTATTGTTGAAATTTGGTTACCGGAGGACAGATGGTTCCCTAAGGCTTTGATCTTTGGCCTAGGGAAAAGTGTTCAAAAGAATTTAATTTTTCTCCTAAAGTGACTTTATAAAGTTATAAAGTCAAATCTAATTTAAAAGTGACTTTAAGTGATAAAGTTACTAAGTCTAATTTTAAAGTGACTTTAATAAAGTCAATGTGAAATTAGAAAGTGAAAAATGACTTTGGAAATAAATGACTAAGTGGGTCTTTATTAAAGTGGGGTGAATTAAAAAATAGAAAGTGAGATTTAAATGAGCATTTAATCTCGGCCCTAGATCTAAAGTTATCTCAGCCATTGGATTTAGGGATTCCCCAAAAGTCACTTAGGGTTAGGTTAAAGGAGGGAAAGGAGGAAAAGGTCATTCATTCTTTCATGAGCATATTGGGAGAAGGAGAGCAAGAGAGCAAGGGAGATTTCTAAGCAGTGAGGAGAAGGAGGCAGCAGCTTGGCACATATTCCAAGGCAGTATTTCAGCAAGTCTGTACAGCAGAGTTGGTACACAGTTCAAGGAAGATTTGGCACGATTTCCAAGGCATAATCCGTACAGCAGCTTGTGGAACATTTTCCTAGGCAGTCGTACACTTTTTTGGCATAGATTTCGAGGGAGAAGTTTGTTGTTTTGCTACACGCAAATCGAGGAAGTGTGCCTGGACATCCTATTGCCGATTGTCAAATAAAAACGAGTGATTTACACAAAGAACATTTAATACAATGCAGACGTATTCCATGAGGGCCGTATAACAAAGATTTATTGTTGTTCTCAAGACGCAAAAAGAAGAGGTCGTACAAAATAAAATTAATGTTGTATTGTAGAAATTTCTTGTTTTCCCACCCCGGTTTTCAGTTTCACCTTATTTCTCCTTTTAGTTAAATGCCCTTTCCCATATCCTTACATTCAACAACAGAAAATAATTTTTTGCCGAAAACACAAATTCTAGAAAATTACGTAATGTCGAAAATACGTAAATAAAAAATTCAAGAATACAAATGTCAAACATTCAACACATGATAACATAGTGATTTAGTCACAGACCTGAAAACTTCCTATCAACTCTCTTGTGAAACCAAAAACCAATTCGAAAGCTTTCTTTATTTTTCCGAAAATGCTTTACAGTGAGAGTTGTAAATATACACAGAAAATTGCAACCTCTTCAAAATCAGATACTTATCTCAGAAACCCATAAAACTCCACCTCTGTTTCGTGTCTACAAAAAATGTAAATTACAAAGAAACACCCAAAGATTAAATGCTTCTAGACGACGCATTGAAATCAGGTTGTACGTCGCTCTAAAAAAAACGGTTGCAGCTGTCATTTAAATCAGACGGTCTGATTTCAATGCCAATTTTTCCATAAATGGATTCCGGTAAAACAAATTTCTCTTCATAGTTTATTATCCTCGATTACCGTGCCTTCAAACTACTGTACGTACCTCAAAAAAATGTGCAGCATTAAATGCTGTCTTTCCTCCCTCGAAATTCGTGCCCTCTTGCCTCAAACTTCGTGCTCTGCTCTTGCTGTACGGATTTGCTGAATATCACTGCTGCTGCCCTCCTCCTTCTCACTGCTCAGAAAAATCTCCAGCTCTCTCCTTCTCCTTCTCTCAATCTGCTCATGAAAGAATGAATGATCTTTTCCTCCTTTTCCTCCTTTAACCTAACCCTAAGTGACTTTTGGGGAATCCCTAAATCCAATGGCCGAAATAGATTGAGATCTAGGGCTGAGATTAAATGCTCATTTAAATCTCACTTTCTATTTTTTAATTCACCCCACTTTAATAAAGACCCACTTAGTCATTTATTTCCAAAATCACTTTTCCTTTCTAATTTTACATTGACTTTATTAAAGTCACTTTAAAATTAGACTTTAGTAACTTTATCACTTAAAGTCACTTTTAAATTAGATTTGACTTTATAACTTTATAAAGTCACTTTAGTAACTTTATCACTTAAAGTCACTTTTTAAATTAGATTTGACTTTATAATTTTATAAAGTCACTTTAGGAGAAAAATTAAATTCTTTTGGACACTTTTCCCTAGGCCAAAGATCAAAGCCTTAGGGAACCACTTGGTCTCTCATCTGCCACCCACAACAAAGACTTTCAAATGCTATTAGAAACTTGTCCTATTTATAACCCATACATACTTACCGTTTTGCACATTTTCTTCTGAAGATGGTTATTGTCGGAAACTAGATAAGTTGTAAAAGTTTACTTGCTGATTTTTCCTAATATTTCTCACCGTAGCATTTTTCTTTAAATAATAGAGCTCTCAAACTAGTTTTCCTGTGAGTTGTGGTTTTCCAGTCACCTTGACCAAAAATTCCTCAGAGCAAAAGGCCAGCAAGAATGGTCATTTGAGTTTAAAGAGGATTTTTGTTTCTCAGATTTTTCCAAAGATTCTCAAATTATCCAATTTGTGTGCTTTTAAAATAAAAAAGTTATTTTTCTGTTGTTGAATGTAAGGATATGGGAAAGGGCATTTAACTAAAAGGAGAAATAAGGTGAAACTGAAAACCGGGGTGGGAAAACAGGAAATTTCTACAGCTATCGATGAATTTTAATATATTTCACTTTTGAAGCATCTCACTCTACATGTTAATCTCATTGAAGCATTTACTTTAGATCTCATTCTTTATTTACATTTTAGATCTAAATTTGCATCCCATTTGCATCTCTAAAATTTACATCCAAGCATAAGCTTGGTTGATAGAAATTTACGACAACCTTCCCTAAATGTCATTCAATTCTATAAATTTGAGTTGGGAGCAGTAATTCTCTTGTGGTCGAGCCCTCGTAGGAACGAAGGCACTTGGGTTGTCTTGAAGTCTAGTTGGGTATCGTTAATGAAGGACAAGTGCCTCCTCACCCTAGCCTTCTTGCAATTCACCTCAATCCTTGCCAAGTTTTGAGGAATTGTGGGGACGTTAAACCTTAGATTAAGCATTAATTAGAATATACCAAGACCACTTTATCATCACACACTCACATAACATTTCCTCATTTTACAATTGGTTATTTTACAAGTTGAGTTGTAATCATTTTATTTTACTTGCAAGTATTTGCACTTTATTGCTCTTGTACTTGTCAATTTCAATTACATGTTCAATGTCCTTTGATATCATTCTATCTTTTGGAGCATCTCTCTTAAATACAAGTATAAGTTCTATTTATTTTGCAAGCCATGTTTTATTTCTATTGCTCATATCTCAAGTTGTGCATAATCTCTTGTCATTTCATTTCACTAACATCTTGTCTTGCAACATTGCTATTCTTGTAACTTGGAAAGATCATTTTTGTTTGCAAGTATCATGACTTATCTTTGAGCATTATCTAAAGGCATTGGTCTCTCATATTTTATCTTACTGGATGTCTCATTGATTTTATTGAGCCTATCTCATTAATATTTACATGTTCATTAATGTTCATACTTTCTAATTAACCTCTAAATTCAAGTTATATTGAATCCTGATTGCCTTGCCCTTTATCTCCTAGGCCTTGTTATCCTTAACAATTTTTACTTTAGTGTTATCTTTAGGGACCACCCCCTTGACTTAGCTAGGAGAGAGTTGGGAACAGGTGACAACCCCTTCTCTGAGCATTGTTGACGCAGCCTTAGCTGCGTTTACCCACAAATAATCATTTCAGCCATATTCAAAGTTTTTAATACACTTTACCATGGTGAAAATTCTTTTTTCTTTCTTAAACTCAGAACATTTTATCTTTATGTCTTTAAGCGGAATTAATTAATTCTTGATACAACTATGGTTAACAACCATAATAAGACACCCACTTTATGAAATTCGAATCTACGGATTCTACTTTGGTTTAAAACCCAAAGATACCAACATACATTAATATTCGGGCCCACAGCTTTACTAACGCATCTTACACCGTCGATCATATATGCTCACCAATCCGACGGAAATCGCATTACAATATGCGCGACAATTAACAGTTTCAACTTTCAACATATGCGAAATAGGCAATTTTTAATTTCGACGTGTCAATACCTAAGCACTATCGCATGTCTTTAAATTTTATCACTTACCATTTTCATTCCACGCAAAGACCATTTGTTATTTTGCAAAACCGCTTCTCCGCTCCTCTGCACCATCGATTCATGCTTTCCGCATTCCCTTTGACTTCGACGTTCCATAACGCATAATTCCAGAATCAAGAAACCAATCCGATCACGAAGGTAATCAACACCTTTTCAATTTCATCAGGGTTTATTACAGATCATTCAACGCAGTCCCTCAGCCTTCTGAAAAGGAATCTATCGAATTCCTTGTGAATTCGATTCCTATCTCTGGTTCTCACCTACATGCTTATGTATGCAAATTTTCTGATACATATGCCCATTTATAAATTGCACTTCTCACCGTATACACATCTAATGCATATGGTTCCAAATCTGATCTCCGGCTCTAAACAGTATTCTCAAGATGTCAAATTAAAGGATCATTTTCCTTTCCGTGTCATCGATCCATTCTGTGATCGATGATAGAGCCTTGATACACACAATTCCACAAAAGATTCAATTATAAATTTAATGTTCAACTTCCTAAAACATGCAATCTCATAATTTGCTTGGATATATTCAATAATCCTGTAGCTCAAATATTCAATGACGGAAACACAATCTCTAGCTATTTCCAAATTCGAATACTTTGCTTATCCCATCAATTTCAATATGCAATCTCTTTGATTTATTCATAAATCATACCTCAACAATCAATGTACATTTATACAACATATGAATTTGGAATCTACTCTCTGTATTAACAATGAATATTTACATAGGAATTCTCTTCTGGCCTGATATTCAAATCAGTGGACTCTTTCTTGCTACTGCTCGTAGGCTACAATCAAAACTCGTGACTATCTGATCCTCAATCTCTCTCCTCTATATCTAATGCCTTGAGGCTTACAATTTATACAATTGGATTCTAAAACCAATTTTGGTTTAGATCCACCATATTCTCAATCAAATCCTGAATATCCTCTAAATCCTAAAATCTCTCTTTTCTCCCTAAGGATTCTTTCAAATCCCCAAATTCATGAAACCAATTCTAATTTAGGATTTACAATTAATTCTCAAATCTCTCAATCTTTCAACTATCCTAATTCTCTTTCAAAAACATTTACAAAAATCCTCTCAATATTTAATTAATCCTATTTTAAAATATTAAAACCACTCAACTCCAAACAAATCATTTTAATTTGTTACATAAAAATCCAATTTCTTAGGAAATACAAGACCCCCTATATCTATTAAAATATAAAGAATTTTCTGAGCCTAATGCCCCTGCATCAGACTCCCAA
Organism: Pinus albicaulis; assembly: GCA_034641835.2. Classification (NCBI taxonomy): domain Eukaryota; kingdom Viridiplantae; phylum Streptophyta; class Pinopsida; order Pinales; family Pinaceae; genus Pinus; species Pinus albicaulis. Next base: position 1,173,952,376 of record CM076584.1, on the reverse strand, counting down.
AGTAGAAATTTATCATGATCTCCTGACCATGTGCTTCCAACCTTTGCCTCCTGGATCCCATACTCTGTTTCGCTGTTGTCCATAAGCTACATTGTCTTCATCATTCTTCAGCTGCATTTTTCTAGGCTTCCATACTTTATTCTGCATCTTCCCACTAGCTATGCTTTCACATTCTGTTCTTGTCTTTTCCTTGTTGTTGTTTTTTTGCTTTCTTGTTGTTGTCTTCTTCTGAGACACCTTCATCATCAACCTTCTTATGTTTTCAATCTCTATGTCCAAGTTATCTTCTGACTGGAAACCACTCTGCCATTTGTTGTTGCTTCCAATTTCTACTGCAAATATTGTTGTAGATATTGCTCTAGACATTGCTACCTCCCAGACTTCCTGAATATCTCTTAAGATATCTCCCTCTGCAACATCCTTCTTCTGCTCACTACCTGCAAATTTATTTTCAAAAAATAAATTATCTTCCGATTTTTTAACTGTAGCAACATACTCATTCATTGTTCCTTGCATACTAGCAAGCATAATCAACTTTGGCAAACTAGTATCTACTCCTGCCTCTTCCATAACTTCAGACATTTCCACTTCAGTGTCTGCAATTCCTTTCTCTTGTTCAAATGTTTCTAGCAAGAATTTCAGCCATTCCCTTTGTACTTGTTTTATCTCAAACATATCATCAATATGCTGCAATTTCGTTTCCGCATATCCTTCTTCTTCTTCCTTAGCAACCTTCAGTAATTGTCCTTCACCTCCTTGACTGATTCTGATAATCAATTCAGATTCTTCAAACATTGTATCTTCATTCTCTATCAGAATAGAATTATGATTCTCCACCATTGTGACAGTTCTAAGAGTCTGTCCTACAGTCTTCTCTTGGCCAATCAGATAAGCCAACTCCTCTTGTCATCAACAATAACAAGTTCCTTCATATGAGACATGACTGTATCACCTTCCGTGTAGATGCTCTGCTTATTAAATAAGGAATCTATGGGTTCTCTCTACTACAACAATTCATCTTTATTCAAGACAACTCCAAGAGATGGATTGCCTATAGTCAAATTATCAATTTCAAAATCACAAGACCCAATGGTCTTATTTGATGATCTAGTCACCAAATCTTCTTCTTGCAATTCTAAGTCTCTTTCAGGACTCAGAAAATTTTTGTTGTCTTTCTTCCCAACTTCCAATGTTATCTCCATTGTGCCAATCACCATTATAGAATGATGATCCTTCAATATGTTTTCAGCTAACATAGTTTCCATTTCATTAGATTCTCTGACATTTTCCATTTGCTGTCCTCCTTTACCTACATAATTAACACATGAATTATCAATGTTAAAAATACAAGACCTTAATGTCTCTTCCTCCTCTGGCAACATCTCAATATGTTGCTTTGAGTTTTCATTTAACTCCTTTGTCAACACATCAGTATGCTGATTTAAATTCTCCATGAGACTATTAGCTAGTCTCTCCTTCATATCATATGTTTCAAGAATGTCTCTCTGCTCTTGCTGAATCATTCTTACATCCTTATCCTCTGTTTCCTGACTGTCATTCATGACAATTTCTTTGTCTTTCTCTTTCAGCAATTCATCCTAAGTATAGATCCTCTGCTTTTCCAACTCTCTTCTTTGAAGATCTAACTTTCTATATAGCTCGACAATTTCAATTGGGATAGAATTTGGAAACTTTACACAGTTTTTCACACCTTCACTTGTTGTTGACCAATCATCAAATGGCCCTTCTTCCTCTGTTTCACTTTCAATATTCTACTGCTTATTTCCATGAGACCCCTCTATCTCCTTTTCTTTCTGAGATCTTGCTATCTCAGCATTAATCTGAACAAATTTCAGATTCAACTCCTCCTTAACAAACTTCAAAGTTTGTTCATCATCCTGTGATATACCTGCAATCATACACAAATCATTAGTTTTAAAAACACAAGACCTTTCAGTCTCGTTTGCTTCTTCAAGCACCAATCTTTCACAATGTACTTTCTGGTTTCCAACAGATCCTATTTGTTGTGACTCAATTCCTTTGAGTCTTTCTTTTTCCAACAAAGAAATATGTATATGTTCAAGTTCTCTTAACTTGTTCATCAGCTTAGCATTCCATTTCTTTTGTAATAGGTTCCATCTAACCCATTTCCTCATTCACCATCCATGCTTTCGGCATTCATTCTCTTTCTCTTGTAGCCATCCGTGTAGTACCTCCAATTGTACTTTCATCACTGCAATATCTCTCTCTCGATCCTCATCACTTATTTTATCTTTGTGGCATTCTTTAGAACCTCTTCTCTGATCTTCCATGGCCATCTTTCTCATGAGCTCATCAATGCTCAATTGTAATCTGCAACATAGCCTTCTCTCGTAGCAATCTTTTTTTGCTACTCAATACCCTATCAAGCTTCCTTTCTGAGATTGACATCTTCTTAGGTATTCTTTTGGTTCACTCTCTTGAACCTGTTGTTCCTTTGGCTGCTGCACTCAGTCACCTTAATTCTTTCAGAAATCTTTACCAGTTCCTCCATCACTACTTCTTAAGGCTTGACCTTTCTTTGTTTTCATCTTGTCTGCAAACGGAATTCTGCAACCACAATCTTCAAACCAGATTAAAATAAAACACACTATTTCACCTTCAAGATTTTTACATGACCTTGTTCTCCCATTCGCTAATATTTTGAGTGGACTGTTCTCATTTATTTCTGCAAATGTCTATTACGACTCAACTTTGTGTATCTGCTGCTTATCAAATTCAAAATCTAATCTTCTCTTACTTTCTCCATTGTAGAGACTCTCTATGGATTATTCCAAGCTTTTACACTAAATTTCAGAACTTTGCTTGAGAGGGACTTAGTGCTAAATCAACCGACAAGGTATATCACTGTTACAACTATCATTCTTCCCATGAACACAATCTAAGACATCCTTTCCATGAATAAATCTAAGCATATATAAACATAAGTCAGCAGTAATACGATTTTATGCAGATCAGCAATAAATTTGAATTTTTCAAAAGAAACTAATCTATACATGGCAAATACCTGGAATAAAGTTGATGATTTAATGGTGGCTCTCCTCCTGTGATGTTGTGGACAGTTGAACAGTTCACCGAAACAATATAATCCTCCCTGTCGATCTAGGAACAATCCTAGACCCAGAAGATGACTCTTCTACCCCCGTGCCCAGAACCCCAAGAACGATGAGACTCCCTTCCAGCACTGTTAGTATCCTTCAATCCTTCCTTTTGACAAAATGCAGAATTTTCCCAAAAAAAAACCGTCCCTTCCCACTTCACATCCTCTCCCTTATATCATTTTTCTCCACCGCCCTCAACTCCCGTAGATATTATGGCATTTATGAGGGTATGCATGCATTTAAGGAGATATTATATTCATTTAAGGAGATATTAATTTAGAGATAAGGTTTTGGGGTTAAGTGCATGAAATATCCATATTGAGTCCTTATCTAGTTACGTAGATGTGATGGCTTTATGTAGAGCTTAACTTGGATTTACTTTGTATTATGTTTGTTTTGAACTTTAATTAATTTGCCTTAATTAAATTATTTTATTACTTTATTGGTTCACCCACATATAATTTTTACTAAATTATAATCTGATTTTCTTAATAACACTCTCCCATGCATATGTAGATAGAGCGGTATATGTGTTAGGTACCTTGTTGATATTTCGTTATATCATGGCGAGATAAAATATATAGTAATATTCAATTCGTTATTCTTACTTAGGTAGCCTTAATACTAGTGTGGGGTATGCGATATAGGCATGTGTAGCTATCATATGCGTATGTCGTCTACTCGCTAAGGTTATTTTACTTATAAATGAGGAATGGGTCGTTACATCCATTACACATGTATTCTGCACAATTAAAAAAAAAACATTAATCTTCAAAAGAGCTTTTGCCAACTCTAATACCACTTGACGCAACCTTAGTTGTGTTTACCCACAAATAATCATTTCAGCCACATTCCAAGTTTTTAATACACTTTACCATGGTGAAAATTCCTTTTTCTTTCTTAAACTCAGAACATTTTATCTTTCTGTCTTTAAGCGGAATTAATTAATTCTTGATACAACTACGGTTAACAACCATAATAAGACACCCACTTTATGAAATTCGAATCTACGAATTCTACTTTGGTTTAAAACCCAAAGATACCAACATACATTAATATTCAGGCCCACAGCTTTACCAATGCATCTTACACCGTCGATCATATATGCTCACCAATTCGATGGAAATCGCACTACAATATGCACGACAATTAACGGTTTCAACATATGCGAAATAGGCAGTGTTCAATTTCGACGTGCCAATACCTAAGCATTATCGCACGTCTTTAAATTTTACCACTTACCATTTTCATTCCATGCGAAGACCATTTGTTGTTTTGCAAAACCGCTTCTCTGCTCCTCTGCACCATCGATTCATGCTTTCCACCTTCCCTTTGACTTCGACGTTCCACAACACATAATTTCGGAAACAAGAAACCAATCCGATCACGAAGGTAATCAACACCTTTTCAATTTCATCAGGGTTTATTACAGATCATTCAACGTAGTCCCTCAACCTTCCGAAAAGGAGTCTATCGAATTCCTTGTGAATTCGATTCCTATCTCTGGTTCTCACCTGCACGCTTATGTATGCAAATTTCCTGATACATATGCCATTTTATAAATTGCATTTCTCACCGTATACACATCTAATGCATATGGTTCCAAATCTGATCTCCGGCTCTAAACAGTATTCTCAAGATGTCAACTTGAAGGATCATTTTCCTTTTCTGTGTCATCGATCCATTCTGTGATCGATGACTGAGCCTTGATACACACAATTCCACAAAAGATTCAATTATAAATTTAATGTTCAACTTCTTAAAACACGCAATCTCATAATTTGCTTGGATATATTCAATAATCCTGTAGCTCAAATATTCAATGACGGAAACACAATCTCCAACTATTTCCAAATTCGAATACTCTGCTTATCCCATCAATTTCAATATGCAATCTCTCTGATTTATTCAAAAATCATACCTCAACAATCAATGTACATTTATACAACATATGAATTTGGAATCTACTCTCTGTATTAAAAATCAATATTTACATAGGGATTCTCTTCTGGCCCGATATTCAAATCAGTGGCCTCTTTCTTCCTACTGCCCATAGGCTACAATCAAAACCCCTGACTATCTGATCCTCAATCTCTCTCCTCTATATCTAATGCCTTGAGGCTTACAATTTATACAATTGGATTCTAAAACCAAATTTAGTTTAGATCCACCATATTCTCAATCAAATCCTGAATATCCTCTAAATCTCTCTTTTATCCCTAAGGATTCTTTCAAATCCCCAGATTCATGAAACCAATTCTAATTTAGGATTTACAACTAATTCTCAAATCTCTCAATCTTTCAACTATCCTAATTCTCTTTCAAGAACATTTACAAAAATCCTCTCAATATTTAATTAATCCTATTTTAAAATATTAAAATCACTCAACTCCAACCAAATCATTTTAATTTGTTACATAAGAATTCTTAGGAAATACAAGACCCCTTATATCTTTTAAAATGCAAAGAATTTTCTGAGCCTAATGCTCCTGCATCAGTTGTGCCTTTAGGACCACACCTGGTGGGATTGAGGACTTTGTCCACATTAAGGTGTGCATCTTAGGCAACAACAAAACCCATGATTTTCCAAACCAGACAGAAGCTAATTGAGAGATGTACTAACTACTAGGGTGGAATCTTTCACCACCGAATTGGTAGAATAAATGGGGTTTTAAAACCCTCAGAGCTACAGCTCAAGAAAACAGATGTATTACGCCAATTTGATTCCAACTCTCATCTATTTATAGATATTTCCATGGGCTCCCAAATGTGAGGGGTGTTGTCACCCAAATTGTACAAGCAAGATGCAGCAACACTCAAGACAGGGATTGTCACTCTGATCCCCGCCCTCTCTATTCTAGTTGTCTCCCTTCAACAGACTATGGGGGGTAGTCCCTATCAAATGTGAAGATGAAAGACTCGTTGGCAACCAACAAGTCCTAGAGACACAACTGAATGGCCTAGCAACTTGATAAATTTAGCAAGTCTAAAGATTAGATTAGATTTATCTTGAAAGAACAGTGCCTTAATGGAGTCAAATACTTGTTTTATGTAAATTATATACCAAGTAACCGGATGAACAGTTGCTTCCTTAGGATGCTTCACTATCCTAAATGAAATGCGACACCTAAGATCTAAGTGGGATGCAATGTCTTGGTTTATTTCAAATTATATGCCTATCTAGGTGAATCCTTCCTCTCAATTGTTTTGAAGCTAGTCTCTAGAGTAGGTACTAGGTTTTGAGAGAGAAACCAAGGGAAAGCAAGCTATGGCTTGATTAACGATCCCTCCCCCTGAGTTCTAACTAGTGTTGATAATATCGCCGAAATATCGACGATATTCGGAAATATCATGATATTTTCGGCGAAACGAAATATCGCCGAGAAAATATCGCGACATTTTCTCTCCCGAAAATATCGCGATATTTCCGAAATATTGCCGATATTTCGGGAAAATATCGCATGAGGGTAAATATCGCGGGGACTCCTGGGCCGCGGCTAGAAAAAGGAAAATTTGTCTTTTTTTTTTGTCATTTTCATCTGTGAGGCTTGGAGAAGGAAGGGGAAGAGCTTTGTGGTGGTTGTCAAGGAGGGATTGAGGATCAAAGAGCCATTATCACTATTAACTCATAATTTTTTGTTGATCAAAGATTGAAGAACAGTGAGAGAAACTTCATTTCTTCCATTAATAGGTATGTTCTTAAAAACCCCTATGTCAATGATTTTTTACATAGATTTAGGGTTATGCTTGCCTGCCTCTTTGCCTACCAAGATTTTGTTTCTTTGTTTTTTTCCATTTGCTATGATTTTCATCCCCATGAGACAATGCAAGGGTTTTCTGCATATTTGGACAACAAGCTTCATTTTTTTTTTACTTTGTTATGCACCCTCTTATTGCCATTTTTTGTGTATGCGTGTTTAATGCCAATTATTTGCTTTTTTGGTGCCCTAGGCTTGAAATTTGAATTAGTTCACTGCAAATATGCCAAAATCCTTGGACCCATTTTGGGAGTATGGGGAGCTTGATGGTGGGACAAATCAAACACATCTATCATGCAAATTGTGTGGGACCAAGATGGCAGGAGGGGTTACACGATTGAAATACCATCTGGCTAGACTCCCTGAACATGATGTTATACCCTGTACAGTTTCAAGTGCGGAAATTGTACAAAAAGCTCTTGAAGCAATCGCTGAAAAAGACAAAAAGATAGTTGCTAGGGAGAGGGAACTGAATCATGATCTCAGATAGATAGTTGCTAGTTTTATTTGTTTTGCAGCTTTGCTACATATAACTCATGATGATGAGATACTTTTAAGTTTTATATATGTGATATTATTTTGTATTGGTTCTCCACATTTGAGTCCTTGATTGGACAATTATCAAGGATCAACAGTATTTGGTATCGACTTTGATATATCATTTTTATTTTACATCCACTACATCATATATATCAGTGCTTTCTTTATATTAATGTTTCAATATGTTTATTTCATGTTGTTATTGCTTTATATGTTTAAAAATCTGAAGAAAAAAAATGAATATATTTTGCATTTTTTATGCTTGCCGATATTTGTCGATATTTTCGCCGATATTGCCGATAAGATGTTCTGGACCCTTGCCGATATTTTGCCGATACTGATATTATCAACACTGATTCTAACCACCTGATGCCTCCAGCGCTCCAGAGACTGTGGCTCTGACGACTACAAAGTCACCGTGTTAACCACTAAAGAGGTTCTAGGCTTTGCAAGTTAGATGAGAAAGGTGGCCCTATCTCTCTATCAACGAAGCTTATGCTTGGATATTAATTAATTAGTGCAAAACTAGACCTAAGGTGCAAGTGCACACTATGAGTAATTACTTTTAAGGCAAGATTGTTAAGTTTCTTAAGTACTTAAAGACAAGCTATAATGATGTTCAATTTAGAACGATAGAGTGCTTAAACAGTGAATAATGACAATCTTCACCACAAGAGAAAGTAATCAAAATAAATGGTGCTAGAAAATGTTGCCAAGGCTACAAATAGAAAATTGCTTATGAGATATACAAGATCAATTCTCTTAATGATTAGATATAATTATTTATGCACAGTTACCAAATCTTCACAATTAGATCTCTTATCACAATTATGATAAAACTTGATTAAGTGCTTTAAGAGTGACTTAAAATGTAAACCCACAAGAGCTATTTATCTCAACAATATCAATGAAGAGCAATGTATCCAATTATCAAATAACCAATGATAGCAATAAGAAACAAGAGCATTAGTCGACAATGTATTCCTAGAGCCAATCTCATCAAACAATTACCGGTTCCAATTACAGCACTTGTGTTTGTCAATGCAAGTTAGAAATATGCTCATGCAAGAGTGCAAAAGGATGCTAATGATGCGAAAAATGCAATGGAATGCAAGATGGGGCAGCCAAGAGATAAAAGATTGCAGCAGTAAGAAAATCACCCAACTCTACTGGAGAATACTTATCCAAGATCCACAAGATGCAAGGAACAAACGCCAAATGAAATAATATAACCTTCAACACTTTTTTCCACCACTGTAATATATATATCAGACCTTTTGCAGTAAATATCAGACCTCAAATTCTATGACAGCCTTCAAGAAATGACAAGATATGCTATGGAATGCAAGCCTAACTAATGCAAGTGATATGCCAATGAAGAACTATGCTTGCAAAGTGATTATTATGCTCATATTATGTGATTTAACCATTGTTGTAGATGAATTTATATGGCTATAGCAAACAGATCAGATCTGGAAACTACCCAACAGTCCACAAAAATTCACTTACATGCACTCAAATTGATTTTAGATTAATTCTCAATGCCTTAGGTGAATTATTAGTGAATTTGGGCTTATTTAAAATGCACTTAAGCCCTGAATATACTGTTGTCATAAAATGCTTCAGAATTCAAGATGAGGACAATGATGAGATTGAAGGATTAGAGAGCAAACCAAGAGGCCTAGCGGCCTTGTAGATGACTTAGAGAGGCTCCCAATGAACTTGAATGCCTGCAAACACCAAGTTACCTCTAGAATCGCTGCAAACCCAAATGTTAGAGATGAAATACCACTGCAACCAAAAACAATGACTGAGAAATGGGGAGGAGGCTATGGTTAGAAGAAAGCCAACAATAGGCCTAAAAGGGCAAGAAAGGGTTGAATTAGGGGGAAGAGGGCCTTAGAAGGCCACGGCCAAGGAGGAGAAGCCCACAAGGGTCGATGTAAAGCCCAAAAGGGCTGACATAGGGAAAGAAAAGGCCCTTTTAGGGCCCGCGACTAAGGGCTAAGCCCCTTCAGGGGTTGCGGATAGGGGTCGAGGGGGAGTCGAGGGCCTCAAAGGGTATCCCAAGGCTGTGGCCAAGCAAAAAGAACATCCAAGCCCTAGAGGTCTAGACAGCTGGGCTAGAGGCCTAAAAAGGCCACGGCCAGCCCTTAAGGGCTTACGGGCGAGGAAAAAAGGAGGATAGAGGACTAGAGGAGGCCTTAAGGGCCCACGGCTAGGCCTAAGGACTTAAAAAAAAATTGAACCCCTGCAATTGTCAAAAATGCCAAAAAATGTCTGCCAAAATGTTGGACGGCTTCCCTTCTTCAGCTGGACGTTGAGTTGCTAGAAGCTAGGGAGGCTAGATCTTACCCTCAAGGGCCTAGATCAGCCTTTTGTTGATTTATGGTAGCATCAGATGTGCTCTAGCCTTGTAATTTTGAATATAGGCTAAGACACATGTATTCCATAAAACCTAGGTTGCACGAGTCGCAGACGTGTAAGTACTTTGGGCATGAACGAAATCTGGTACGGCTAGAAGCCGTCTGGGCCCAGAAACGTCAAATTAGGGAGCGGCAATAATATAATATATTAAAAAATAAAATTTAATATATATGATTTTTTTTTAAATAGTGTAAAGATTAAATGTTTTAATGTAGGAACAATAAAAATACTCAATTAAATAATGATAATCATGTCTTCTTTTAACTTTTATTATCTAAATATTTGTATAATGAATAATCATTCCTATGAATGTGTGATATATATACATATAGTATGGACTTAGTGAAAGATGATACTAATATGCACCATTATGAATCAAACAATCAACATAATGAATATGAGTAAGAGTAGATTATGAGAATTAAAATGTTGTTGCCTAGACTTAAAAGAATAAAGTATAACACAGGTATTTCTTTGCACAAATCTTAAAGGTCGAAGTTTAGGAAACACTAATCACGGTGTGAAATCAAGCGTGAGAAAATAATTTTAAAGACAGAACATACTTGAAGAATTTAATATATCTAATAAACGCAATCTTTTCTAAGGACTACGAAACATTCAATGTATATAAGCCATGAATTTCTCATAAAAATTTTAATACACCAATCGAAAAGGTTAATGCATCTATATTTAAATATTTCAAGTGGTTATTGCATTTATATATAAATATTTTGTTTAAACCAACCTATAAGTGAAAATTTTCAATTAAAATTCCTCTACTTTTGAGACGTAGGGTAAAACGTTGACATCAATCGAATTTATTATTATTTTTTAATTATTGTGTTTAGTTTCCAGAAATAGTCGCCCTTTTTAAGCCCGCGAGAATTGGGTGACAGTTCAGCTACCAAGAAAAAAAAAAAAAAGCGTTCAACGAAATTAGAATTTGTTCCACCCTCATCATTATTTTGTTGGGATGGGTGAAAGTCTGGTTCGAAATATGAGGAAAAATAAAATTCAAAATTGCTTTTATCTTATCCAAAAAAATGCGATCCCGTGATACACAGTAGTGACATGGTGTGACACGCAAATGACGGAAACAAATAGGAAACCCGCTCCGGAAACGGCAAAATTTGCAAACAAAAGTTTCCGAAAAGCTCCAACGCTCCAATCAAAGTTTCCGCCTATTTTGGAGCGTTTCGTACCCGCTCCAAAGCTCCCAAGAGCGGCGGAGCTTGGGGTACTTTGCCTCCAAGGACTAGGAGCTGCACCTATGCAACGTAGAATGCAAAACCCAGAAATGGTTTTGGAAAATTTCACTTAGAGATGATTTAATTTAATTAATTAATCATTTTTAATGTTTTCCTAAGTCTAAACTTAGGGAATTTGATTAATTAAAGTGTATTAATTAAATCAAGTGTGAATCTTCTAGATAAAGTCATGGATCACTTCCAAGTTAATCTTAGCCCTTGATTATGTTTTAATCTTGGCCGTTGAAGAGTCAATGAAAGATTATAAGAAGGAGGGTGAGGGGCCTATGGAAAATACACTTGACACTTGAGCCATTGAGCATTTTCGAATTTGTGTGAGGAGACACAACTTTTGATCAAGAACAAATCACTAGGGCTGGGTTTGCTAAGTGATTTGATTCAGTGATCAGATCCAGAGAGGGGCAGAAGCAGAGATTGGTCAGGAGGGCCAAGAATACATTTCAGATAGAGCCAGCATCAACGCAGGAGAGAGACAGCGCAGTTTCTGCCAAGGGTGACGCAGTTACTGCAGAGAATCACACAGAGCCAGCGGAGTGTCTCTTGGAGTCAGTCCGAAGAAGGATAGAGGTTGGGGTTCTGAGCCAGGAGGACCAAGATCTAGCTTCAGATCAGCTGCAGGAAAGGGTGACGCAGTCCCTCTAGCTTGCCTACACAGGCTTACACAAATCCAGTGTAAGAAATCACGCAGAAGCAGTGAGGGCTTCATCAGCGCTGTTTTTTATCAGCCGGAGACTTGCGAAGCGAGGTATATCTCACAGTCATTTGTTGTCTAGATTTTTCTAAAGGGTTTGTCGGATGTTGGCACCCTAGTTGTATTCAAGATTCTGCTGCTTAATAATACAAACCCTCAGATCTGCTGCACCGGTTTTCCCAAGTTGGGTTTTTCCGGGGACTTAGTCCAAAAATAACTGTGTCAATGTGGTTGTTTTTCATTGTAATTTGTTCAGATTGTTTCAGCACTTAGATTTATTTCGCAGCATTATTTGTGTAGACTGCTTCAGTAATTACTTCGGTATTTCAATGTAATGAAACAATTATCAAATAATAGGAGAAGTAATTCAGATTTGTTGCAGTAGGAATCCAGATCTAGGATTTCTCACATGGTATCGGTACTTATTTAAGCTGAAGTGCATGGGAAATGAAGAGAACCAGCAGATCATCACTGTAGAGTCTGGGATCTGCGTAAGCAGCAACAGACCCTCCCAGAAAATTACGTTGTCCAGGCCAGGAGGGCATTCCAGTGCAGAAAAGGCTCCCTCTAAGAGAGTTGATAGAGGGGTAAGCTTTTTCAGTTGCAGAAGAGGCAGCGTAGCTGAAGGACGCAGTTACTACATAGCAGTAAATAGCTGGTCACTGGTGCATAAGCGTCAAAAAATTCTGAAAAACACAGTTGGGGATTCTTGATCTCAGAGGGTTTCTTACTCAAAGAAACTCAGTTTTTTTCCCATGCAGCAACAAAAGAAGTGACTTACTCCACAAGGAATGCGTAAGTCAAGCTGAGCAGAGGGTTAGAGCAAGGTATCGACAGTTGAGGAGATGGCCAGCAACAGACTGCGTGACCAAGATAGATTGGAGGGTGCCTCCAACTATGTTATCTAGAAATCACGGATAGAATTTCTCCTTGATGAACACGATCTGAAAGCCCTCATAGACAGCGCAGTTGCAAAACCCCTTGATGCAGCACACCTGAGGCAGTTCAAGAAGAATATGGCTAGAGCCAAGAGATTGATCCTAGATGGAGTGAAGCATCTCATCGTACCTCACAAAGCAGCCAAAACCGTTGCTAGAGAAATGTGGGTAGGGCTAGAAAAGTTGTACCAAGAATCTTCCGAGCAGCAGAAGATGTACCTTGAAGAGAAGATGTGGAATATCAAGATGAAGGGAGAGCGTTTTGACTCCTTGTCTCGGATTCAGGAAAACCGAGATCAACTGTCTGCAGTAGGATCTGCTCCTAAAGACTCAGAGCTAGTAAGGCTCACACTAAACTCTGTTTCAGAGGATTATCAAGTCTTTGTCCAAAGTATATTGGGCAGAGAAATGCTTCCAGGATGGGAAGCAATGGGAAGCAATGTGGGCAGCATTACAGCAAGAGGAGTTGAGGAGAGATCTCCTGAAAATTCACTTGGTGGATGGCAATAGCAGTTCAAAGGTCAAGGAGGAAGAAAACAACACTGCCCTTGCATCAAAAGGGCAACCGAAGCAGAAGAAGAAAGATCTATCTAAGATCAAGTGCTTTCGGTGTGGGGAAATGGGGCATTATGCCACACAATGTCCTCTTAAGAAAAAGGATAAAGAGGAGAAGGAAGATCCACATGTAGGAGTTGCCAAGATTGAGGCAAAGAAAGGTTGTGCTATGTTAGCTCATATTCCAAAAGGAGAAAAGTGGGTTGATTTGGGTTGATTGGATGGGGCCAGCAAATGGTGGAAGATAAATAGATAGATGTGTGTATTAGCAAGATTGTGAGCTCGATCAACATAGAAGAGGCAAAGAAGAAGTGGCAAAGGCAGAGCAGTGCTCACGCAGCGCAGAGCAACAACAACGCAATATCTTCAGAGAGCTAGTGCAGAAACTAGTAGCAGTCAGTTTCATTCTTCAGAAGCAGACTTACTTGTCCAAATTTCGGATGTTTTTTTGTTGCAATGAGCAACAGTGCAACAGTCCAGCAGCCGCAGAGATGAGCAGCAACAGCAGCAGATAAGCAGCAGCAACGCAGTGCACAAAGAGGCAGCGCAGTGCAGAGTGGTGCTCACGCAGTGTAGAGCAGTGCTCACGCAGTGCAGCAGCATGGTTGCAGAATTTAGAGGGAGTTGCAGTACAGTGGCAGTTGGCAGCAGCATGCAGAGTCAGCAGCAGTACAGTTGCATCTTTTGTGCAGAGTTGGTGAGCAGCATCAACAGCACAGCAATAGATGTTCCAAGAAGTCAGATCAGCAGCACATTGAGGTGTTTTGCTAGAGCACTTTCCTCGCTAAGAGGGAGTGTTGATTTATGGTAGCATTGGATGTGCTTTAGCCTTGTAATTTTGTATATAGGCTAAGACACATGTATTCCATAAAACCCAGAAATGGTTTTGGAAAATTCCACTTAGAGATGATTTAATTAAATTAATTAATCATTTTTTTAATGTTTTCCTAAGTCTAAACTTAGGGAAACTGATTAATTAAAGGGTATGAATTAAATCAAGTGTGAATCTTCTAGATAAAGCTACGTTGCACGGGTTCCCGCACTCGGGGGTGGGGTTCTCGAACCCGCACCGGGCTCCCACACCCAAGTACCCGATTCGGGTACAGGTTCTTCTCAGAAGAACCCAAACGCACTGGGTTCTTTTGTGAAGAACCGGGTTCTTCGAAAATGAAAATCGGGTTCTTTGGGTTCTTTTGGTCAGAAGAACCCATGGTTTGGGTACTTAGAACCCGATTTTCGGGTTCTTCGGGTTCTTCATAAATATTTTTCTCAAATATTTTTTTTTTTTAAATGATTAAAATTTAAAAAATTTAATTAAATTTTAAAAAATATTAAAATTAAATTAAAAATAATTTAATAAATTAAAAATATTAACTATTTTTTAAAACATAAATGATAATACAATTAAATTTTAAAACTTAAAAATTAAAAAATTAAAAATCAAACCTAAGTTCTAACTTCTAACATACCTATCCCTATTCGAATGTTTCATAACTCAGCCATTGCAGCGACTAAACATCGCACAGCCGACTAAACATCCGCACAGCCATTGCAGCGCACAGTCATTGCAAAGTTTCAGTCGGCTGGCAGTCGGAGACATCTTTCGGGCAGCAGCGTTCACGGTAGACAGTAGAAGGAGCGCCCTCACCACAGTGACGGCAACGCCCAGTCACTCCTCTCATGATTTTATAACCATAAGAGCAAAAATTCCCTAGAGACATTACAATATTGATGACGATTCCCAAAGAATCAATTAAATCTTTTGTGCAGACTATAGCAATTATATAAAATCAAAATTCAAACAATTACATTAGAATATAAATCAACAAACAGGGATGCATACCCTGTCACTCCATCGTATGTCCATGACAATTTTCAGAAAATGGAGATAGTGTTCATTGGATCTTCTATGTTACCCACTGAAATCCAGAACCAAGTTTTGTGTTGCATTATTTTTGCTACATCATCTTTTACCAACTACTACTCAGATCCATGTTGTGTGTAACCCTAGTTTTAGAAATCGGAACTGGGCTTCGAATCAGAACTGGATCAAACCAGCTTCAATGAACCAAAATTGAAAAAAACATAAAATAATATATTTATAATGAAAAAAATATTTTTAGGATTTCAAACCATGATTCCAAACCATTAGAGACAAAATATGCAAGTTTGCTTATCTATATACCATGTAAGGGTGCATATATCAAAATGGCACTAAGTTCAAATGGTACTGCTAGTTTCTTTATCAAATTCAGATTGACCATGTTGCCAAGCAAAGTTGGAGATATGCTTTGAAATCACTCGAATTGCCGCTTTAATCAATTCATCGAGCATCCATTCTTTTCTAGCACAGATTTTGCATGCTTGAATTTCTAAATCAGAGAGACTAATTAGTAATTTGCTGTATGCAACACAAAATGGAGAGGGGATAAAATCAAATAACAACGGCTTCTTCAAAATCATCATTTGCCAGCATTATCTTCACGAGGATTAATCACTACATATGAGCATAAAACTGAAATATGTCCTATACATTCAATTTCCGCTGGTACAGTCAACTATGTCACAAAATCAACTCTGTCCTTCTGTGTCTTCTGAGAATATGAACCATGAACTTAATTATACAGATACTGTCCATACTATTTTGCCATGTTCAAATCTTTGAAGTTTAAACTTTAATTTTTAAATCAAAAATATTTTATTTTTCTTGTTTTATACAAATTCACATATATAAATTATAATTTATATATAATATTATATAATATAATATATATACATATATAGTATATACCCCCGACGCACCCACGCACCCTGTTTCAAAAAGTGTCGTCCCCGTCCCCATCCCCGCACCCACGTTTCCTGACAACATAGAGATAAAGTCATGGATCTCCTCCAAGTTAATCTTAGCCCTTGATTATGTTTTAATCTTGGCCGTTGAAGAGTCAATGAAATATTATAAGAAGGAGGGTGAGGGGCCTATGGAAAATACACTTGACACTTGAGCCATTGAGCATTTTCGAATTTGTGTGAGGAGACACAACTTTTGATCAAGAATAAATCACTAGCGTTGGGTTTGTTAAGTGATTTGATTCAGTGATCAGATCCAGAGAGGGGCAGAAGCAGAGATTGGTCAGGAGGGCCAAGAATACATTTCAGAGAGAGGTAGCATCAACGCAGGAGAGAGACAGCGCATTTTCTGGCAAGGGTGACGCAGTTACTGCAGAGAATCACGCAGAGCCAGCACAGTGTCTCTTGGAGTTGGTCCGGAGAAGGATAGAGGCTGGGGTACTGAGCCAGAAGGGCCAAGATCCAGCTTCAAATCAACCAGATCAGCTGCAGGAAAGGGTGACGCAGTCCCTCTAGCTTGCCTACGCAGGCTTACGCAAATCTAGCGTAAGCAATCACGCAGAGGCATCGAGGGCTTCATCAGTGTTGTTTTTGATCAGCCGGAGACTTGCTGAGTGAGGTATATCTCACAATCATTTTTGCTGTCTAGATTTCTCTAAAGGGTTTGCCGGATGTTGGCACCCTAGTTGTATTCAATATTTTGTTGCTTAATAATACAAACCCTCAGATCTGCTGCACCGGTTTTCCCAAGTTGGGTTTTTCCGAGGACTTAGTCCAAAAATAACTGTGTCAATGTGGTTGTTTTTCATTGTATTTTGTTCAGATTGTTTCAACACTTAGATTTATTCCGCAGCATTACTTGTGTAGACTGCTTCAATAATTACTTCGATAATTCAATGTAATGAAATAATTATCAAATAATAGAAGTAATTCAGATTTGTTGCAGTAGGAATCCAAATCTAAGATTTCTCACACCTGCTTTGCTTGGATGAATAGCCCAGAAAAATGTGTTGCTTCAAACCCTTGAGTTGTCACCTGCACAAATGAATAAAAGAATTTCCAAACCCCAAATATATACAAAATTACAAAACCCCAAATACCCAAGTATTGCAAAATAACAATAGTTAGAGAAATCATTTACAAATGTACAATATTTACAAAATTTGATTTACAAGCCCTCATTAGCATATAAATTCTTTTTTTAGCCCATGGTCAAATAAAAATTTTGAAATTTTTTTTAAATAAATGAATGACAATGGATGAATAATTTCAAATGATAGATTGGCCAAAACCCTTCTACAAAATTAATTACTACAGCAAAATATCAAAGCCCAAACATAGTCAGCTCTTCCCCACAGTTTGTGAACTTGGAGCCCAATGGCTAGCATACCTGTAAATCTCTATAATTTTCTCAAAATAGAATTGTTAAATCATATGGTGAATCAGATCACCTAAGATAGCATGTACCAATAGAATGTTCTTATCACCGACAAATGAAATAACAATTCATAAAAATTTATTAAGCACAATATAGGATCACACATAGCTAACACATACCACAAATTAGCAAAAGAAGAACACCATGAACTAAACCCCAAAGTATTTCTATTATGATAAAAAATGTTCCCAGCAGAGCAGTAGCTCAATACCAGCGTTACAAAAATGTTCTCATTTAGAGATCATCCAAAGATATCAAATAGAAGTTCAATAGCTTCTTTATATAGAGAAACCCCTTCAAGTGGAAAATAACGGCTTGTTGGTTTGATCCTCGTCAAAATAATCTTGACCGTTGAAAATATCCTGATCATCTTTTAATATCCACCGTTGATTTTTTATTTTGAGGAAAAATTCGATTTTTTCTTAAAACCCACTTTTAATTAATCCAAAAATTAATATTTTGGATTAATTTCCTCAAAAATCTGATTTTGACTAAACAACCAAGGTCCATTGGCTCGGTTTCAAATTTGTCATCTCATGTATTGCGAAAGGTGAAACGTGCTCTGCTAGGATTTCTAAACTTTCTACTAGGGTTTCCATCATCCTGCAAGGTTGAGACAATGGCAGAAGTCGAAGGGGGCATGCAGGCCTCCTCCTTTCGAGATACTATCACGGGCAAGAATAAAGAGCCTGAGATTTCCTTCTTCACGCGGCTCACTACCTACAATGCCTTTCACTCTTCCAGACTAATTAAATTTGCAAAAGAAAGCAAACAAGCAAATGGAATCTCAGATGAAGACAAGTAGGCATCTGGAACTATCTCAAAAGAAGCCTCGACTTCGCAAGATGGGTCGGAAGTCAGGCCCAACCACCCCCACTTGGAAAGCTCCCAAGGGAACAAACAAAAGCCCAATAATAACTACAAACCTAAGGCAAAATAGATACTGGTGTTGGAAATCCAGGACGCAGATGTCGCAGCCTACAGAGACTTCATGCAGGAACATGTAGTCATCTGCAAATTCATGGGAATCTAGCCCACAGAAAAAGCCTTGAACTGGTGGATCCAGACCAAATGGCACCCTAAGGGCAAGATCAGACTGCAACTCGGATCGAAAGGATTCTTCATAGTCATTTTCGACCTCCTGGAAGACGGAGATCGAATATTCGAAGGAGGCCCATACTTCTTCAACTCAGCAGGGCTCTACATGCGCTACTTGAAGGAGAACTTCACTCCAGAAAAGGAGGATTTCACTAGAGTCCCGGTTTGGGTCAAGCTCTACTCGCTGCCAACAAATTACTGGTCTCCACCAGTGCTAAAAGGAATAAGAGATGAGCCTGGAGAATACATAAAAATGTCAGAGGAAACCAGGAATGGTTACTACGTCTCCTATGCTAGAATATGTGTATACATGGATGTTTCAGGCGCTCTACCGGATGCAATCAAGCTTGTCTTCAGGGACGAGGTTTGGCTCCAAAATATAGACTATGAGCATATACCATTCCGTTGCAGAAAATTCCATGAACACGGGAACCTATTTAGACACTGCCCCCTAAACAAGGCACAACAAAGCAACACTCAAGCCCAAAAGAAGTCAGACGAACAAGGGTTCACCAAGGTTGGACCCAAAAACAGACACAAAAGAAAGACGCAAGGCAAACAAGGTCATTATCAAGCAGCTAGAAAAAACAAATATGAAGCCCTACAGGAAGAGCAAGAAGAACCAACCTCAGGGGGGCAAAAATGAGGAAGAAAACCAAAGGATAATCCAAAACTTGACAAGTCAAACTCAACCACAAATGGATCAATCCAAGCACCTTGAAGCAGGAGAAGACTACATTCCAAAGGATACTGGCATGGAACCAGCAATGATAGAAACCTCACCTGAGACCAATGTCACATGGTTCGGGTTCGAGTTCGGGTTCGATAATGATTAGGTTTGGTTTGAGTTCGAATTTTTTGATGAGGTTCGAATAAGGTTCGCCATTAGGTTCGTCTGTATATATACATATATTAATTTAAAATGAATTATAGGATAAAATACTAATAAATCAACATCAGTAAACATCACAAATTCTATCACGGACATGGAAACTACAAGGATAAATTACAAGCTTGAGTTGTGACATGAAGTTATGAGTTTTGATCTATGAACTTGGTCAATGCCTATGAGGTTCGCCAAACCTCAAAAAAAATTTAAGGTTCGCCAAAATTCGAACCTCAAGGTTAAAGTTTGACGAACCTTGTGACATAGCCTGAGACCACGCAATAGAGGAAGCCCTCGAAGGAGTTTATCTCAATTCCATAGCAGAAGAATGGGAAAAATGTGGCTTAGCAACCATACTTGAGGAGTACATACAGAAAATAGAGGGAGCATACCTGTTACAAGAAGAGTTAAAACAAGGTATGTTCAGGAAGCTTCCAGATGACATGGCACATAAAGGAATCTTGGCAAACATGATAGTCGAGCAGTACAACACCAAAGGACCCGGCAGAAAAAGAGGAAGGAAAACCACAAGCGAGCTCCTCCAAGAACTTGAAGCAAGACTTCTCAATGAAGACAATGTAAGAGCTCTCACTATAACCCCCTGTTGGGTTGTATTAATCACTATTGAATGACTAAAACAATACACATAAATTATCAATCTAGGGACGTCTTTTATTTCAGTGACAGTTGCACAGTCTGTGCCAATACACCCAACTAGAAGCAATTCCAAATAAAAGAAATCGTTGTTGAAGTAAATGATGGAAGTAAATCACTCATGCAGAAATAAAATGATCTACAAGACTGTAATCACACTTCAATTAATCTGTTCTAGCGCGCCACACAACAATTATCCAGTTGGTGTCTCTAATCTCATATGTGTAACAACATACAAAATATTGAAATTGAAACGGATATATTCACAGCTGAAACAGCAGCAACAGCACCTCTATGATACATAAACCAAAATACAAACACATACACAACTACCTTAATCACTGCAATCCCTGCTAAGGAGGAGGGCCCTTCCTCCCTAGCAGGGCGCAGGTAGAGAGAGAACTTAACGGAAACTAAATCGAATAATGCGTGTAACAGCAATAATAGGATAATCTGTATTAATATGAGCAAAATTATAGAGCCAAAATAATGTTGTTCTTCGCTAACCTTTCGACCTCAAGGGCCGAGAACTATATAGTGGTTGCATCTCAGAAAAACAAGGGATAGATAGGTCATGAGAATCTTGTGATTCTCATGCTGATCGAAATAGAATACATATGGTTATAACCACTTCTTAATAAAAGTCTGACTGGAAAATTATAGATTACGATCAAAACCGCCCAGAGGTTGTTATCCAAAAATACAATGCTTAATAACTTCTACAACTATCACGATAAACCACAATTGTAGCGTAACAGCTAGAGGACAGGTCAGCAATAGAAGTTAACGAGATCCAGTCAGGGGTACAACTGTATCAGCAGTTCGCCAATGGGTTTGTAACAGCAAAGTGTAACAACAGTTCGCCAACAGGTCTATAATAGCAAAGTGTAACAGCATCATGGTATAAAAAGCTCATTGTAACAGCACACCCTTAATTGCTCTTGTATGCCTCGTGCTCGGAATCTTTTGTGCTACAAATGACATCTGGAAAGACAACACAAAGACCATAGATCTTCTCCCAACATTCATCCTCAATTAGTCATAAAAAGGTATGATATATCATAATAATTGATGAAATGGCAGAGTAATGAAAATAAGGTGAAACAGCACAAGTTAGGATAGAAAGGTAGAAAAAAGAGGCAAAGATAGTCCCATTGGTTATAGTCATGAGGCAAAATAGGGAAAACAAATGTAGGAAAAGTGTGCAAAACTGGCACCCAACACCCCCCACCTTTATCAATGAATTGCATCTCTTGGAATATAAGAGACCTAAATGGTCCAGGGAAAAGAAGAGTCCTAAAGCACAAACTCACCACAGACAAACCAGAGATTGTTCTCATTCAAGAGACCAAGCTTGTTATGGAAAACCTTAAGACTCTCCAAAAAGACTGCTTCAAAAACTACAGCTTCATAGCCAACTCGCTTGTGGTAACGCGAGAAGGCAACTGATTCTATGGAAGAGTTTGCTATATGAGCTAATTTCGTCTGTTGCGACAAGAAGCTCCATCACTATAGTTCTAAACATCATTGGTTCCAATGATAATATTTGTGTAACAAACATATACGCCCCCCACAAGGTTGCTGAGAGAATCAAAATGCTAAACACGGTCAGGAAAATCATTGAAGATATACCTCTACCATACAAAATCATTGCAGTGGATTTCAATATGGTTCTAAATTTGGACGAAAAGAAAGGAGGGATTCGCAAGTTGGATAGGGACTCATAAGTCTTTCAAGAAACCATTGACAAGCTTAGTTTGATTGATATTCCAACTGTAAACGGCACTTTCACATGAAACAACAGAAGAGGTGGCATAGGAGAGATTACCTCAAGGCTAGACCACTTTCTGCTCTCAAAAGCCATTTATATGACCTCTTGGGAGACTAAAGCTCGCATCCTTCCCTAAATGGGCTCGGATCACTACCCCATTGCTCTGAGAGTGATCATCTCTTCCAACCCCAATAATCAGTGTTTCCGTTTTGAGACTCTCTGGCTTGAGGACCCTGACTTCATTTCACACCTGAAAGATTGGTGGGAAGGCTCACCATCCCAATCAGGAACGAGAATGTACCAATTCCAGTAAAAGTAAAGGCACATCAAAAACAAAATCAAAATCTGGAATAAAGAGGTCTTTGGCAACATCTTTAAAGACAACAAGTGTCTGGAACAAAAAATGGAAGAACTCCAACAAAGAATCATCCAAAATGGTATCATTGACCAAACGAAACAGGAGGAAATGAGCCTCCACAAGAGATGGGAAGACAAAGTCTTACAGGAGGAGAAACTTCGGCAGCAAAAGTCTCGAATCCGATGGCTCAAATGCAGTGAACGCAACTCATCCTTCTTTCATCGCTCAATGATTCAGCACAGGAAACATAAAAGAATCCTTAGCCTCAAATCCAATGATGGAAACATTGTCCATACACATGAGGACATAGCGACAAAGCTAAATGGCTACTACAACAAACTCCTGGAGGATCCCAAGGTTGATAGACTCCGAGCAATCAAGGAAATTACCGGCAACATCCCTGCCATCCTCAATCAGGGCCACAACAAAATTCTCATAAGGGAAGTCTCAATGCAGGAAGTGGAGGAGGCTTTCAAGTCTATGCCCAACAGGAAAGCCCTCAGCCCGGATGGATTCACTATTGACTTTTATAAAGCCTGTTGGTCTTTCATGAAAGAGGAAGTTCATGCTCGGGTGGAGGATTCCAGAATCAATAAAACAGTCTTAAAAGTTCTCAATGCCACCTTCCTCACGCTCATTCCCAAAGAAGAAGGTGTTGACTCTCCGGACCACTTCACATCCATTTCTCTCTGCAATGTAATCTACAAAATCATCTCTAAGGTCCTAGCCAACATAATCAAAATGGTCCTACCACCCCTCATATCTTCAAAAAAATCTCGTTATGTGGAGGGTCGACAGATTATGGACAGCAATATCCTATCTCATGAATTAATTCTCTCAAAACACAAAAGAAGCCTGGCATGATGATGCAACTCGACATGTTGAAAGCCTTTGACAAACTAAGTTGGGAATACATGTATTTGGTCCTAAAAGCTTTTGGTTTCAATCAAGATTGTATAAACTGGATCATGGCCATGGTCTCTGGAGCCTTCTTCTCCATCCTCATCAATGGCTCTCCCTCCAAGCCTTTTTGTCCCTCTAGAGGTATAAGACAGGAAGACCATGTCTCCCTTCCTCTTCGTCATTGTGGCAGAAGGCTTAAGCAAAACCCTAAGGACAACCAACCTTAACAACACTCTTGTTGGCCTCAAACTTCATAACAAGGCCCCTTCCTCGACCCATTAGCAATTTGTGGATGATACTCTTTTAATAGGCATCCCCACAATCAAGGAAGGTGCTAAATTCAAAGAAATTCCCTACTGTTTTTCAGAAGCCTCGGGCACTTCCATCAACCTTGAAAAATCCAAATTATTCTTCTTTAACACTCCCTTGGCCATCCAGAAGAACGTCACCAGAACCCTTGACTTCCAAAAATGCTCTCTCCCCTCCAGATACCTGGGCATCCCTCTCACGGATAAATCCTTCAAAAAATCCAACTGGGAGGACCTCCTCAACAGGCTTGGCAAAAGACTCTCCAATTGGACCTTTAGATCTCTCAACTTGGCAAGTAGATTGGTCATGGTAAAATTTGTGCTGCAAGTTATGCCTATGTATCTCTTCTCTGCTCTAGCAGCCCCCAAGTCCGTAATAAATGCCATCAGAAGCATTCAAAGGAACTTTCTATGGAGCGGCTCATATATTAAGAAGAAATGGGCATTGGTTGCCTGGGAGAATGTTTGCAAGCCTAAATTCACTGGAGGGTTAGGTCAGAGGCACCCGGATATTCTTAGAAAAGCCCTTGGAGCCAAAACATGGTGGCGTTCGCTAGACAACCCGCAAACACCATGTAGAATCATCTGGACGACAAAATATGCACCTAACCACTCAAATGATGACCTCATCAGGCTTACAGGAAACATAAAGAGATCTGCTATCTAGAATCAAGCATGGGAAAACAAAGATATCATTCAAAAGCACAACTTCTGGGAGATTGGTAATGGTGAAAAGGCCCTCTTCTGGGAGGATGCCTGGCAGCAACTACCAAACTTAAAAAGGGACCAGTTCGATTCACTTCATAATTCCATGCAAGGAAAAGGTAAACACAAGGTGGCTCGTTACTAGAAGCCAAGCACCAATAATGACAGGTGGAGACACTGGTTGGAGGCCAAAGAGTGCGAACCCCTGCCCAATGGCTTTAACTAGAACACCTTCGTCAGCATCATTCAAGAAAGACAAATTCAATTTGATAAAGGGGAGGACAGGCTCAGATGAGGTAAAAACTCATCAGGCTATTTCAATCTCAGAGAAGCATACGGCTACATGGCAAACCATGACCAACTTCAGCCTCAAGAGAAATGGAAAATTCTATGGAATAGACAATTATGGCCCAAAATAACCCTCTTTCTATGGCTAACGATGCAGGGGAAGATACTCACTTGGGACAATTTATGGAGACGAGGCTTCAAGGGTCCATCAAGGTGCCCTCTCCGTGAATCGAGGGAGGAAACTATTAACCACCTTCTGAACATTTGTGACTACAACAAATTATGGGAGTGGGTTGCTCTAGTTTTCAGAACATTGGACATGAATTTGGAGAACTTCAATTTCCCCACATCTTATGGTTGATAGAGCTTAGAACATAATCCTGAGTACCAAATGTTGGACGATTTGGAAAGAAATAAATGCCAGGACTTTTAGGGGGGGAAGGGGGGAGGACCGGAAGAAGGCCTCCTCACCTCAATTAAATAGGTGATCGAACTCCTTAAGCTGCACTCTCCTCCAAACAACATGACTACAGTGATGACAAACAAGGATGTTCCCTATAATTGGTGTCCTCCTGACAAAGACATCCTCAAATTGAACTATGATGGAGTTGCGAAAGGAAACCCTGGGGCAGCAGGATTTGGGGGGGTTTTCAGGAACTCAAAGGGAGAGATAATTTGGATTTACGCAAACAGTCTGGGCATTGCCAACAATAACACCGCGGAGCTCCTTGCCCTGGAGCACGAGCTCTCCATTGCCAAAGTCCAGGGATTTTGGCCTCTCATTGTGGAACGGGACTCAACTCTCGCAACCATGGCCTGTCAAAAGCTCTAACGAGGCACTGGAATCACCAAAGTCATGAACAACTGGAGGCTTAACAAGACCCTCCATCACATCAACCAGCACGTAGGGGAGATGAGTGGGCTCCACTTCCAAGTAGTCAGACGTAAAGCCAACAGCCTGACTGATAGGTTGGCCAATGAAGGCATAGTTGCCAGCACCAGAATCCACTCCCTTGCATGGGGGGATCTGGAGGAAGGACCTCTCCGCTGGGATTGCGTGGTAATAAATACCAAGGACAATGAAGTACGGGAGAGTCTCAGCAATGAGATAGCCTGTCAAGCTCCTAGTCAGAATCGGTACAATCTCCATATCTCTTAATCATGAAGTCCTTCGTGAGCAGAGTTCCCAATTCTTCGCATGAGGAAAAGAATTTCCAGATTGCAATGATCCATCAGAACTGTCGCCAACCGGCTGGCCCCTTGACCAATACCCCTTCTTGTTCGCTCATGATGGCTTTGTACCTCGCCCTGGCAGCAATCAATGGTGCATTCATTGTTGCCTCTCTCCTGCCTCCCTCGGTCGCCCAATCCTCCTATGAATACCCAGACTCGCTCATTTCTCCTCACTCCTCTCCTCTCAGTCGAGCCTTTGTCTTCATTACCTCTGCTCATCACTTCTCTCCTGCGCCCCCCCCCCTCCCCCCCCGCTCCCATCACCCTCATGGCCGTGTCGTGGCTCAACCCCCACCCCTCATCGCGATCGAGGTCGCAACAATGAAAGATGGGATAATCCCAGCCTGCAGACCTGCACCAGCTCTGAGGCTTCAGCCAAAAGAGACACCCTTAATTACTATGTATTTGTTCCCCCTAAAGCTCAAGAGCACGTTCAAAATTTGGAACTCCAAGCCAGCAATATCAGAAGGCGAATTACCACCGAGGAAGTGGACGCCCGGGATAACTTATATAGCCGCAACATCGAGCTTCACTGGCAGCTCAAAACCATGCTCGGCCTTGCGCTTCAGGAGAAAATTGATAATTCCAAAGCTCTGGAGGAAAAGATAGACACGCTAAGTGATAAATTTACAGTCTATGTGGAATTTGTCCATCATTGGCACTTCATCACCAGAGACTCGCCCCAATATGCCCTGCTCAAGCATCGCTTCGCCACCATGCAGGCCAGCGGCGAAGGATCTCCAAGCATCAAAAGAGAAACTGTCGATGCTTCCACCAGCCACCAGGCCGTTGTAGATGCCTCTGCAAGCAGCTCTCCGGAGAAGCCTATCAGGCTGGAGGATAATCCCTCGGACTTCTAATCCTATTGGTTTCTTGCATGTTACTGGTAATCTTGACATTTTGGATCCTCACTGTGGCTCTGGTTTTTTATGACTCTTAGTCTCCAATCACCCCCAGTAGTCGCCCTCTCGACACTGTCTTTGCCAATTCCGGCGCAAAGATCTTGTTGTATTCTGTAATGGGGGTTTCAGGCACTTCCTGTAAATTTTGTATGAATGGCAAGAAGAACCCCAATCTTACCTTTCAACCCAAGAAAAGGGGCATTTTTTGTAATTATTGTAAGAACTGCAAGAAGAATTGCTATACCTGGTGTAAGAGCCATGCGCTCGAGACACCTCATTCCAATTGTAATTACCATTTTTTGATATAATAGAATCTTTCTTACTTACAAAAAAAAAAGGTCCAATGGCTCAAAATTTCTTAAAATATCCATTTTTCCCTTAATGGAGGACCTCCAAAAATTGACTTTCCTTTAAATCATGAATTTTTTGTTATTTTCCACTTGAAGAGAAATTAATTTCTCTACAATTAATTTTTGACTCAAAATTAATTAATTTTTTGGCTTAGAATTTTAATTTAATTTAGCGATAAAAATTGATTAATTGACACTAGAGGGGATTTAATGATATTTCCACCCCCAAATATTTTCGCCATGGTGTCTAACTATGAGGGACCATGCACTAAAATATTTTTTTACATCAAATTATTACAAATTCAACCCTTGAAAGGGGAAAACACTTTTAGAGTTAAACCCTCAAGACACTACCCAATTCTGTAACACAATATGATCTAGTATGAAACCAAGTGTGCTTGTAATAAAATAATTTAGCCAATGTGCTAAAATTATTCCCAAACACACTTACAATAGACTCAACAAAACACTAGGACTTACCTAAGACCTTGTGTTAATTTTAGATAACAATGGTATGTTTTATGCTTTAGAGCGATTTACTTCAATCTTTTCTTATTAGCCCAATATCAATTTCTAGATTAGAAATCAATTAACTTGATAGTAAATACAGATATAACATAAAAAATAAGCAGAAGACAAGCCAAGACAAGAGGACACAATATTTGGCAGATGCTAGAGAAAAACCCCAATGCAGGGAAAACCCTTTGATCAAATTTCCTTATTATTATTCAAAAGTTTAGCAGGGAGAGAGAGTACAATATACAAAATACGCTTGCCCAATCACTGTCAAAATAGTCCAGTCAAACTACAGTTAACAGGATGACCTAACCAGAAAGTCAACATTAGTCAAACCAATAGAATTTCTCCTCTAAATCAGCTCAGTCAAACCCAGTCAATGCGGCCTCCAAAGATAAACCAAGACAGCCCAAAACAGAGCCAAAAATCACAGTCAACATTGCGGTCAAAGTTGTTGCAGTCAACGTAAGTCAGACTGCTCAGATTTTCTCGATTAACGTGCTCAAAGATGTCGGCTAAGGAGAGCTAGGGAACTGCCTAAAAAACGCAGCAAAAAGAGTAAAGTTGACCCTCGGTCAACACTGCTATAGTTGGCCCAAAAACAGATCTGCGATTTCTGAAATTTCCAGTCACCCTTGCCACACGTGTGAAGAAGAAGAGAAGTTGCTCCTTGTTGTACGAACCAATGATGAGAGGAGAGAGAAATATTGTAGAAATTTCTAAATCCTTACACTTTATGCAGAAATTATTACTGTTAATCTGGTTATGCTCCTCCTACTTAGACAAGTTATTAACTGAATAAATTCATGTTAAAATCGAAGCAAAACACATAACAGATCTCTACCAATTCAGATCTATAACAAGTTCATGCACACATAGACAAAGTGACATAGTTATTTCTGGACAAATAGTCCCCGGAAAAACCCAATGCGGGAAAACCAGTCTCTGGCTGCTGGAGGGTTTTATTATTAAGAATTTTTCTGAATACACAAATCTGGATTCCAGATCCGGAAAACCCAACAGAGAATATACTAGGTCTACAACTCACTAGCTGAACTAGGGCCAAAATAATGACTAATCCACACCCTCAAACGAGATTTACAGAACTCAGCCAAGATTAGGGCCTAGAAACCCCAGCGCTGCCCCTGAAAGCCTCTGCGTCAGCTTCTGAAGCCCCTCAAACCCTCAGCGCTTCTCCGGAAGAGACTACGTTACCCCAGACTGGGTGACGTAGTCACTACGCTGCCCCTTAGGGTCTCTGCGTAACCCTCTGAGGGTTTCTTGCTAAAAATCACGTTGTCCTTACTGCTGCTTCTACTCTGCTCTTATGCGCTGTCCTTGAGCTGATCTTTGCCTCTTGTGTATTCTAGCCCCCGGGATCAGATCATCCCCTTGGCCTAAATTCCCCTCTCTGCAGCTGAAACACTTCTGAGTATTCTTAGCAAACCCTGCCCTAGAATCTCAGCTTAGCTTCAATGCTCTGCCTCTGTGTATCTTTACAAATGACCCCAAGCCTTTCCTTTATACTTTTCTCCTTGGGAAACCAACGACCATGATCAGATCTTGAATCAATGGCTAAGATTAAAAGAAAGCTTGATCCGTGTGACTTAAGACAATTTCATCACATATTTAATTAAATTCACTTTAATTATTCAAGTTCCCTAAGTTTTAACTTAGGAAATACATTAAAATAATTAATTAATTTAATATCTCCTAAACCAAATGAAATTTCCCAAATCAATCTATGGGTCTTGTAGATCAAGTGTACTCTAGTCCCACCACAAAATTTGGGAGCTAGAGCACAACTGATGCTACCCCAAATACACAAAATCCCAACACTCCCTCTTAGCATCAAGGGTGTGCTCTAGCAATACATCACACTCCTGCATTACATGATTTTGGGCACTGGTTCTGTGCTGCTGAAGCTTGGCCTACTGCCACTCAACTCTGCACTGCTGCTGCCATTCTGTACTATTGCCCATGACTCTGCCACTACCACTGCAACCTCTGTACTGCAGCTCCCTCTCAAAATGTTGCGTCTGTGCTGCTCATAGCACTACCACTGCTGATCTGTTGCACTGCAACTTCAGTTGTTGAGAGAAACAACTGAATCTCTTGCCCAATCTTTGACAGACAAGTGAGATGGGTTGCATCCTCATCACTGAAGCTCCATAGGCTACAGATCTGTGATGGCATCTAAAGAACGATGCACAGCTACAGCTCTGCATGCGTAATCAGACTCCCTCTGCACTACTGAAGTCACATCAGCCTCTGTGCAGTTGCTGCTTCTACGCTACTCCTGCTTTGCTCTGCGCTGCTCCTTCCAGTCTTCAGATCTGCCTCTGCCTCTACTCCATCTGTGATCTATGCACCCACTGCTCCACTTGTCTCGCTATTATCTTAAGGTTGTCGTAGCTCGCATGTGATCCAAAAGATGAGCTGCTCAAGGATCCCACCTTACTTCTATGTAGCTCCTCTACATATCCATGTCACCCCACCTCCGTGGTTCATGAGCACTCATGGTTGCATCATCTCCTAACCCATCATCTGCCACAGCTGCTTTGGAAGAAGATGTTTCCTTGTCCCTTTTCTTCTCCAGACAATTGCTGGCAAAATGTCCCATTTCACCACACTGGAAGCACTTGATCTTTGAAAGATCCTTCTTCTTCTTTGGCTGCTTCTTTGATGCCAAGGCTGCATCTTCCTCATCTTCCTTCTTCACTTTGCTCAATCCAGGGTCGTGCTGCCTCTTGGTGAATCTGCGTAGTTCTTCTTGATGTAGAATTGACCACAAGTTGTCCCAATCTAGGAGGTCCGCTCTGCCCAAGATACTTTGGACAAAGTTTTCCCACTCATCTGTGACTGCATTGAGGGCAGTCCTGACTATCACAACATCATCCACCGTTGCACCCGTTGCAGTCAGTTGATCTCTGATTAACAGCAATTTGAAGAGAAAATGCTCCATGTCTTCTCCCTTGGTCATCATGAATGAACTCATCTGAGTCTCCAACAACATCTTTCTTTGGACAAATTTTCCCTCATATAGGGAAGTCAAGGCCTTCCACATCTCGTTAATTGTCTACTTCTCAGCTACGTGTGGTACAATATGGTCCTTGATACCATCCATAATTAGCCGCTTGGCATGCCCAGCAGCCTTCTTATGCTTCCGAAGGAGATCTGGATCTGTCAGTGTGGCCAGAGTTTGCTCTGAATGGTCTCTTAGATTGTATGCCTCAAGGACTATTAGGATGCTTGCCTTCTAAACTGAAAAGTTTGAGAGGCCATCCAACCTATCCTGATCACGCAGTCCATGAGGAGCCATCTTCTCAGAATGTGTCGGAACTTCCTTTTTTCTTTGTTAGAGAAATGGATCTAAGGCCTTGGTGAAACAGGCACCTTCTGCTCCCTCTGACAACTTATTTCAATCATTGAAAATCTACCAAATCAACTATGATTCAGCGTCTTCTTTGATCCTCTGATCAAACTGCAAGTTTCCTTTGGTTAGAAACTCTCTGAGAAGTTGATCTCGTCTCGCTCTTTGTCATTTGTGCTAAGGCTAAAAATCTGAAAACTTCAGAAAATTAACCCCACCAGCACCTTCTGAATTTTTGCAGCTTTTCTGCAATCTTTTATGGATCTGATAGATTCAGATCTGAATCACACTGGTTGGCTTTAGACCAATCCAGCGTTGTTTCTGAGCTGCCTCTGCACAATAATTGCGTGGGCTTGCTAGGACGCAGCGTTAGACAGCGTCACCCTTCCCTCTGCGTGATTGTCCCTTCAGATCTGCGTTTCTACTGCTTTTCTAGCTGCTTTTTGCAGCTAGAACCTTCAGTCTCTTCTGCTGGTGACCCTCCTAGATCTGCAATTCCTCTGATACCATGTAGAAATTTATAAATCCTTACACTTTATGCAGAAATTATTATTGTTAATCTGGTTATGCTCCTCCTACTTAGACAAGTTATTAACTGAATAAATTCAAGTTAAAATCGAACCAAAACACATAACAGATCTCTACCAATCCAGATCTAGAACAAGTTCATGCACACATAGACAAAGTGACACAGTTATTTCTGGACAAATAGTCCCCGAAAAAACCCAATGTGGGAAAACCGGTCTCTGGTTGCTAGAGGGTTTTATTATTAAGAATTTTTCTGAATACACAAATCTGGGTTCCAGATCTGGAAAACCTGACAGAGAATATACTAGATCTACAACTCATTCGTTGATCTAGGGCCAAAATAATGACTGATCCACACCCTCAAACGGGATTTACAGAACTCGGCCAAGATTAGGGCCTAGAAACCACAGCGCTGCCACTGAAAGCCTTTGCATCAGCCTTTGAAGCCCCTCAAACCTTCAGCGCTTCTCCGGAAGAGACTGTGTTACCCCAGACTGGGTGACGCAGTCACTATGCTGCCCCTTGGGGTTTCTGCGTAACCCTCTGAGGGTTTCTTGCTGAAAATCACATTGTCCTTGCTGTTGCTGTACTCTCCTCTTCTGCGTTGTCCTTGAGTTGATCTCTACCTCTTGTGTATTCTAGACCCCGGGATCAGATCATCCCCTTGGCCTAAATTCCCCTCTCTGCAACTGAAACACTTCTGAGTATTCTTAGCAAACCCTGCCCTAGAATCTCAGCTTAGCTTCAGTGCTTTACCTCTGTGTATCTTTACAAATGACCCCAAGTCTTTCCTTATACTTTTCTCATTGGGAAACCAACGGCCATGATCAGATCTTGAATCAATGGCTAAGATTAAAAGAAAGCTTGATCCATGTGACTTAAGACAATTTCATCACGTGTTTAATTAAATTCACTTTAATTATTTAAGTTCCCTAAGTTTTAACTTAGAAAATACATTAAATTAATTAATTAATTTAATATCTCCTAAACCAAATGAAATTTTCCAAATCAATTTCTGGGTCTTGTAGATCAAATGTACTCTAGTCCCACCACAAAATTTGGGAGCTAGAGCACAACTGATGCTACCCCAAATACACAAAATCTCAACAAATATGTGTTGAGTGATGATGTCCAAAATGAGGAAAAGGTCTCTCTTATTTATACAATTCATTGAGAGTGGAGACACATCTATTGGTGCTTATGAGCCTACATTAGACTTTTGGAGACACATCCATTGGGGCTGCTGACCGCCGTAACACAACAATATCTCATATCTTTGCTGAACATAAGGAATTGTAAATCTGATCTATATTTGGCTTGTCTTCTATTGATCTATTATTGTGTTCTATCAGCATTTTACTTTCATGTTTATGTGATTGCTATCTTGTATTGGGCCTATGAAAGATTGAAGTAAAAGTGCATCAAGCATAGAATACCATTGCTATCTAAATTTAACAGTATTTCCAATAGCGTACCATTTTAGAATAAAGGTACACTACAAACTTAGTAAACCTGCAGGGTTTGCAAAAGCAATAGCCCCACCCACTGGCAATAGTGAGAAGTTTCCCATTCTTTCTCTTGTTTACCACACAAAGCAGAGCAGAAAATGGTAATGAGTTATAGCCAAAGCATTCCTCCATCCCTTGTCGAGGTAGTGAAGATTATGATCATGAACATTACAGTCTTCTATCACGGTTCAGTTGCAAGACTGTTTTTTTATTTGTAATTTTCCCCATGAAGGGCCTATAGCACTTGGTGTTCGGAGTTATGTCTAAATGCAACACATTTGCTGTACCCATACTGTAGCTTCTCCACAGCGAAGCAAGTATACAGCAACTAAAAAAAGAAAAAACTATTTTCAACCACAAAAGAACTGTTTAACAAAAATGCTCTAATAGTTAGCACATAAATACATTAATGAGCCCAAGACCTAATTTCACTATCCCATTGAGTGTAAGGCAGTTTTATTGTTTAAGCATTATGCTATTTATTCACCTGCAACTTCTGAATTTAAATTGTAAGACATGTTAATTTGCAGAGAAATATCACCTATCATTTCTCACATCAAATCGAATTGCCCAATCACCTCCATAACCACTTCCACTGCCCCAGCTCTTCAGAAAGGTCGTTGTCATTGTCAGGTCCTCGTCTACAATCACCTGCATGTTTATCAGTCAGTCCTATTTAGGATCCCATTTGCAGCGATATAAATAATAATACATCGATGCAGTTAGGACTATCTGCCAATCAGAACCTTTACAATGGCACCAATGGACAACAGGATTTAAACATGCAAGCACCAATAGAGGCAATTACATTATTTTGCACAACAGAGAAAGGAACAGAAAGGAAGATATATGACCTTGTTGAACCAGAAACATACCATAGAAATGACAACACAGTAATCACACACCATATATGAATGAAAGAGAAACAAAAGGTGCTTATTCTAGTGGTAATCTGGTGGAATTTACTCATGAAAATTAATACTTTGAATTGGAAACTGAAATTGAAATTGTATATACAAAAATTGGCATATCATATTTCCTTATTATGTTGGAAACAACTCAGAATGTTAACTGACTACCATGACAATAACACTTGTAAGTAGCATTCATTCTCCTAAATAGTAAATACATAAGGAACTCATCACATCATCTTTCATTTCTATGTGAAGAATGGCTCTATTTCAGAGAAGTCAGGTGCAGGGGTGCAGTCTTTTGCCCTGGAGGAATAATCGATGGACAGTATGCATGGCAACTAGGAATTCTTTCCAAGCAATTAGCAAAGGCATATGCTCTTCTGCAGGGCATTATCCTAGCTCGTACATTCCAGCCAAGGAATCTTCTTATTCTGGAATCATTTATCATCCTGTTGACGCATGCAATTTTGAACAAAGTGTTAAAATTGGAAACTAGGGCCAAATTCCACTTTGGACAGCTCATTTGATGGAGATGATGATTGCATTAAATTCCACTTTTTGAATGGACCAAAATTGACCTAAAGATCATCAAATTTGGATAAGCAGAAATGTGTTTTGAATTTATGCCCACACATGTGCAAATTGTCAAGGTCGATCACATCAACATGTGGTCTCCTGAAGCCCACAAGAAATGTCACTTCACCCTCAACGACTTGTATAAATATAAGCGACCTCAAACCTCATTTGGCATCACAACATCACACACAATATTCTCTCTCCTTCGCTGATTGGTTCGTACAGCTTATTGGGCATATCTTTTCTCTCACACGTGTGACAAGAAGGACAAATTTCAGGAAAAATTACTGGGCCGAATTTCAGACTTCTGTTGCACGTTTGACCAGTGTTGACTAGGCACTTTGACCAACAATTTGACTGCGATTTTTGGGTCAAAATTTCGGTTTTGGAGAGCTGCTTCTGCTGGCACAAAAACGGAGGTGTTCTGGGCACATTGACCGAGGCTGACCACAGGGCTGTCCACAGGGTTGACCACAGAGTTGACCACAAACTTGAAGTGCAGAATTTGACCAAGTTTGACCGCTGATTTCAGGACAGTTTTGAGCTGACTTTGACCACTTCAGAAGGCTAAGTTTGACTGCCTTTGACCGAGCTCCAAAGAGGACAGTTTGCTGCTGATTTGACCAGCGTTGACTTTTTGGTTAGGGCTGTAGACCACTGTAATAAATCTCAGACTTGATAGGGTTGTTTTCACTGTGATTTGGCAAGTCAATTTTGACTTTTGTACTGTCTCTCTCTCTGCTGAACATTTGATATAATAATAAGAAGAATTGATCAAAGGGTTTTCCCCATCTTGGGGATTTTCGCTGGCATCCGCCAAATCTGGTGTCCTCTTGTCTTGACTTCTCTTCTGCATTTTATTGCTCATGTTCTATCTACAGTTACTGGCAATTTGATTTAAGATTAATATGATTTCTATTGGAAAACTAAATTGGAAATTGTCATTGGGCTGCTAAAGGACATTGAAGTAACTGTGCTAAGCATAGAACATACCATTGTTAACTAAAATTAACATGGTATCAGAACCCAGGTGAAAACAAAGCCCAAGCAAGAGAGAGAAAAGCAATCACAAAGAGAGATCTGTTGGACAAGGACAAGCCTCAATGGCTGCTACATCTTACTTCAAGACTGAGGATAAGCTCAATGACAAATTTGACTATCATGCATGGAAGATGACTTTGGACTTGACTTTGGAAGAACATGATGCAATGGACTATGTGCAGGGAAAAGTGGTGGAGCCTCCTTGAAATGCACCTGCTGCTGCAAAGACAAAGTATAAGAAAGGTGAGGTCAAAGCTAAAAAAAATTATCAAACTCCATTCAAAAGCATTTGGTTGCCTATATTACTGATTTGGGAACATCTAAGGAGATGTATGATAAGTTGGTTGGGATGTTCAAAGTGAACAATGCAAATCAATCCTCTTTCCCAAAAACAAGTTGAAGAATATTGAAATGAATAAAGGGGAGTCTATCCAATCCTACTTCATAAGAATAACTCAAATCAAGAATGACTTGCTATCTATTGGAAAAGTTATTTCTGGCAGAGAGCTCACTTTCATTGCTCTTGGAGGTCTTCCAAGACCATGGGATGTATTTGTCACCACCATTCTCAACAACGACAGGATACCTGGTTTCGATGAATTATTGGCTAGAAGCAGTCAAGAGGAGAGTAGGATGATGGAGAGAGATAATCCCTCCAATAGAAATGAACCCACTGCCTTCTTTGCTCATGCAAAAAGGAAGAATAATGTTGGTCCAAGGAGACAGGGTCAAGGATTCGAGAAGGAAGAAAAAGAAGGTGTTATAATTGCAACAGGTTCGGTCACTATGCTAGAAAATGTCCTCACAAGAAGAATTCTTCAACGAATGATGACAACAACAACCACAACAATTTCAAAAGAAATGGAAATAAAAGGAACAACGGGTTCAACAACAAAGGAAAGAGGAATGCTCCCGCTGCTCAAAATGGAAATGGTCGGCCTCCCAAAAAAACGAGAAATGTCAGGTATGATGAAAGTAATGTTGTAGAAAATCAAGATGTGTTTTATCTTATTTCTGCTCTATCTACTGCCTCTCCTTCGGATACGTTGGATCATTGGTTGATTGATAGTGGAGCCTCAAGGCACTTCACTAAGTACAAGGAGGCCTTCTCAAATTTGGTTGGAAAGAAGACTAATTTGAAGATCATAATTGGAGATAATGCCACCTACTCCGTGAAAGGGATAGGTATTGTCACTCTTCACTTGAATCAAGGTCAAACCATTCATCTACAAGAAGTATTGTATGTGCCCGATTTGAAGAAGAACCTGGTGTCTATTTCTGTGATGGAAGATAAAGGCTTGAAGGCAGCATTCATTGATGGAAAGATATGTATTTGGCAAAGAAACCCTAAAGATGCATTTACTCTTGGATTTAGGGTTGATGGTCTCTATCAAGTTGGAGGAAGTCCTTTGCGAGCTTTGGCAAGCAATACTTCTCTTCAATCCGAGCTATGGCACCAAAGGTTTGCCCACTTGCATTACAAAGCCTTACCTGTGGTAAGGAAGATGGTCACAGGTATGCCCGAGTTTAACATGAACCATGAAGGTGTTTGTCAGGGTTGTGCAGCTGGGAAACATACAAAGGAACCATTCCCTTCTAGTGAGAGCAACATAACCGATATTCTTCAATTGGTCCATTCGGACTTGTCTAGTATGTTGCCCGTAACATCATTGGGAGGATACTCTTATTATGCAATCTTTGTGGATGACTACTCTCACAAAACATGGATCTATTTCTTAAAGAGAAAGGATGTTGTGTTCAAAAGGTTCCATTCTTTCAAAGCATTGGTGGAAAATCAAACAGGGAAGAAGATCAAGATATTGAGAACCGACAATGGAACCAAATATGAATCAAATGAATTCAATGACTTTTGCAGAGAGGTTGGCATTAAGAGAGAGACAATTGTTCCATATGTTAGTTTTTGTAACATCGGATGTGTTCTAGCCTCGAGATTTGGTAGAGAGGTTAGAATACATGTATTCTTCAATACCCAGAAATCGTTTCTGGAAAGTCCACCTAGAAACAACTTAATTAAATTAATTAGTCAGTTTTTAATATTTCCCAAGTCTAAACTTGGGAAATATGATTAATTAGAGGGAATTAATTAAGTCATAGTGAGAATGTTCTAGAAAAAGACTTGGATCGAGTTCTCATTAATCTTAGCCATCGATTAAGTTTTAATCGTGGTCATTGACGTGTCAACGAGAGATTATAAGAAGAAACTTGATGGGGCTTGGAGAACACACTTACAGAGTTCGATTTCACTGGCAGATCAATTTCCTGAGTAGCAGTGTTGAGTTGCTGGAGAGAGAGCTAGTGAGCTCGAAGCAGTGAGAGAGGGGCAGGGATAGTAAGGCCGGAGGAAGATTTTCCAATTCCAGTGAGTGCATTGCAGAGAGGCAGTGAGTGCCACAGAGAGGAAGCGCAATGCTTCAGAGGAGATTCTATATTTTGTTGGGGAGAAGCAGTGATTTAGTGTCAGAAGCCAGAGAGAGAGTCTAGAGGCCAGGAGGATCCATTTCCCAGACAACAGCTGGGAAGATAGCGAGAGGAGAAGCAATTCCGAGTTTGTGGGATGCAATACTACGTAGGCTGACACAGTGACTGCATAGAGGCAATAAGGAGCAGCTCAAATCGAGCTAAGGTCAGCGTCAGATCGCCAATGGGAGTGAGATTTTTCTCACTAGATTTAATGTCAGTTATTTCTCTGTATGGATTGCGAGATTTAAGCATCCATAGTTTTGTACTCAGATTTACTACTGCATAATAAACAAACCCTCAGTTGTTGCACTGGTTTTCCCAAGTTGAGTTTTTTCGGGGACTTAATCCAAAAATAATTGTGTATTTGTGTGTGTGTGCATCTATTCTTCCAGCGTTATTTTTCTTTTGCAATGTATTAGTTTCGATATTTACCGTAGCACACAGTAAATAATTTGTCAAATTTATTTAACAAATAGAGGAAATTTTATCAGTTGTTGCAGTAGGATTCCGAGTAATGGAATTTTCACATGGTATTAGAGCGCAGATAGAAAGCCGAAGAGCTCAGTTTCAAAAAGGAAGAGGAGCTTCGTAGCACTGCGTAAGCAGCTGCTCAAAACCCCAGAGTCAACGCAATCCCTTTGGCCAGGAGGGTCAATTTTTGAGGAATTTTTTATTTCTCTAAGAGAGTCGATAGAGAATTAGATTTTCCAAATTGAAGATCGTCAGAGGCAGAGGGAGCAGCGGTACTTTCCTTGCAGAGCAGAACTTCAGCTGGGACACAGTTATTTTGCAGTAGTTTGCTAGTGCAAAATAGCATCGGGAGGAAGGAAGAGCACACACTGAGGGAATTCTTTCCTCGAGGAAATTCTAGCCCAAAAGTTCAACTTCTCACTGCAAAGCAGCAGTAGCTGTAAGCAGATTTGCCCACTCCAACAGGGAGTGCGTAGAGCCTAGCAGCAGCTGCGCAGATGAGAAGTGGAGGAGTTCGACATTTTTACAGAGATGGCATAGATCAAGATTGGTTGGACGAAGCCTCCAACTACGTGATCTAGAAGGCAAGGATTTATTGTCTTCTAGATGAATACGATCTCAAGGCCTATATTGATAACGTGGTGGTTTTACCCACGGATCCAGATCAGTTGAAGGCCTGCAAGAAGGAGATGGCGAAAGCGAAGAGATTGATTCTCGATGGAGTTCGAGATCATGTGGTGTCTCACATATAGCAAAGATACTGCCAAGCAGCAGTGGGATGCACTCGCTACACTATACCAAGGATCTTCCGAGCAGCGGAAGATGTATCTTAAGGAGAAGCTTAGATGTACCCGTATGCAGAAGGGGGAGCGCATAGACCCCTTCCTCACTAGGCTTCAGGATGTCCGAGATCAATTGTCCGTTGTAGGGTCAGCACTCCAACCTACAGAATTGGTGCGGTTAGCTCTGAACAGCATTTCCGAAGACTAGCAGGTCTTTGTCCAAAGTATCCTGAACAGAGACATGTTACCAGAGTGGGACAGAATGTGAGCTGAATTGCAGCAGGAGGAGATGAGGCGAGATTTGGTGAAGAGTTGCAGCAACAGTGGGACGAAGCAAGTGAAGGAAGAGGAGAATGTGGCCCTCGCATCAAAGGGGCAGCAAGAGCAACGCAGGAGGAAGAAGGACCTTTCGAAGAACAAGTGCTTCAAGTGTGGCGATCTAGGCCACTGCAGCACTCAATGTCCTCTCAAAAAGAAGGACAAAGAGGAGAAGCAAGACCGTTTGGCTACATCTGCGGAGATTGATAGGTTGTCCTCCAGATTGGAGGAAGATTTTGCCATGATAGCAGACATCCCTCTAGGAGTAAGGTGGGGTGACCTGGTTTTGTAGCCCTAGAGAGCTACAGGATGGGCAGGATTCTTGAGGAGGTCCACCTCATGAATCAATACCTTTCTACGGGATCCCATAGCATGTAGTAGCAGGACGGACTAGTGACAGTTGGTGCAGTCAAGTACCAGAGTGACATATGCAGTGGCTAGTAGCAGTCAGAGACTGAGCAGCATAGTGCAGAGTTGGCAGCAGTGCAGTTGGCACAATGCAGAGTCAGCAGCAGCGCAGAGGCTTTAATGACAGCGCAGAGGCTAGCAGCAGTCAAGACTCGGGTGACAGATGCATTAGGGTGAACACAGTTAGTTCAGTATGATGGAAAGTTCTCAGTAGCAGATGTTGCAGTTGCAGCAGCAGCAGATGAGAGGGAGTTGCAGATGTTGCATTAGCAGCAGCAACAGAGTTGCAGTACAGATGCAATGCATATCAGAGTTGCGCAGTAGTTGGTGGGCAGCACTAGCAAGACATCAGCAACGTGACAGGAGATGGTGCAAAGGTAGTGTATTGTAGTAGCAGTTGCAGTTGTAGTACTGGAACACTTTCCTCGCTAAGAGAGAGTTTTAGTTTTTGTTGCATCGGATGTGTTCTAGCCTTGAGATTTGGCAAAGAGGTTAGAATACATGTATTCTCCAATGCCCAGAAATCGTTTCTGGAAATTCCACCTAGAAACGACTTAATTAAATTAATTAGTCAGTTTTTAATATTTCCTAAGTCTAAACTTAGGCAATATGATTAATTAAAGGGAATTAATTAAGTCATCATGAGAATCTTCTAGAAAAAAACTTGGATCGAGTTTTAGTTAATCTTAGCCATCGATTAAGTTTTAATCATGGTCGTTGATGTCTCAACGAGAGATTATAAGAAGAAACTCAATGGGGCTTGGAGAACACACTTGCAAAGTTTGATTTCACTCGCAAATCAATTTCATGAGTAGCAGCACTGAGTTGCCGGAGAGAGAGCTAGTGAGCTCAAAGCAGTGAGAGAGGGGCAGGGATAGTAAGGCCGGAGAAAGATTTTCCAATTCTGATGAGTGCATTGCAGAGAGGCAGTGAGTGCCACAGAGAGGCAGCGCAGTGCTTCAGAGGAGATTTTGTATTTTGCAAGGGAGAAGTAGTGATTCAGTGCCAGAAGCCGAAGAGAGAGTCTGGAGGCTAGGAGGATCCATTTCCCAAACAGCAACTAGCAAGATAGCGAGAGAAGAAGCAGTTACGAATCTGTGGGACACAGTGACTGCACATAGGCAACAAGGAGTAGCTCAAATCGAGCTAAGGTCAGTGTCGGATCTGTAACAGCCCTAGTGAAAATTCCATGCAATAAAGTTAAAAATAATAACCATGGTTGATGGGACACTTATTCCAAGCTGAATGTTGGGCAAAACATCCTAGTGGGTGTTCATTCGGTTTATTATGGCTAAGGAAATTGGCAAAGACAAAGGCAAAGGCTTTGGAAAGGCAAAATGGCATTTTTGGCACATTTATTTATGAAAATAATGGAAATTAGGAGAAAAGGGAGATGATAGGTCACAGGTTGCATGTGAGGAGGAAATTGAAGGAAAATAATGGAAAAAGAAGAAAATAGAGGCCTCTTCTATAAAAAGGCTTTGGAGGATCAGTTGGTACCTTTTGTTAGTGCATTTTTGGAGCTCTCTCATTATTCTCTCTCTCTAACTCACTCTTAGACACTTAGAGTTTTTGGAGCGCTTTGGCATTGGAGCAAGAAAGGCAAGAAAGCAAGAAGGAGGAAGCAAGAAAGGAGGAACAGGAATCAAGCAGCTACAGCAGGATTCTTTGCAGGTATTGATTTGCATGTATGATTTCCTTGCTAGATTTGGGATGCATGGTATTGCATGTGGTTCTTTGTTGTCTTGGCATGGGTTTTGCCAGGTGTGACAGTGTATTCGGCCTAGCCTTGCCATTTCCGGAAAGCCATGGTGTTGTGGAGTTATCATGTTTGGTTTAGTTGGATTGCTGAATGGATTCAAAGCTGAGTGAGGTGGATCTTCGAATGATTATGGAACCGGTTCATGTGTTGCCTCGATTTAAGGCCTAGTGATCTGGGTTTGGATTTCGGTAAAGCCTGAGAGGTGGTTTGATCTCCATTCAGGCCTAGGAATCCCGGGTTTGGGATATACGATAAAGCCTGGAAAGTATGTCTCGATTTAGGGCCTAGTGACCCTTGATTCGGACTGTGGGTTGCGGTAAAGCCTGAGAGACTAGGAGACAGGAAAATTCCTCGCAGTTTAGGCAAAGAGAATTCGATGATATCCATGCTTGTGTTGGCCTAGTGATCGAGTGTAGATCACGGTAAAGACTGATTTCTATTTGATGAGGGTGAGTTGGTTTAGCATCGAGATGCCATGGTTGGTTCTTTCAGTTTGAGTCCCACATTCATGCTTGGAATATGGCACGAGGGTGATTGGCTGAAGAGAGATTTGGCTCAGCCAAACTAAGGTCGGGTGGAACGTGGAAGTCCCATCTCCGATTGGTTTTTACACTTATTAATGAGAAGCTCATTCCTTTGGTATTTGAAGTATGATTGCACTGGTTGTTATGTAGATTTTATTGTTGTTGTATCCATGGTATTTATGTTGTTATTATGTTGGTTATTGTTGAGAATTTAGAGGGCGGGTGATTAATTCAAATTCTCTTCTTGATAATTACTTGTGAACTTACTTGATTTACTTATGTCTTCTTTTCTTAGCTTATATAGTCTTTCATCAAGTCAATTATCAAAAATATAAGAGACACAAAAATTAGGCTCCTAGAGCCAGGGCAAAACCTCTCCCGCTTGGAGAGGAAAACCCATGAGAAATTCTTCTTATAGATTTCAAATGACAAGTACCATATCCAAGAATCAGACCCTTGACCTATATATGCATCCAAGACCTTGTCATTACTTCTTTGTTGTCCTTCAATGCTTATCCTTTTTTCTTCACCAACTTGCACTGATCTGCACCAACACTTCCTCCCTTCACTTCGTATACACTTGAAACTTTATTTACTGGAGATATATAGACTGTTGTTAGGAAGATAAATCACAGATTTACCTTCCTCACTTTCTCCCACTTTCTCAATGCTCCTTCTCTTCGGATTATCTACAAGTTTTGCACAAATCACTGTCCCAACTTTGCATGAACTGAAGGTGTATACCAATATCACTTTTGATCAGGAATTTCACTTCAGGACAGTCCGCAAACCCTTTTCAAACAGATCCGCACTTTAACACTGAACACTTCCCTTTAACTTTGCATTGGTTCCAGACCCTGTCACGCTGTAACCATTTCAGAATTATCCGCACTTCCTTTGATGAACAATCCGCACTTCTACTTCAGTAGACCGCAGCACCTATCACACTATGATATCACAAGGATATACGCGCCTTCTCCAGTCCTTAAGCCTGTGCTAGATTCCGTCTTGAAGTCCGCACTAGATCACAGAGTTGTCCGAAATTGTTGATCCCAAATGAACCGCAAATCTTGTGTATATATAGAGGTAGCTTCACTGATTTAGGTCGACCATTCATTTAGCTTGTAGGCTGACTTTAATTACTGTATATAGGCCGACTTTAAGAGCACATTTTCCAGCGTTGAGAGTGTAGCTTTGAGCCTCATTTAGGAGCCATTTCTTCATGATATCATGACAAGGT
Source organism: Pinus albicaulis (assembly GCA_034641835.2). Lineage (NCBI taxonomy): Eukaryota > Viridiplantae > Streptophyta > Pinopsida > Pinales > Pinaceae > Pinus > Pinus albicaulis. The sequence continues at coordinate 1,173,908,876 of CM076584.1, read as the reverse complement.
CATGGAGCATAATTTCTAAACTAGACACTTCATATACATGACACTTAATTATACTTGTAATCAGAAGACAAACCCGAATAGACATCAAGAAGTCTATTGACCTATAATAAAAATCTTGTTCATGAAAACCATGGAGTAAGTACAACAAAATTACATTTTATTATCTTTGTCTTCTTCTTTACATAAATACATAATTACATAGTCAATATGAAGACCGATCCTAGTTACACTTTTCAACACTCCCTCTTAACTAGGGAGGTATTCATACAAGTACATGGTCACTTTCAAACTGAATAATCTCATAAGAAGAATCGGATTGGTAATCGCATCTGCACAGCATCATATCAACCAACATTGTCCTAGTGCAAGGCCTTGACTAACAGCCCCATCTCTTAATGAGACAATGGGCTACAATGTTGCCGAGACACATGACTTATAGACACCATAGCCATTGTCTCTCCAAGGTACATACTCCACCCAGGTGTTCCAAAGTATGACCTTCTTGGACTATTCTTCTCTTGGGTAGCTATCCCTCAAAGAATAGCGGTCCCCTACTACTCTTATCTTGAATGCCTTATCACATTCTCAAAGAGTATCGAATACCAGATGATTACCCAATCCTCCATTTTGTCTTCCCAAGTGAAGACCAGAATGATGTGTCTATCTCTCCCTCTTAGCCAGGGAGGACCTATTCCACAAGGGAATGTACTCATTCCTATACAAGGAATGTACCTAAGCTCATTCTTAGGAAATACCAAGTTTCTTCCAAGTAAGAAACTTACCACCAGGCTCCCTCTTAACCAAGGACCCACAACAGCAATGGTCAGACACCTAGCTACTCATGAAGAATTCTTGCCCTCGATGTCATGGATTTCGATATTGAGAAATCTTCAACTTTAGCTTCATAGGGCACAGATCATCCATCACTTTCATCCATGATTCATGTCATCTACCAAAAAGTGATTCATCAGTCTTTCTCATCTAGTCCACCTTTATGCCATGCTACTTTCCTTCGAACCATCTCCAAGGATCTTACATCCTTTCACATGATTGGCAGCCCTTAATAAATTCACCCAGCTAAACATATACATGTGAACTTTCAAATCAAAAGTTACCTCAGTGATGATCTTTCACCATGACATCTTCCTGTAGGCATCGACATCCTTTATTTAGATTGACACATCTCCTAATGATGTCTTGTCAAGGGTCTTCTTCTTTACCAGACTTCTATCAGAGTCTACATATCCTCCCAGGAGATATTCTAGTCACATCTTCTTGGCTTCTGGATGATAACTGCCTCTTGACATGGTTGCACTTCATGATCTCTTCCTTTCTGCACATCTTCATTCCCAAGAATTTCCAATTCCCAATTCCTTGTTCATATACAACCGCCTCATATTCCATATGAGGATATATTATGTTGATTTCATCTGTCAGTGCATCGTGAGAGATCCTCCTCCATAGATCATACTTCTAAATATAGAAGTCCATTACCTGCAACCATATGACATGACTTCACAGCATCCAGTGTCAGCATATAAATATATATACCTCATACATTTTTCCTTTGAGTCATCCTGTAGCAATATTTTACTAGAATGAAGAACTTCATTCCCTTGACCTGCTTTATCAATATGTCATCACATCCCATAATTATGTAGCATAGAATTCTTGATGAAACCTTTCTACTTTCTTTCTAATCAGTGGATTCATAGAGAACTCCATTAGAAAATGTCAACACCAGCTTCCATGATGACCCTTGATTTTGATGATTGCCTTCAATCAGTATTGTTATCAGCGAGGTTTTTTAGGAGTTGTTTCACCAAGAGCTCCTACCATGCTTTTATCATGATGCTATTAATATACATTGCTTCCTATCATACTAACCAACAAGAATCACTTAAAGAAAAAGATGATCTCAATCATAATAGAGATCTCTCACTTCTTCTTTCTTAGATTTCTTAACATCAGGTTCTACCCTTTCATCTGTAACATGGGCTTCTTCCTTTTTCATCTTGTCCTTTCCAGATTGAGGACAATCTCTTTTATAATGCCCAAGTTCATTACATCTAAAGCATCATACTTTGTCCATACTTCTTTTATTCTGAGGACCAAATTTTATGAATCTTCCTTTCTTCTTGGATAGGCTGCAAAGGCTTGAGTCCCTTCACTTGATCATGTATCAGCGTTGGCTTTCAATCTTGTTTCCTCTATTTTACATAGAGACCATAAATCATGGAATGGTGTTTCTTCTTTCTTCCCGTATAAACTTGAAGTGAAGTTTTCCCATACTTCTGGTAGAGCATTCAGCACCATTGTAGTCATCTCAGTGTCAGACATTACTTCTCCCAGTTCCTGCAATTGGTCTCTTATTTCAGAAATCCTCATAAAGTATGAAGTGATTCCTTCTTCTCTTGACAATTTCATTTTGTATAGTTCTTGTCTCGGAGAGATTGCTCCTCCTGCAGTACTCACAGAGAATAGCTCCACCAGTTTCTCATATATTTATTTTGCAGACTTCAGTTTTGATACATACGGAATGAGTGAGTCCTTAATGGATTCTATGAGAATCCTGTGGGCTCTGATTTCTCCTTTCGTGTACTTGGCATGAGCTGGAGCATCTTCTTTTGAGGGTTGAATTGTAGATCCTTTGATGTAATCCATAACTTTGTCTTCAATTAAATTCAAATATGTCCTCTTCTTCCATGCACTAAAGCTTGATGACCCAACCAATTTGTTGCTCTCTTTACAATAAGTCATCTTGATAGATTTAAGTAAGGTCATAGATACTTACTTGAGTAGAGTGAGTTGCAGCTTCCTTGATGATGATGAAGATGAAGTCAGGAACTTCTTCTAAGATTGAAATCTCCAATGTAGGTGTTCTTGGATCCTTGATGATAAAGGATATCTTCAAAAGATTATGTTTCTTCCAACAATGTTTTGAATATAAATCTTTGATGGCAAAGATTATTTTCTTGATGAGATGATCCTATGAATGAGATGGAAGATCTTTCTTGAAATAGCTTGAGAGTCTTCCTTGCAAATTGATTTGACTTTTCAACCCAAACTTTGATCTTTGCTTCCTAGAGTGTCTTCTTGTCAAGTAGCCCTTGTGTTCAGCACCTTAGCTCTGATACCATGTTGAGAATTTAGAGGGTGGGTGAACAATTCAAATTCTCTTCTTGATAATTACTTGTGAGCTTGCTTGATTTGCTTATGTCTTCTTTTCTTAGCTTATATAGTCTTTCATCAAGTCAATTATCAAAAATACAAGAGACACAAAAATTAGGCTCCTAGAGCCAGGGCGAAACCTCTCCCACTTGGAGAGGAAAACCCACAAGAAATTCTTCTTATAGATTTTCAAATGACAAGTACCATGGCCAAGAATCAGACCCTTGACCTATATATGCATCCAAAACCTTGTCATTACTTCTTTGTTGTCCTTCAATGCTTATCCTTCTTTTCTTCACCAACTTGCACTGATCTACACCAACACTTCCTCCCTTCACTTCGTATACACTTGAAACTTTATTTACTGGAGATATATAAACTGTAGTTAGGAAGGTAAATCCTCACTTTCTCCCACTTTCTGACTGCTTCTTCTCTTTGGATTATCTACAAGTATTACACAGATCACTATCGCAACTTTGCATGAACTGAAGGTGTATACCAATATCACTTCTGATCAGCAATTTCACTTCAGGATAGTCTGCAAACCCTTTTCAATCAGATCTGCACTTTAACACTAAACACTGCCCTTTAACTTTGCATTGGTTCCAGACCTTGTCACGTTATAGCCATTTCAGAATTATCCGCACTTCTGCTTCAGTAGACCGCAACACCTATCACACTATGATATCACAAGGATATACGCACCTTCTCTAGTCCTTAAGCCTGTGCTAGATTCCGTCTTGAAGTCCACACTAGATCACAAAGTTGTTCGAAATTGTTGATCCCAAATGAACCACAGATCTTGTGTATATATAGAGACAGCTTCATTGATTTAGGCCGACCATTCATTTAGCTTGTAGGCCGACTTTAATTACCATATATAAGTCGACTTTAAGAGCACATTTTCCAGCGTTGAGAGTGTAACTTTGAGCCTCATTTAAGAGCCATTTCTTCATGATATCATGACAAAGTCATGGAGCATAATTTCTAGACTAGACACTTCATATACATGACACTTAATTACACTTGTAATCAGAAGACAAACCCTAATAGACATCAAGAAGAAGTCTATTGACCTATAATAAAAATCTTGCTCATGAAACCCATGGAGCAAGTACAACAAAAATACATTTTATTATCTTTGTCTTCTTCTTTACATAAATACATAATTGCATAGTCAATATGAAGACTGATCCCAGTTACACTTTTCAACAATTGTAAGCACGTATTTTATCAGTGATGATGTATGGCTCTATCCATGTTTTTACTTGTAAATTAATGCACAATGTATCTATAGTCAAATAGATTGTATTGCAGCTTATGATGTAGGGGAGCAATGCTTCTTAGCGATTCTCAGATAAGTATGAGACCCCTATGCTTAAATCTGTCATTTATACCTGTAGATTCAATGTTTGTGACATGTTTGACAAAATGCCTATTATGGCTAGGAGGGTTCCAGATGAGTTCTTGTTGATGTGATTTCTTTCGTATCATTGTCCTATTGTTATTTATCATCCCTTAAGTTTTCATGAAGTTTTGGGCAGTGACCTGGGCTCTGGGCCTGAAAAGGTGGCTCAAATCTCGAAGACGCGGGCACAAAACTGAGCATATGGGGCCCTAGCCGCTGGCATGCAGTGTTATTCCTGCAGCTATAGCCTCCTAGCCCCTGGAATGTAGTGTTATGCCTGCGGCTATGGCTCAAAGGGGGTCAAAATGTCAGTGTGACCTAGGGGTAAGAGGCCTGAATGGTTGGGTTACCCCCTGGGGGTGTTGTGGTTACTGTACAAGGTCTGTAGGTTGTGTTTTCCGTCGATTCCACTTCCTTAAGGTCACATAGGAGGTTGAATCTCATTATAGTAGCCTCCCATCGCATGTTTACCCCGGTTTGCCAGTTACTTGGGTAGATGTGGGAAGGGGGTGTTACAGGATCGCCAGTGGGAGTAAGATTTTTCTCACTAGATTTACTGTTAGTTATTTCTCTGTATGGATTGCTAGATTTAAGCATCCATAGTTTTGTACTCAGATCTACTACTGCATAATAATCAAACCCTCAGTTGCTGCACCGGTTTTCCCGAGTTGGGTTTTTCAGGGACTTAGTCCAAAAATAATTATGCATTTGTGTGTGTGTGCATCTATTCTTCCAGCGTTATTTTTCTTCCTCGGTATTTGTTTTGTGAAGGCTGCAGTGTCTTAGTTTCGATATTTACCATGGCACACAGTAAATAATTTGCTAAATTTATTTAACAAATAGAAGAAACTATATCAGTTGCTGCAGTAGGATTCTAAGTAACCAAATTTTCACACAATACACTCCTGAACAAAATGGCATTGCTGAAAGGAAGAATCAAACAATCATGGAAGCCACCCGTGCCATGCTCCATAATCAAGGCCTACCAAAGTTCTTATGGGGAGAAGCTGCCAAAACTGTCGTGTATGTTCAAAATAGGAGCCCGCATCAAGCATTGGATTTCAAGACACCCAAGGAGGTCTTCATTGGTAAGAAACCTGATGTTTCTCAATTTAGAATATTTGGTTGTCCCGAGTATTTTCAAATGCCTAAAGAGAAAAGGAACAAGTTGGAAGCATCTTGGAAGAAGGGTATATTTGTTGGCTACAGTGAAAATTTGAAAGCATATAGAATCTATGTGCCTGATCAAAGAGATGTGGAAGTAAGTCGTGATGTCACCTTTGATGAAAACACTGCCCTTGGGAAAGCCAGAGATCTCCCCATCCCAAGGAAGGACAATGATGATACTATGGAAAAACAGGATGAACCTCCGAGAAAATGAACTTATGCCCGATGTTAATGGTCTGATGGATCCTATTGATCCACCTCCTGGTGATTCCTCTACCTCAAGGAAAGGACCCCTATGGCTCAAAGATGCCCTCGAAGATGCTAAAAGACATACTGCTCCAAGAGGGACATTTCGTGAAAGTAAGAAGTCGAACAAGTATCAAGGGTACTTGGCTGCTATGAGTACTATTGTTCAAGTTGGATCATGCACGTTCGAAGAAGTCGAAAAGCACCAAGTATGGAAGGATGCAATGAATGAGGACTATGAATCGATCATGAAGAATGATGTTTCGAACGCGATTCCTAGACCCAAGGACAAGTCCATAGTGACCTCTAAATGGATTTACAAAATTAAACATGGAGCCGATGAGAGTGCTGAAAAATATAAGGCCAGGTTCGTTGCTCGAGGCTTCTCTCAAAAGGAAGGAGTGGACTATGACGAGATATTTGCACCGGTTGACCGATATACCACTATTTGATCTATTATTGCTCTAGCTGCCAATCAAGGATGGAGCCTACATCAAATGGACGTCAAGACTTCTTTCTTGCATGGCTTGCTTAAGGAGGAAGTCTACTTGGTACAACCTCAGGGGTTTGAAGTACAAGATCGAAAGACACATGTATGCAAGTTAAAGAAAGCCCTCTATGGGTTGAAGCAAGCCCCTAGGGCTTGGTACAAGAGGATTGACAGTTATCTTATGAAGTTGGGATCTATGAGGAGCTGTGTTGAACGAAACCTATACTTCCAAGGTTGAAAAAGACATGCCTCTCATTTTGGTCCTTTATGTTGATGATCTCTTTTTTATTGGTTCGGACCCTCTCTTTTATTAATGCAAGAGGGAGTTGACTTCCGAATTCGAGATGAAGGTACTAGGGTTGATGCACTACTTCCTAGGCCTGGAGGTCTAGCAAAAGCCAAGCGAGATTTTCCTTTCTCAAGGAAAATACATTGTGAAGCTACTAGAGAGATGTGGGATGGTGGACTGCAAATTTGTGTCTACTCCGATGGAACTCAACTTCAAGAAGCTATGTGGAAGTGTTGTTGGGCTCGAATTGGCAAACCGTTCTGAGTATCGACAACTTGTGGGGGCCCTGATGTTCTTGGTAAACTCCCAATCGGACATATGTTTCGTTGTGAATACGTTGAGTCAATTTATGGTTGAGCCTCATCACATACATTAGATTGCTGCTAAGAATCTCTTGAGATATCTCCATGGCACAATCAACTATGGGCTAAGACACACTGCTGAGAATTTGAGGCTACATGGATATTCTGATGCTGACCAGGCTAGCAGTGTGGTGGATCGAAAAAGCACGTCAGGATATTGCTTCTCATCGGGGTCTGCTTCGATTGCTTGGATGAGAAGGAAGCAGGAATCGGTTGCTCTAAGCACTATAGAGGCCAAATACATTGCAATTTGCAGCTAGTATGGCCTGTTGTGATGTTATTTGGTTGAGGAAGCTCTTGAGTGAGATATTTGAGCACATGTTGGATACCACCGTGATCTATTGCGACAACCAAAGTGGGATTCGTCTTTCAGAGAATCCTGTGTTCCACGACCGCTCCAAGAATATTGACATCAGGTACCACTTTATCTGGGATATGGTACAACGGGGGGCAATAAGGCTCAAACACGTCAGAATTGATGAGCATGTTGCTGACATTCTCACGAAGTCCTTGGGGAAGGTCAAATTCTTAGCCTTCCGAGAGAGACTTGGAGTCGTGGAAGGACCCTCCCATGAGGGTCCCGCTTGAGTTGGACATTGAACTCTAGGAGCTCCTAGGGGCTTTGGGTACTTCTTGGAGCTATGAGCGACCATAGGGTGAGTGGTTCACCTTCCCTTATAGGTGCGTTGTGTACAGGGTGAGTGGTTCACCTTCCCCTTGTTGATTTATGGTAGCATCAGATGTGCTCTAGCCTTGTAATTTTGTATATAGGCTAAAACACATGTATTCCATAAAACCCAGAAATGGTTTTGGAAAATTCCACTTAGAGATGGCTTAATTAAAATAATTAATTATTTTTTAATGTTTTCCTAAGTCTAAACTTAGGGAAACTGATTAATTAAAGGGTATTAATAGTGTGAATCTTCTAGATAAAGTCATGAATCACCTCCAAGTTAATCTTAGACCTTGATTATGTTTTAATCATGGCCATTGAAGGTTCAACAGAAGAATATAAGGAGGGTGAGGGGCCTATGGAAAACATATTGTGACACTTGAGCCATTGAGCATTTTCGAATTTGTGTGAGGAGACACGGCTTTTGATCAAGGATCAAATCACTAGGGCAGGTTTTGCTAAGTGATTATGATCCAGTGATCAAATCTAGAGAGGGGAAGAAGCAGAGATTGGTCAGTTGGACTGTAATATCTCTCATTCACAACAACAACAACAACAAAAATTCTATAAGATTCAAATATTGACTGCTTCAATTTAATTAAATTGATTTCTGCTTTACAATTATCATTCTACCACCATTAGACACTATCAGAATTTACTATTTCTGTTTGCCAACTTAATATACAGATTTTCACCTAATGACCTTATTTCACTACATTCTTACTTCCTTAATTTATTCTCTAATTTTAAACCTTTGGAGATTATTAAAATCTCAACTCTTGAATATGACCCTTAATACTACTTTCCACTTGGTCACTCTAAGTTATAGACACTTAGTATATGAATGTTTATTCATAAACATTCATCAAATCATTTTTATATATATAAGTACCACTTACCATATGTCTTCACTAAACATATACATAATATGTATCCCACTCACCATATGTCTTCACTAAACATATCATTATAATCCCTTTTTAATTCGATACATAAATATTCCACTGTCTACCTAGTCTTACAATTAACTAACTAACAACCTAACCATCCATCTTATACACATATCATTAAATGATTTATGTGGGTTTATTAAAAGATTCAAATCTCGTCTCATTTAATTTAATTATCGCTCCCCAAGATTTCAATGAACGTTAAAGTTATACCACCAACTCTTAACTCTTCATTCTCATACGAATGACACGCCCCCAGAGTGGTTGAACTTTTTAACTTCGAAGTCAACTTGGTAAGTACACACCATTCGTATGCTCAGGAGATTTTATGACTGAACAGGACTTTTCACCCAACGCATTTAATAATTCCGGCTACGGCCCATGTGACCTGGTACCATATCTTTTAATTCAAGTCGGAATTCTGATCTCTCTCGGGATTGATTTGCAATGTTTTCGAGGAGATCTCAGTGCCAATCTCTAAAACGTTTCTCCACACTTAACCATCCAACACGTGGACGGTAGGATGGTTGCTTGAGACTAGGGTTTGCATATTGTTTTAATCCCTTGTTTCATTCGCTGCTTTAGCTCCTACGTTTTTGAATTGTCGTCTTTGTGTTCCAAGATTTCGTCGAGGACACAAAGCCGACTGAGAGGATGTTAACAGTGGTTCTTTGTCCACCTTGACCTCGTCATTCTTCTGCCAGGGTAAGTTTTGTCCATCATTGTTCCGCATTTTTGTTGATTCCACTTTCATTTATGCGTGAAGATTGTTTGGATGTATACACTCCTACTCTCTGAGTAAGTTCGAATGGTTGTAGCATACTATAGAATAAATTTGTGAGCTATATATGAAATTCAATTCAATTTCAGTCCACGTGACTTCATGATTTCGTTTCTAAACTCTGCACTCGTTTTTAATTCTTATAAGTTCGTTTGTTTAAGATTAAATGTTGAGTTTCATTCTGGATTGAGTCGTTTTGACCCAATGGCTCTTCGTAGTTTTTAATTCTTATAAGTTCGTTTGTTTAAGATTAAATGTTGAGGTTCGTTCTAGATTGAGTCGTTTTGACCCAATGGCTCTTCGTAGCTTCTGATTTATTAAAAATGAAACCCTGGCTCATGATTTCTGGTGCTTTTATTTCTCTTTGGGTCGCATATGGGGAAATGTTCCCATTTGCAGAGGTAACCCTTCTTCCCGAGAGAGCTACGATGCAACTCGAAGGCTAGCACCGGCTTTCATGACGCACCTGAGAGGTCGTATTTATCTCTCGGCTCACTGTGACAGGTAAAAACCCAAAACCCATTCTTCTTGGTTTATACACAGTACGCTTTCTTGTTTAATATACTCAGCAGTGGAGTTTAATTTGATTTCATTTTGTTTCATCGTCCAGCTTATGGAGACCATCCCACGCTTTACAATTTTAAGGTATAGTTGAGCTTTCATTTTTTGGAAAGAATACAATCCTTCTTAATTGTGCTTTCGTTGTGTAAACCCACACAAAACTTCTCCCGAATCTAACTTTTGGTTATTCTCTGTATGCAGGTATAGTTTATTTTGGAAGTTCATTCCAGTTTACATTTCCACGATTTCCGTTTAGCCACGGTATGCCAATTAACTGCGTGCCCATCTCTTGTACAGGTCTATTACAATTCTTCCAGTTTTCCTCGGACTTAAATACCTGTTTTGGGTATTTCGCCGATATGTTTAATTAATATTTATGCTATGAGAACAGTAGTAGCTCAGCTACAGCGTTTTTATAAGAATTCGATTTCATATGTATAATGACACTCTGGTTTTGTCGACCCAATTCCGAACTGTATAAATTTGGTTCTTATTTTACTGTTCTCGCTCACTAGTTCTATAACCATATGCGAGTCATGATTGACTCGTGCATAGTTTTTAAGTGGATAGACATAATGATTCAAACTGTTGTAGTTAACATCTTTATTTTCATTTCCTAATATTTTTACTTCTGTTGTTGTGACATCTTAATATGATTAGGGTTCACAGTTAACTCATCACAGTATCTACATGCTTATATATATATATATATATATATATATATATATATATATATATATAAACAGATTAATGTATATATACATACATATATAAACCTATGTATAGAAAACTACTTGCATAGCTTTTCTCGCACCCATACCTCTTCATTATGGGTTTATTTTATTCTCTATATTTTATAATGACATTACTAAAGAAATCACTGTTTCTCTATATTTTCGGTATGCTGAGAATCTCCCTTTTAGTATGGTTTTAAATTTTCTGTAAAAGAATTATCAAAGTGGAAGCTTATTTAGCTGTGTGCATTATAATATTTATCACAGAGCTGAAAAGTACTTTACTAGTCTCCCCCTAACCGTTTGTTTCAATCGAAACAATTTCTATTTAATAAATTATTATGCAGCATTTGTTCGTTATTTCTTCTCTTAGGAATTTATTCAAATTTCTGAGTACTACTTTATTAAATCAGCAAATAAAAATTGTGTTCCCATATACTCTAATGATTCTTGTCCTTCTACCACTATGGTGCACTTTTCTGTGAATTTAAGTTAAATTAGAATAGACATAGATAGTCATAAACAGAAGTATAACTTATTGTGACAAATTTGTTTATGTGAACCAGCTTTGCTTTAACTCATACCAGCATATACTATTTTTCTTTCTGCAGATATAGCTCTATATCATACAGTTACTGTAAAATGTAATTTAATTTTAAATCTTCGCCAGAGACAGCTGAATTCAATTGTGTTAGATAATATTTAATCTCTTCTGTATCAAAAGTCAAGTTGCGGTTAGCTCTCTTAACCTCGGATTTAAATCTGTGCTCAGATTTAGAGTTTCTGATGGTTGGAACTAACTCGATTTCCTACCCATACAAATATATTGCTTTGGGAATTAGTCCAGTAACCCATTCAGTTAAATGTATGGCTTAACTAGATCACTTTGAACCCATTAATCCATCAATTTTTTTCAGATTTCTACACTATTCCAAAGTAGTAACTTATATCTACACAAGCATGATATTCTACAAAAAAATTCAGAACACATATTGTTGCATCAATAAACTTTTAACAACATAGTAGTTAGGCCTGCATACCAATTTCTCTGACTAGTTCCTCCCAACCTTAGAGTTCTATCTCCATAACTCACCCCCGAGCTGAGACCTTTTGCTTCCAGCGATAGACAACCCTTTGTCTATCCTGGAACAGCATATTTAAGCAGTGCTTTCCCAAGCCTATTTCTAATTTCTGCATCCAGAAATTCCAGGATGCTTTCTTCCTATTTTTTCCTAGGCTTCCCTTAGTGAGGTACTTTAAAGCTGTCTTTTCCGCTTTTCCAGCTTTTCTTCCTCTTCCCAATTACTTTTCTCTTCATTGGGGAAATTAGATTTTTCTCTCCCAATCTAATTTAGTAAGATTCTTTTCAAGGTTTTCTGAAAAGTTTTGGGAAAGTCTAACCTTATCCACATCCTCATGGATCAAGGTTTAGGATCTCCAATCTCAATCTAGTCATAGTGCACACATAGCTATTCCATTTATTTTTATTAATAATTATTTAAATAAATCCACACATTGTTTTTCCATTGGGGTCCACTTCCCCTTTGGATTTGTTCAAATGTCAAATTAAAAAGCATAGCAACTTGGGGTGTTACATGGACCAAGAATACATTTCAGAGTGAGACAGCATTTACGCATTAGAGAGAGCGCAGTTTTCTGAAGAGGTGCCGCAATTCCTGCAGAGAATCACACAGAACCAGCGCAGTGTCTCTTGGAGTCAGTCCGGAGAAAGCTAGAGGCTGGGGTTCTGAGCCAGGAGGGCCAAAATCCGGCTTCGGATCAGCCAGATCTGCTGCAGAGAAGGGTGACACAGTTCCTCAAGCTTGCCCACACAGGCTTATGCAGATCCAGCGTAGGCAATCACACAGTGACAATGAGGGCTTCACCAACGCCATTTTTGATCAACCGGAGACTTGCTGAGTAAGGTATATCTCACAGTTCTTTTTGCTGTCTAGATTTCTCTAAAGGGTTGGCAGGATGTTGGCGCCCTAGTTGCATTCAAGAATCTATTACTTAATAATACAAACCCTCAAATCTGCTGCACCAGTTTTCCCAATTTGGGTTTTTCCGGGGACTTAGTCCAAAAATAACTGTGTCACATGTAGATGTTTTTCATTGTATTTTGTTCAGATTGTTTCAGCACTTAGATTTATTTCCGCAACATTATTTGTGTAGACTGCTTCAGAAATTACTTTGATATTTCACAGTAATGAAATAATTATGTAACATAATAAAAGAAGTAATTCAGATTTGTTGCAGTAAGAATCCGGATCTAGGATTTTTCACATGGTATCAGAGCTTATTCAAGCTGAATTACAGGTGAAACACAAGTGAACCAGCAGATCAGCGCTGAAGAGTCTGGGATCTGCGTAAGCAGCAGCGGACCCTCCCAGAAATTACATTGTCCAAGCCAGGAGGGCATTCCAGCGCAGAAAAGGCTCCCTCTGAGAGAGTTGACAGAGGGGTAAGCTTTTTCAGTTGCAGAACAAGCAGCGTAGCTGAAGGACGCAGTTACTGCACAGCAGTGAGAGCTGGTGCATAAAGCGTCAGAAAATTTCTGAAAAACACAGATTGGGGATTTCTTGATCTCAGAGAGTTTCTTACTCAAAGAAACTTAGTTTTTCCCGTGCAGCAGCAAAAGAAGTGACTTACTCCACAAGGAGTGCATAAATCTAGCTGAGCAGAGGGTTAGAGCAAGATATCGACAGTTGAGGAGATGGCCAGCAACGGACTACGTGACCAAGATAGATTGGAGGGTGCCTCCAACTATGTTATTTGGAAGTCAAGTATAGAACTTCTCCTTGATGAGCATGATCTGAAAGCCCTCATAGACAGCGCAGTTGCAGAACCTCTTGATGCAGCACACCTGAGGCAATTCAAGAAGAATATGGCAAGAGCCAAGCAGTTGATCCTAGATGGAGTGAAGGATCACAGCGTACCCCACATAGCAGCAAAGACCATGGCTAGAGAGATGTGGGTAGGGCTGGAAAAGCTATACCAAGGATCTTTCGAACAGCGGAAGATGTACCTTGAAGAGAAGATGCGGAATATCAGGATGAATAAGGGAGAGCGTTTTGATTCCTTCTTGTCTCGAATTCAGGAAAACTGAGATCAACTGTCTGCAGTAGGATCTGCTCCTAGAGACTCAGAGCTAGTAAGGCTCACGCTGAACTCTGTTTCAGAGGATTATCAAGTCTTTGTCCAAAGTATATTGGGCAGAGAAAGACTTCCAGGATGGGAAGCTATCTGGGCAACATTATAGAAAAAAGAGTTGATGAGAGATCTCCTAAAAATCCACTTGGAGGATGGCAGTAGCAGTTCAAAGGTCAAGAAGGAGGAAGAAGATAACACTGCCCTTGCATCAAAAGGGCAACAGAAGCAAAAGAAGAAAGATCTTTCCAAGATCAAGTGCTTCCAGTGTGGAGAAATGGGGCATTATGCCACACAATGTCCTCTTATGAAAAAGGATAAAGAGGAACAGGAAGATCCACAAGCAGGACCTGCCAAGATTGAGGCAAAAAAATATTGTGCCATGTTAGCTCATATTCCGAAAGGAGAGAAGTGGGTTGACTTGGATTTGTAGATCCAAAATCTACAAGGAGGCGAGATCCTTGAGTATTTTCGAACTCTTGGATCACATGTGAGCTACGACAGCCTAAAGACAGTAGCAGGATGGACAGTTGCAGTGGAAGATGAAAAGACAATGCAGTGGCTAGCAATACTAGAGCCTGATCAGCGTAGAGAGGAAGCAGCAGCAGTTGAGCAGTGGCAGCGCAATGCAGAGCAGTGCTCACACAATGCAACGCAGCAACAGCGCAGTATTTTCAGAGAGCTAGTGCAGAAACTAGCAACAGTTAGTCTTATTTTTTCAATTGCAGATTTTCTTGTCCAATTTAGGATGTTTTTTTGTTGCAAGTAGCAACAGTGCAACAGTGCAGCAGCAGCAGTAGTTGAGTAGCAGCAGCAGCGCAGTGCAGAGTAGTGTTCACGCAGTGCAGAGCAGTGCTCACGTAGTGTAGCAGCATGGTTGTAGAATTCAGAGGGAGTTGCAATACAGTGGCAGTTGGCAGCAGCATGCAGAGTCAGCAACAGTACAAATGCAGCATTTTTGTGCAGTGTTGGTGAGCAGCATCAACAGCACAACAGCAGATGTTCCAGAAGTCAGAAGCATCACATTGAGTTGTTTTGCTAGAGCACTTTCCTCACTAAGAGGGAGTGTTGATTTATGGTAGCATCGGATGTGCTCTAGCCTTGTAATTTTGTATATCGGCTAGGACACATGTATTCCATAAAACCCAGAAATGGTTTTGGAAAATTCCACTTAGAGATGGTTAAATTAAAATAATTAATCGTTTTTTAATGTTTTCCTAAGTCTAAACTTAGGGCAACTGATTAATTAAAGGGTATTAATTAAACTAAGTGTGAATCTTCTAGATAAAGTCATGAATCACCTCCAAGTTAATCTTAGCCCTTGATTATGTTTTAATCTTGGCCATTGAAGGTTCAACAGAAGAATATAAGAACAAAGGTGAGGAGCCTATGGAAAACATATTGTGACGCTTGAAACATTGAGCATTTTCGAATTTCTGTGAGGAGACACGGCTTTTGATCAAGGATCAAATCACTAGAGTAGGGTTTGCTAAGTGATTATGATCCAGTGATCAAATCCAGAGAGGGGCAGAAGCAGAGATTGGTCAGTTGGACCAAGAATACATTTCAGAGTGAGACAGCATTTACGCAAAGGAGAGACAATGTAGTTTTCTGAAGAGGTGACGCAGTTCCTGCAGAGAATCACGCAGAACCAGCGCACTGTCTCTTGGATTCAGTCCGGAGAAAGCTAGAGGCTGGGGTTCTGAGCCAGGAGGGCCAAAATCCAGCTTCAGATCATCCAGATCTGCTGCAGAGAAGGGTGACGCAGTTCCTCAAGCTTGCCCACGCATGCTTACACAAATCCAACGTAGGCAATCACGCAGGGGCAATGAGGGCTTCACCAGCACTATTTTTTATCAGCCGGAGACTTCCTGGGTGAGGTATATCTCACAGTTCTTTTTGCTGTCTAGATTTCTTTGAAGGGTTTGTCGAATGTTGGCACCCTAGTTGTATTCAAGATTCTGTTGCTTAATAATACAAACCCTCAGATCTACTGCACCGGTTTTCCCAAGTTGGGTTTTTCCGGGGACTTAGTCCAAAAATAACTGTGTCACATGTGGATGTTTTTCATTGTATTTTGTTCAGATTGTTTCAACACTTAGATTTATTTCCGCAGCATTATTTGTGTAGACTGGGTCAGAAATTACTTTGATATTTCACAGTAATGAAATAATTATGTAACATATTAGAAGAAGTAATTCAGATTTGTTGCAGTACGAATCCGGATCTGGGATTTTTCACACCACTGTGATACCCCATGATGGTTGACATGTGTGTAGGGTGAGTGGTTCACCTTACCCTACAATTGATGACACATGTGTAGGGTGAGTGGTTCACCTTCCCCTACGATTGATGGTATATACATAGGATGAGTGGTTCACCTTCTCCTATGGCATATAAGCAGGATGAGTGGTTCACCTTCTCTTGCAAATGCCCCAACATACATCCTACCCTACCCATGTAGTCCGAGACTCATGGGAAGTACCTCTCGTCTGGCCAATGAGTTGAGAAAAGTGGATAGGGACCATATCACTATAGATGGACGCATTATGCACTGTCGTACTCCCTATGTCTAGGATGCATGGTGTTCAACAACTTGATATGGGATCAAGTTTGATTGGGGTTCTACCCCTCGACTGACTTTTGTTAGTGGAGAGTGGTAAGGTCTTGTGATTCACTCTCGATTGATTCTTCTTCATTATCTATATCAGTGTTCAACAAAGTTGAGACGAGATGCAGAGATGGTACATGATGACAGGAAGACATGATGATGGATGCATTGGCAGGTGGAATTCTCCCTAGTTGAGAGGGAGTGTTAAAATTGGCAACTAGGGCCAAATTCCACTTTGGACAGCTCATTTGATGGAGATGATGATTGCATTAAATTCCTCTTTCTGAGAGCACCAAAATTGACCTAAATATCATCAAATTTGGATAAGCATAAATGTGTTTTTGAATTTATGTCCACACATGTGCAAATTGTCAAGGTTGGCCCCATCAACATGTAGGCTCATGAAGCCTAGGAGACATGTACTTCACCCTCAACGACTTGTATAAATATAAGAGACCTCAAACCTCATTTGGCATCACAACATCACACACAATCTTCTTTCTCCTTCTCTAATTGGTCCGTACTGCTGATTGGGCATATCTTTTCTGTTACACGTGTGGCAAGGACAAATTTCAGGAAAAATTACAGGGCTGAATTTCAGACTTATGTTGCAGGTATGACCAGCGTTGACCAGGCACTTCGACCAACAATTTGACTGCAATTTTTGGTTTAAAATTTTGGTTTTGGAGAGCTGCTTCAACTGACACAAAAACTGAGGTATTTTGGGCACATTGACAGAAGCTGACCGCTGGGTTGACTGCAAACTTGAAGTGCAGAATTTGACCAAGTTTGACCGTTGATTTCAGGACTGTTTTGGGCTGACTTTGACCAATTCAGAAGGCCGATTTTGACTGCCTTTGACCGAGCTCCAAAGAGGACTGTTTGCTGCTGATTTTACCAGCGTTGACTTTCTGGTTAGGCCTGTTGACTACTGCAATAAATCTCAGATTTGACAAAGTTGTTTTGACTGTGATTTGGCAAGCCAATTTTGTCTTTTGTACTCTCTCTCTGCTGAACATTTGATATTATAATAAGAAGAATTGACCAAAGGGTTTTCCTCATCTTGGGGTTTTTCCATGGCATCTGCCAAATCTAGTGTCATCTTATCTTGGCTTGTCTTCTGCATTTTATTGTTCATGTTCTATCTACGGTTACTGTCATTGTGATTTATGATTAATGTGATTGCTATTGGAAAACTAAATTGTAAATTGTCATTGGGCTGCTAAAGGACATTGAAGTAATTGTGCTAAGCATAGAACATACCATTGTTAACTAAAATTAACACAAAGGCCAGAGAACTCAGACTAGAAGTGATTGTTAGCAGAATTAGAACTTTGGTTGAAAAAATGCTCTGCAAGATTGAATATTGGCTACCCAATTGGTGAAAAATGGGTTGTTTTTAATTAATGGACAACTTGTCAACAAGCCAATTCCCTAATTCTGAGGGTCCAAATACTTTTCTATCTGGTAAATCCGGATATTTTGGGTCATTTTCAAATTGTAAATCATGAATATCAAGTGGGATTATCTACTTTTCTATCCCATCTGTGTGCATTTGTCAGTGTCTTTTATATAAATAAAATTCACCAGTTTTTGTAAAAGAAGAAAAAAAAATTGCTCCATGTCTATATTGGCTGTAAGAAAAATTATACCGAAACAACAATATCCTTCCCTTATTTTCTGCTTGAAATTTAATGCAGCTCAATATTACTGGGACACACAAAGAAACTATATAACAATGATAATAATAGTCACCATAACTAATGTGGATCCTCGGGACTGAATACCTGGTGCCCGTATTTCCGGCCATCATGTCGCAGCCAACCATAACTGCGAAGCTCATCAGACATTTGACAAGTATGGCGTAGTAAATATTGCCCATCCTTGACACCAAGCCACATTAAGCCTGCCATTAAAGACTTTGGTGTCCTGCAACGAATAAAGCTTCCAGAAATTACTAAATGGCAGAATATTATGGGTCAGTTGGAATTTTTCTACATTAAAGTTATCATCTTTGAACCCATGTTTATGAAATGTCATGGATAAGCTCGATGGACATTACGATCTAGGTTTATTTCGTTTTATTTTTGCCCAAATCATAATGCCCAACTAAATCCCCAACATAACAATGTGCCACTGTAACCAGATGATAAGACAACTTGGAACATTACATAGATAATAACATAGAGGGCAAAATATGTGGCACCTGGCGCGGATTCCCAAATAAACTTGTGGGCGATATGTGCCCCAATACAAACTCTCCCGGTGTTTGCCTTGAAACTAAATGCAAACAAAATGCAATGAGAACTGAAGGAGATAAATGCGTAAATTAATTGATGTCCTAGGAAAAATAAATCTGTACACATTGATACAGAATTTACCAGTGGCAGGTCCATGATCTTCGGAACTGGCAGCGGAGTGATGACTCTAAGTGAATTGCTGGCGTTAACATCTTCCATCTGGTAATAATAAAAAATGAGGAAGGCAGTAGCTGAAAGTGTTAAGGCGCCAGTGAATAAGAGTGTCTTCAAGTTAGCTTCCATGCCAAATAATAATCCAGGACTGAATCTCCTATCGTGCTTTGAATGTTTTCTTGTGCTTCTCTTCCCTATTTTTTTTAATATTTCTTCACCTCTATATGTGTCCATGTCCCCTTCCTTGTTTCTGTTCCTCATTTGATGTTTTCCTCCTGCCATTGCGTGTAGCGCAATATCCTGTGACTCTATTCTGGGTTCTATTCTTTCTTACCAGACAGCCATTCGATAGTTGGAACCTTCCTGGTCACGTCAAAGCTTCAAACTTCCGAGACCTTTCTGTCATCGATTTCACAAAATATCTCTTAGAACGCGAAAATTAACATGTTGGAAATATTTATAACTGTGATCGCATGACCATTTGGTCGCATGGAGTTCGGGTTTTCTCGAGCCATATTTTTAACATTGCAAGTGCAGATTACGTTGAATGATAGGGTATTTAGTGAGGCCCTTTACAATTTATATAAAGTTACGACGGGTAGAAGGCAAAAGAGGAGAAAACACCAAATGCTCTTGGCAATTATTATTAATGGGCAAAATTCTTTTAATATAAGAAAATTATAGACAATGGTGGAGAGATTAATTTAGAAGGAGAAACTGGTTTCCAAAGCTTCAATAGTCATGAGTTGACAAATATAATTTGAAGGGCACTTGAGAAGTGCAAAAGAGCAAAAAAATAGGAAATCAAAATCAAATTGTTTTCCTATAAATGCTTGGTTTGATGAGAAATGCAAAATGGCAAGGATAACCTTGAAAAAGGCAGGCAAGGAGAAGATGAATGTAAAGTTATATAAGCAGATACTAAAAAGGAAAAAAGATGAGTTCATGCAAACAAGGCGAGAAGAGTTAATATATCTAGGCAAGAATAACCCAAAGCTTTTCTCGCAGGAACTTCAACCAAGGAAGAAGCAAATCGAAAATAATATTACAGTCAATCAATGGTTTGAATATGCAAGACAAATCTATGAGAAAGAATCAGAGGTTGTGCCTCCCCCGGGGCTCAGCACAACTACAAAGCTCTTCACGTTACAGGAGGTGGAGATTGGAATTAAGAAATTGAAAACAGGAATGGCAAAAAACTTGGTTGAACTTCAAGCAGAGTATCTAAAATGGGGAATGAACACTCTTGCACCGCACATCATGGAAATATTCAACAACGCCATTCAACAAGGATTCCCAAGAGACTAGACAACTAGCCTAGCAATACCCCTTTTTAAAGTGTTGACATTCATAATCCTTCCAATTATAGAGCCATTATGGTCAATCATTTGTTTGCAAAGCTTTTCAGCAGCATGGTAGAAAATAGAATCAGTAAGTGGGCAAAAGTAAAAGAAAAGAGGGCAAAAGGACAAGCGGGTTTTAGGTCGAAGCATTCTACAGTGGATCATGACATCGCGTTGAGACACATTATTGGAAAAGTTTGGGGGATAAAGAAGAAGTATTTTGTTGTTTTGTTGACTTCAAAAAGGCATTTGACACAATCTGTAGAGATGAGTTCTGGCGTATAATGGAAGAACTTGAAATTCCTTTGCATTATAGAGTTGTTGTCCATAGATTTTATGAAGAGGTGAAAGTCAAAATTAGAACCTCAGCGGGTATTTCAGAAAACTTTAGAAGTGACATTGGAGTCGAGCGAGGTTGCCCTCTATCCCCTACTCTTTTTGGTTTATATATTGATAAACTGGAAGAGTGGTTAAATTTGCAAGATGGAGATGGTGTTCGATTGGGGGAGTTTGTGATAAAGCTTCTTTTATATATTGATGATCTTGTATTGATTTCTAAATCGGCCCATGGATTGCAGATGCACCTATATGCCCTTGAGCATTTTTATAGAGCAGTTAGGATACAAGTCAATTTTAACAAGACCAAAATAATGATTTTCTCTAATAAAAATAAGCAAAGTGAGCATACGTTCTTCTTTGAAGGCAACATTCTTGAAGAAGTAAATGAGTACAAATACCTCAGGATTGATTTCAACAACAAACCTAAATGGGAGGACTGTAGAAAGAAGAGAATATTAGGAGGGTGGAAAGCATTATATGCTCTTCAAAACATATGTAGAGAGGTCGAGTTATGGGGCTGGAAAATGATTAAAGTGTTTTTTGGACTCCTAGTTTGTCCAGTGATGCTATATGTGTGTGAATTATGGGCTAGCAGCACCCTTGTCTCAAAATGGAAGCAAATTGAGAAAATCCAAAAATGACTGATCATGAGCAAGTTCAAAATAAAAAGATCGGTACCTTATGAGATAATGTTGAGTGAAACAGGGGCAAATCCCATCGAAGCAATTGCTATGGTGCGGCTCATAAGATATCTAAAAAGAATTGAGCAAATGGGATTGGGTAGATGGCCTACTGTTATCTTCAAGGAAGGCATGAGTGAAAGAAAGAAAGCATGGATGAGACAAAACTACACATGGATGCAAAAATGGAATATCTACCTCATTGCTTGTCCCACAAATAGCAAGGAGCTAAGGAATTTTGTTATGGAGAAGTTTCGTAAACATGTATGGGGAGAAGAGTTGGGTAGAAAGAAGAAGTACTACATTGAAGAATTCAACCCTACATATGATCTCCAACAAAAAGAGTACATTGGAGGTAACATTCAGTGGAGGGAAAAGGTTCTTATTGCTCAATTAAGAACCAACTTGCGTCAACTTCAGTGTGAAACAGGATAGTGGAAAAGGCCTAAAGAAGCTTGGGAAGAACATGTGTGTAATTTTGCACGTTTGGGGCAGTGGAATCGAAAAAACATTTCATTTTGGAATGTGATGCATTCAAAGACATCAGAGAAAGTTATGGGAATATGTTAACATAGGTTTCTTGGCATTGTCTTTTTAGCGATGGGATTGTTGGAAGGTTGGGCCATCTCATCATCAATTTGAATAAGAAAATGATTGAAATGCAAAAGGCGAAAAACATGGAACTCATAGTCCCATAGACTATTTTTAGTCTCATGGACTTTAAAATCTCATTTCATTTCATTATAGGAGAGATTGTAATGAGAGTCCAAAATAATAATATATAATTTAGGTTTAATGGAAACAAAAAAATAATAATAAAAATAATTTGTTAGAGTGTAAATTTATTTTTATTAATAAAAATATAATATTTGGAGGAAGTCCAGAGATCCATTTAGGGACTACATGGAAGACATGATAGCCAATTAGGACTTGATTGATGCTTTGTCAAAATCGGGGAAGTATACGTGGACAAATCATAGATCGGGAGACAATCACACCGCAACTAGATTGGATAGGTTTCTTATTCATAGTTGTTGGATTTTGAAAGGGTTGGATTGTTATCCCTCAATAAGAGCTTAAGGCGATTTCAATCATCGTCTAATCTCTCTCTTTCAATGGATCAATTGTAAAATCTCGACCCTCTTCCCTTTTTCGTTACAACCCTGCCTTTACCCAAGAGGATGGGGTTGTGGATTTAACATCACATACGTGGAGAATTCCAGTAACGGGGCTGTCAACGTATGTGTGGGAATCAAAATTGATAAATGTCAAAAAGGCTCTAAGAAAATGGCTAAAGGAATCGTATAAACCCCCTGGTCAAAATAGGCAGGAGTTAGTGAAGCAATTAGAAGAGCATCAAAGATTGACAGACAAAGCTTTAGTCGAGAATTGGCATCTAGATAAAGCAAGGAAGTTGACCAAGAAAATATATGTTGTCAGTAGGCCAGAAGAAGAGCTATGGCGACTCAAGTTGGGGACTAGAATACTTCCTTCTTCTCCAAGCATGCTAAGGCTAGGGAACTGAGGAACAGGGTTAAAGAAATTGCTCTGGAGGGAAGGTCGCGAGCATATGGAGTAAAATTTGGAACAAAGATGACCTTCCTAAAGTCAATCTATTTTGTTAAGAGCTCATCCATGAGAAAATTCTAACAGTTGGGAATTAGAAAAAGAGAAAAATACAAGGTTATTCACATTGTTCTCTATGTGGGTCTGCGAAGAAGACATGATCCATGTTTTTCAGAAATGCATCTTCTTTACCAAGGTATGGAAACTCGCTTTGGTTTCCATTAGTAATATACAATGCGTTCCTGTGTACTATATTGAAATGTTTGAAAAATGGAAATCCCAATTTCTTCATTAGAGAAAATCTGTCTCGGTAGCCTTAAGATGTTGGATGGCATTACCCAAATATTTGTGTCGGTCCATTTGGCTATCCCGCAACCAAGCCATATTCAAGAATGTAAAGCTCGACCCTGTATCAACAACAACCGAGGCAGTTCAAAAGATTATGAATCCATCTTATCTAGGGGCTATGATCCATTAGAATTGAGTAATTTGTCTTTAGAACAAAAAGAATGGCTTTGTCTAGGGCCTCCTCACAATCATGTTGGCAGCTTCAAGACACGCATCTCCAAGAAATCGTAGATCATAAGAGTAGAAAAGGAATAGTTTCAGGAATGGAAGTTGAATAATGGACGTTGTTCTCTTTTCCTTGATGGAGCTTCGAAGGGCAATCTAGTGGAGGCAAGAGTGGGAGGGGTCATCCTTCACCCCGCTGAAGAAATAGAGACACAATACACCTGGGGATTAGGAAGGGAAATTAATAATTATGCAGAATTATTTGCATTATGGCATGGTCTAGAGATAGAAATATCAAGGGGGATGCAACATATGGTAGTTTTTTGTGACTCCACTATTGTCATTAAAAGAAATCACAAAATCAAATAGATATCAAATAATGATCTTCCTCCGATGATATTGAGAATTAGCTTACAAATACATAAATTTGAAAGTGTGGAATTTTACCATATCAAAGGGCAGAATAACCAATGTAACGCCCCTCCCAAATTTACCCAGTTCCACCGGCCTGTCAGGGTAAAAACAAGAGGAAGAGCTACTATGACCTGACCCAACCTCCTAGATCCAATTAAGGAAGTGGGGTCGACTACAGACAACAAACCGACAACTCACATCATCCTACGAAAGCTACAAGTCACTCAGAGGCTAACCATCACCCTAGGTGGCCAAAACTTGAGCTAGACCTATATTTCTCTGTCATGGGCCCACAACCACGCCCACAACGAGGCCTCCATTCAGTTGGAAGCCTACAACTACATGCACAACGTTGTATCCATGTGGTTGCAACCCAAATTCTCCAGTTCAGAGGTTGCGGCCTTGGATTCTGAGCCACCATACCATTGCCCATAACTCAGCGAGACTTTTCATAATGATAAATAACATTAGGAAAAATTTATTCACACAAAACTTGATAAAAAAAACGTGGCCCTAACTAGGCCTAAACATGATAGTCATTTCATAAAACATATAGTGAACATGTAATCTACAGGTCAATAATGCATATCTTAACATAGGGGGTCTGATACTTATATGAGAATCATCAATAAGGTCTAATTCCCTCTCATAATAGATGCAATAACATCCATTAGTTCATACATTCAATAGCCATTCATCAACTAAAAAAAGCATATGAAGAGCCATAGCTAGAACCAGTTATGGAACCATACTTATAACCAAAAATTAACCAAAATAATAACCATGATAGAACAACCATCAAAGGCACATAATAACAAGTACAAGTACTCATAGAATACCATAGGAAAAGAGCTCTTAATATAATATGCAAAATCCAACCAAGTCAGGGACTTCCATGTACCATTGGACCATAGATTAGACTTGACCAAACCTGTCTTTCAGCCAATCACCCTCGCGCCATATTCCAAGCGTGAATGTGGGATATCATGGAATAAACCAAACAAAACCAAAACAATGCTTCTAGAGGCCAACCCACCTCAACGCTCAACCAGTGATTCCACCTTACGATCAGACATCACTAACACCAACCAAATCGGTCTCTACCCAGTTGCCCAGGGCTGTGGGAACTAGTAACTCAACCCACAACCTTCCAAGGCTCTAAATCGTTTTTGCAACCCAGCTCCAAGACTAGTAACTCAACCCACCAAGGGCTCCAAATAATTTTTCCAACCTAGGATCCATGACTAGTAACTCAACCCAATATTTTCCAAGGCTTCCAGAGTGTTTGTTCCAACCCACAACCATAAGGAATTATGAGCACCAACCAGAAAACAATAAAATGGAAAACCCACAACACCATGGCTATCCATGAAATAGCAAGGCAATGCTAAAACCATTGTCAATCCAAGAAATCCCCCATGCCAATGACAACACATAACCAGAAAACCACATGCATCTACCATGCATCAAGGAAATCATACATGCAACCTATTATGTGCAAAACAATCCAGCTATAGTTGTTGATCCACATGTTCCCTTGCCCTTTCCTGCTTTCCTTTTCCTTCTTTCTCCAAATCCAAAGTATGCCAAAATGCTCCAATATAAATTGAAGTGTGCAAGAGTATGAGAGAATAGAGAGAGAGCTTTAAAACTCAATTGAAGAAACGTTGTGAATTTATCCTCATAAGCCTTTTTATCATTAAGGCCTTTATTTCCTTCATTTTCCTCTATTTTTCCTTCAATTTCCTCCTCATGCAAATTTGTGACCTTTAACCTTCCTTTTCTCCTATTTTCCATTACTTCATAAATAAAATGCCAATAAATTCCACTTGCCTTTGCCAATTTCCATAAGCATGAATTAATCACAAGAGATCCCCATCACTATGTTTTGCCCAACATTCAGCTTGGAATACGTGTCCCATGACCTTGGTTATTATTTTCTATTTACATAGGAAATCAACCAGGGGTTTTTACAACCAAGTGGAAGACTCCTTAGAAAATCAAGGTGCTTCCCTAGAACAAGGTATGCCCATCCAGGACCAAGGAGCTCCAACTACAATATTCATTTAATGATGAAAATATTAAAAAATCACAGGGTTCTCTCCTCCCGATCCCATCGAAAATGGAGTTTATTTATTAATGAAGCACAAAGCGATAAATCATTTAATGACCATATTAATCACAAAATCTCGATGGTGTGTTCATGGTGGCCTCCACCCAAGGTGAACGGTGCTAGTGGATCCTCCTAGGAGAGAATTACCATGCTTGTGTACAAGTGATTGATGTTCTTCAAAGTATTAATACACAGGGTTCCTAACGAGCATGCTTGCATCCTGAAAGTTCATAGATCGTTAAATTCACTCGAGTTTTATAGCAGAAGGGTCTATTCAATCATGGATTATCTCATTAGGCAGTTACAAAGGCAAGACTTAGGAAATGAATGCACACAAGGATCCGTCGAATGGAGAGATGATGGAACACGTTTCTATAAATAGAGACTTTTTGTGATGGCTTTCTCTTTGAATTGCAATTACATTGAGATTCTTTGTAGACTATTGAAGCGATCGAATAGGCAAGAGAGTGATGATGATTTGAAGTCACAATTGGCTACGAGTATTTCCTACCTATTTTCCCTCATCTACATTCAAGGAGAAAATGTGGCTATGAAGGTGAGAGTTCACTTTCTCTGGTGAGTCAGAAGCTTGAAATGTTGCAGGTTATCATTGATTGATTGTAGGTGGCAATGGATAGTTTAACAATCAAAGTGGAAGGTATTGAATTTTCTGTTGAAACAACGACCCTTGGAATTCTTAAAGAAGGGTTTGGGTTAACAGATGGTTCTCCAGGCGGAGCGAGAGCCCGACAATAGAACAAGGGAGCTATATCATGACTCATGGACAATGCCCCTCCTCGACAAGCGGATTTTTCATAGACTAAACATGTTGGAAGCTCTAAAGATGGAAAAAATGGCAATGGTTAGTTTCGTATAAGTGTCTTATTACATGCTTTGCAAGTATACAATGTATTTAGGAACAGTAAGAGTCTTGGTTAGTGGTTGGAAATGTAGGAAAGGGTGTTTTGCTTTGCAATTTTGGAACATTGAAGATGAAGATCTTGCTCTGAATGTAAAGGTGTTAGCCTGCAAACCAATTAACTTAATATAAAATAGACGTTCCTTTATATATATATATATATATATATATATATATATATATATATATATATATATATATATATATATATATATATATATATATATATATATATATATACATATATATGTATGTATAGATATATGTATATGTATATGCATATGTATTTTATTTTATTTTATTAATAAAATTATAAATAATATTTTTTGAAAAAATATCATAATATGTATATCACATTAATATGGGTGACGGGTACATTGGGTTATTCATGGTCTTGGTGGGAAAATTGAAATATCATATCATATGTATGGAGATTAGGAAGAGGCTCAATTAATCAAGCAAATGCCTATGCACTTCTATGAGATTTAGCTTTCGCTCATGCTCACAATTTGATGAGGGACTAGAGAATTATAATACACCACCTTGCAGTAGGTACTTTTCCTAAAGAAAGTAAATTGAAGACTACACTCAAATGCTTGAGGTGTTTGAGGTGCTTAAGTTGCATATAAATGTGTTTTGATATTGTCCTTATCACCATCACAACTCCATGTCCTAATAAACCTACTTGGCCTTTGTTAGCTTTAATTAGTTGACCATCCCCTTACATGAGACGTAATGATTTGTATTCATTGTTGATAATTCATAAGAAATATGTTGTTCGAAGTGATGAGTGATGAGGCTTGAACTTGTCATTCCTAATCATCAATTTATCACCCCTTTTCTTGGGAAAACAACCATATTTTATCTATCTTTCCACTCATGTTTCTCAATTTTCCATTATATTTAGTATGATTGGACTAGGTGGAAAGAGACAAGTATTTCTATGATATGTCAATGAATTTCTATATATTGGTGTATGTTGGTCGGATAATGTTAGTTTTGTAAGTAACAAATGAGACACCCAATTTTATCCTTTATGTGTGAGAAAGATAAGTTGCGGATATTTTTGTCAGCAATCACAAGTTGAACAGGCCATGTGGCGATGACTATACTAAATAGTTTTCTCTACAGTATCCAAGTCACACCAACCTGTGTAGCCATATCACAAAAAAAATTTGCAACCAAGAGAAATCTGAAAATTGAAACCACTGTTGTTGAAACTTTAGTCAATAATATTGTTTTTTTACTTTTGTATATATTTGTTTTTCTTGATTACTATTTTTCCTCCACTACTTCAAACTACTCAAACCGTGAGGCTAAGAAGTAGGTTGAATGTGGGAAACCAAGGAAAGTAGTTAAGATAGTTTTTGGATAGATGTTAAGTTTTGGGGCACCTATCTGTTTAAACTGAAAAGCGGTTGCCTCCTTTATATTAGGCAAGAATCGCTTGAATTTAGCAAGTAGTTATGTGACCTAGTAGTTTATTTTTTTATAAAAACTAGAGAATTGAACTACAAAATGTTGAACATTTTGGTAATGTCATTGTATTTTTTAACACAAAAACTAGTTTTACATGATCTCTTGTGTGTGAAGTGTGCTTTTACAATAACCAACTGACTGTACAAGAAGGGCCACTCTACATAAAAGATGATATTACTTTATGGTATATTTTTGCGTGAATATTATTTCTTTCTCTGGATGCAATTTTATTTTTATGTAGCAATCAATTTATTTTACTTAGGATATATTTCATCAATCGATTTTGTGTACATCATTTTTTGTTAATAGAATACTACATTGCAACATACTTTTTAAACAACAACTATAGTTAAATTTTGTTCATAGTTGTTGCTTTGTATTTATTTTTGTATAGTCATTCGTTATTCTAAATAATTCGTTTAATTCCTTAGCATTAGTTGTAGTTTGTTTTATCATCAATAGAATACTTTGTTTTCTTTTATTTCTTTTCAATATATGAAATTGTAATTAATTTTCAGTTATAAAAAATTTGTGTAGCGTATTACCATTAGATTTACAATTTTTCTAATACCTAGATTTTCATAATTAACATAAATATTTCTTTGTTTTTTCCGATACAATTTAATTTATTTCAGTTCATCCATGATGACTTTTTCTTGCTAACCAGAATTAATTTTCTGTCTTAACCAGTGCTAAGAAGAAAATGAACATTTCACATATAAGAACTAATTCTCATGAGATTTGAAGTGAAATCGGGCATTGGTCTATTCCTGAAACACCTTGGGATGAAAGACAATATTAGTTGTGCAATACTAAGAGGGTTGAAGATGGAAATAAATTTCTCTTGGAATGTTCGGCTCTTACTCACTTCCGTTCTCATTTCCAAAACATTTTCCACCTTACCAACCGTCTTGACTTCTTCAGTCAACAAAACTATAGTGAACTAAGAACACTTCTCTCCCCTCTCTTTGACCATAGAAATAAAGTATCAACAAATATCAATTAATTTCTTACTTTATTAAGGTATAATAGACCTCATTCGTGTCACTGGATATTAAACATCATCATTATCATCATCTATATATGTAAATATTTGTGCATAAGTTGTAAATAATATACTCACTAACTTAAGTTAATAACAACTTAATACCCAGGAATGCATATATTTTGTTGAGCATTTTGTAAAGTAAACTATCTAAGATTAATATTAAATTAGGTTCATATAAGAGCATTATAGGATCCTGTCAGTGAGCACATTGATACCTCCCAACACATCTAGAAGTTTGTATCAAAGGCCTACCATTAGATATCAATTATTCCTTGAGAACAATATCATTGATATCTCTATTTTGGATAGTATTATGGTTGTAAATCATATAAATGCATGAATTGCTTAGGTATTTTGTTAATCACACACCTTAAAGGGCATGATTGAGGCATGGATGAAGGATATATGGGAAGCACATGGTTGTCACTATCATAACATATGTATCACGACTGATGAATTTTTCCTTGTTTCACTTTTATATGAAACACGATGGGTTGCCACTGTTGCCAAAGATCATGGGTTCGTCACAATACCATTATTATATTATTTAGTTGGATCAAGGATTTATTAGCCCTACGAGGATTGAATTCAATGACCTTATTATATAACTGTATCCCTTCCTTGAGCATGGTTTTGTGTTAATAAGTAGTGTTATATGTCATGAGTGCACTTGTTTCTTTAACCCGAAGCCCTAAAAGAGGGTTTATCCAAATGTAAATATTTCTAATGATTTAAGGATTTCATCCTAATCTAAGGGGTGGCGGGAGGGGGAGGGGTGCTTTATGACCCCTAGGAAGTCAAAGTTGTAGAGTATTCATGGGGCTTAAGATGCATGACAAACAACTAAGTTGAAGCATATGCCCTCTACCAGGGGATTCAATTATCCCAAAAAAACAGGTAACTGCTCTGAATTTTTTGGGAGACTCCCTCATTCTTATTTATCTTTTGTTGAAGGGATCCTCTCTCAAGGACAAAACAGTAAAAAGTATTATTGAAATAATTAGAAAATCAATGTAAGGGTTCTATTCAATAACATGTTTCCATGTTCTATATGATATCAATAAAGAAGCAGACTTATGTGTTAATGAAGGGTGTGAATTAAGATTGCAAGATTTAAAAATCAATGGAAGAATCAGGCCTTCTACTAATCCTTAGAGCTAAATGTATTGGCATTACTCGGTTATGAAGGATTGCATTATCAAATAGTTATAGTATGTGTTGATGAGGTAAATCCCCTCTGCGGACAGAGGCGATCCCTACTAGCCCAGCAGGGGTCTAGCAACAAACAAACAATGCTATGACGCAAGCTCCTAGTTACGAAATGAAAGACTTGGGATAAGAGCCTACCTGGATTCCAACGCGACGCAAGCTCCTAGTTATGAAATGAAAGACTTGGGATAAGAGCCTACCTGGATTCCAACGCTAGATCTGAAGAAGAAGATGCCCCCGTCCTTCAGCCCTGGCAGATCACAATCCTTCCACGATCTCCGTGGACGAACACCTGCACACAGAAGAGACGAACAGATACATGCATAGGAACCGGCATACGTAACTAAATATCGGTCAGAAAAGATATTACTCGCATTAACATGATTGCAAAAGGAGTGGAACCATAATCATAGTCATCTATTAAAGTGATAAACGAATAAAAGTTACAACCGAGTTCTGACGTCGCAGCCTCCTTCGAACGGGTCTCCGGTTGTCCACGTCTCGCAAAGCTCGCCAAGGAAAGGGAAACCTCTCCAGAGTCTCGTAACAATGGTCTCCTTGCTTAATGGGCCTTAAGGGAAAGAAGGGATTCTT
This sequence comes from Pinus albicaulis, assembly GCA_034641835.2. Lineage (NCBI taxonomy): Eukaryota > Viridiplantae > Streptophyta > Pinopsida > Pinales > Pinaceae > Pinus > Pinus albicaulis. The sequence continues at coordinate 1,173,877,652 of CM076584.1, read as the reverse complement.
TTCAGCACAAAGGCACTTGGGAATAGGGAGATGCAAAGCTTCAGCACTTCAAGACTAGCTTGCCATGGATCTGAGCAAGCTTTTATAGATGGGGAAGGAGGGAGTTGGGATCCCTATTATTATGGGATTAGCCCTATCAACAAGGAAGGTTCCATAGAAGGTGGCAAAACTACTTCCCTTCCATAGAACTCCCGCAGCCAAACCTCCCAACTCAAGATAGGCAATGGTTGTGAGTTTGTTTGAACTCAACTTCCGCCATCCATATTTAAAAAACGGTCCCTAAAATGGGTGGCGCGATTGCTGCTCTATGACAGAGCGCCAAGTGGCGCGACCTCTTTACAGGATTTCCCTGATTGGCGCGAGCACTGAACTGTCTACCCGCGCCAATGCAAAAAGAGCTGTTTTTCATGGATTTTGCAAAGAGATGTCTCAAGGGGAAATGAAGCTCATACTCAGAGGGATGCATTGATGATGTTTTCAAGGCATGACAGTGTTCACAGGTCACATAATGGGTCCTCCATTGTGCGGGACGGGGAATGGTAGGGACGGTGACAAATTACTGTGTAACAGATGCCCCCTAAAGCATGAGGCCCGAGAGAGAGAGGGTGAAATGCTTTACGAGAACATGTCCAACTGAAAGGCCCGCCGTCGGAAAACCTGCACAGACAGATACAACTGATATCTTAAGTACACGATGTATATATATGGTATGGACTCAGCCATCCGAACAGAGTATGCTATAATCCGGATCCAGGGTATGGGCACAGCCATCCAACTAAGATCAAACAAATAGACTCAGGTATGGTCGCAGCCATCCAATCATTGAGTCATATACATAATGACAATAATCCACAATCGCGGCCTGGATTATGATTTTAATCCGGGGTCTTGCGCTCCATCTCGGCAAACAGTACAAGTTCTAGCATGATAATGTGTGGTGATGTCGAACACATGCAAGAACATCGTCGATTACCAGCCAATATGAAAGCTTCGTTAAGACGCGAGAGAAACCACCAATGATGACGATGGTCCTCAAGGTACTACGGGTACAATCTACGGCGTGTGAATAAATGAGCTGACGTCGAACACCCGCAGAATCATCCGATCGGAGGCCAATAATGAAAACCTCTCGTCGAATGCGACGAACCTGCCATTAAGGCATGCAGGCTCCAAGGTACCATCGGGAGTCTCTAGACCAACTTCCTGGATAATGAGTTGAAGTCGACAGGAAGTGACCTTGATCGAAGGTGGGCCATAATGATTCCCACATCATCGACACGAGACAGAGGAACATAATGTTTTGTTGTGAATCGGGATCATATGAGAAACAGAGGAAGGTTGATATTCGCAGAGGCCAACTTCTCTTGAACATATAAACGGCACGACAATGGACTTGGCAGTATTTGACATCAACAGATCAAAGGTCATGGCGACGAGGCAGTGAACAGATGAGAGGTCAAAAGAGATTACCCAAACCCATGGAAGCAAAGTGAAGCAACGAGATGAGATGTCCCCAACCCGACACGAATGCGGACAAGTGCCATGTTCAAGAGCGACATACTGCCGACGACAACGACGATGGTTCCATTTTTCCCCCACCATTTCTGGCGAGTACCCCAATTATTTTTGATAACAAGCTTGAAGGGGATAGCATATGCTTGTGATATAAGTCCGCCCTTCGGGCGAATCCATCCTAGTGCATTTAACGATTCCTAGGAAGGAGAAACTCGGAGAACGTCATTGCGACGGAATCCAATGTCATCAGGGTTTAACGAGTCTGACAAAGGAAGAACTCGGCGTCTTTTCATGTTTAGAGAGTTTGAAAAGACAGCGGAAAAGAAAACTCCACCGGTCCCTTTTCGTAAATAGTTCCCCAGATCCGAAAAGGTAGAAAACAATATGCGGGAAAACCTCCTAGTCGCGATAGGCTAGGGTATTCCTTTTTCGTAATCGATCCAGCCCAGCCCGAAAAAGGGTTAAACTTATACTGGGTGAATGTCGATTCGTGTCCATTTTAACGAGATCGAAACGACAAGGGCCTCGGCGATCTTTTCATATTTAGAGAGTCAGAAAAGAGCTGAAAGATGACTCCAGAGTGAATTTTTCGTGTATTTACCAAGTCCGAAAAAGTATAAAATACAACTCGTTTCCACCTTCTAAGTCGCAAAACCTGTCACTGCACATACCCAACAAGCGTAAAATCCATTTTCGACATAATACATGCAAATATTTGACAAGAAATAACTTTTAAAACACATTTTAACGTTGAAAAGTTATAAATATGTCCAATGGTAAAAAATGAAATTACTTTTTACTATTTACCTTGTGGAGAGTAGCAGTGGTCCATTTGGAGCAGAATCTTCTGACGGCGATTGCGACCGACCCAGGCAACCATTCAGCGTCTCGTCTGTGACAGGTAAGAGGCGCTCCTTTTCTCTTTCTTTCCATGCATTTTTTAATGAATTTCCCTTAGAAATCAGCTCTGTAAGGGCGCTCTTGAATTTTTAGGGCCGGCCCAAGTGGCGCGGGTATCGGGCACGGACCCGCGCCACTGAGCTCTTTTTATCAAAGGGCCCGCGCCACGTGGCGCGACTGTCAGCAAAACAGTCGCGCCAGCGGCGCAACCCAAATTTCCGCCTAAAAAACCTCTATTTATGCCAAATTTCTTGAATTTTTAAGCTTACAGAAGATCTACTTAAGGGCTTTGAACCATGTGAATGCAGATAAACAGTCAGAATGGTGATTGAATGGAAGGAACGGGAACACGGAGATGAGGACGAAGAGGCCATGCAAAATGAGAATTGCATGAACGCTCTAAGGGACTGTGGCCTAAAGAAATTCTTCCTCACGCCATGCTTACGAGCTCAGCCTGAGCTCCTCCAATATTTGATCAACCTCTGGGATGAAAATGACCAGGTATTCAGAATACGAGACCAGGTGCTGGAATTGGAGGTCACCGACATTTACTTTGTTACCGGATTATCCTGCAGGGGTCCAATCCCTGTACTGACTGGGAGCAGACCATCAGGGGGGAAGATGGAAGAAGTAATGGCGCGGGTGTGCCGTGGGGCACAAACAGGAACAGGGAGTAAGAAGGTGTACATCTCGACCATCCCCGACCTAGCACTGAGAGTTGTACTCCACACCATTACGCGGGCTGCTGGATCGCAGGCACCGCACGAGGCTACAAAGACTCAACTCTTACTGGCCTCAGAATGCATGGGTCCCCGGTTGTATGACTGGGAAACAGCTGTCACCATTAACATGAAAAGGCAGCTCACAAAGTGCAAAAAGGGCAAACTGAAGCAGTTTGGGTATGGTTCCATCTTGGTGTCGTTCATTCTGGAACGCATACCAACCTTCCAGGGCCAAGAGGCCCCTGTGGCGATTCCAGTACCACGAGAGCCGAGAATGGCTCGCTGGGCAGCACTGATGCCCAGATCTGGAGGCGGGCAACAGATGTCCTGGAAGCCCGAGTTCTTCAGATGGATACGGTGCCAACTGATCGTTGTGGAAGATTGGCCCTATGCGGGAACTGACTTTACAGGGGACCCGGATCTCCCGCTACCAGAAGGAGACCACTGGGACGAAGAGCTGGGTAAGACCTCATATTTTGATTTTATGTTTATATGATTTTTGTTAATACACAGTTGTCTTAACACAATTATACATGCATGCAGATGTAGGACCTGAGAGACCAGCCGGGATGTCTCCTATCTTCCGGAGGACACAGCTTGCCCCTGAGATCCAGGGGGAAGGTGCCGGAGGAGGGGCACTGGTTCAGAACCTAGAGGGGATCGTTCATGGGATCCCAGACTATGCCCGACTGTCAGATGTACCACTGGAGTACCAGCGCCATACGGTGGGAGTCCCGAATCGGCTCCACCGAATCCTGAGGCGGCTAGTGCGTGCAGTAACGTGCTATCATGAGCACCATGCTGATTAGTCTCTAGGATTTAGCCACACCTATTTTTTGAGAGACTCAGTGTCTCCGGATGTATTAAGACACTTATGTATATTTTTTGAGTTTTATGTGACACACTTCTATGTAAACATTCCGATATCTATATATGCATATCTATTTCTGGATGAGTCTTCTTTACATGTGATGATGATTTATAAATTGCGCAAATGTCTATCTAACACCAAATTTGCTACTGTATCTGCTAATGCATTCAAATGTCTGGGTATATGATGATATGTAATATATTCAAAATTCCTTTCCAGTAATCGAATACGTAAATACAATCGTAAAATGGACGGGTTTCTTACCGAATAGTGCCCGTTCAGCTGCAACACTACAAGCTGTGAATCTAGGTACACGAGCAATTCACGGATACCAAGGTTTACTGCCTCGGTTAATAATTCCAACACGGCGCTATATTCCGCGATATTGTTCGTAGTACGTCCTAAACAAACACCTTGCAGGTCGATCAACTCACCAGCAGGATCGTAGATTACCCAGGCTGCAGAAGACAGATTCCTGGTACTGCGGGAGGCACCGTCCGCGAAACCAACAAACGGATGAGTAGACATCTGCACAACCAGGAAGACCCAATCAGCAGAAAGACGTTTACAAAGCACACCACACCATGCACACAAATGACAATCACACACCTATGTACACACACCACACCAAGAAATCATTTCAGGCGTAGTACTTCTTGAGGTACAGCCCATTTCTGGGTTGCGCCAATGGAACTCCTTCGTAGTCTATAAGCTCGTAGGCCCCATTTTTCAACACACGTTTTACTATATAGGGACCGTGCCACATGGGCTGGAGTTTACCGGCACCAAGCTTATCATGTGCCTGATCATACAAGAGGACTAGGTCTCCTTCAATGAAAGAACGGGGAGAAACAGATTGATCAAAATGAGATTTGACCCTCTCCTTTTGTGCTTCGATGATCAAAGCAGCTAGACGACGGGTTTCATCCAACCGTTCGAGATACAGAAGACGCTCTTCCTCAGGAGAAGTATCCGGTAAGAGCTCCACAGCTAACTTAAGCGAAGGAATTTCACATTCAACCGGCAAAGTAGCTTCCAGACCGTACACCAGTTGAAATGGTGTGAATCCGGTTGCACTTTCAGCAGATGTTCGGTACGCCCAGAGAGCTGAGAACAGTTGGAGATGCCAACTGGATTTATGAATCCCAACTGTTCGTTGAAGCATGGTGACCAAAACCTTGTTCACCGCTTCAACCTGACCGTTCGCTTGAGGGTAGTATGGCGTTGAGCTGTCGTGACGCAGGCCCAACACAGCTGTCAGCTCCGCCATCATGTAATCACGGAAATGAGTACCATGATCAGTGACGATAGCTTGAGGGACCCCGAATCGTGCAATAACATGGTTGAATAAAAAGAAGCAGCCGTTCTTCCGTCAGCAGCAAGTGTAGGCATCGCCTCGGCCCACTTAGTGAAGTAGTCGACGGCGACGATGATATACGCATGCCCCCCGGCCGAGTGAGGGTTACACGTCATAAAATCTACGCCCCATTTCGCGAAAGGGCCGACGGTAATAACGGGATGCAAAGGAAACGGCGGCGCGCGCATCTTGCGCTGAAAAATCTGGCACGGATGGCATTTTCGGACTGCGGTGATGCAATCCTTGAATATAGACGGCCAGAAGTAACCTGCCCTCAGAATCTTTTGGGCAGTGGCATATCCGGACATGTGTCCACCACAGGCGCCACTGTGGCAGTCATTCAAGACTTTCTCAGCCTCGTCCAAGGTAAGGCATCGTCGGAACACCGAATCTACTCCAATACGATATAGGGTATCTCCCACTATGCGGTAGGGTTGGGACTGGTGCCGAATCCGACGGCGTGCAGCTTTATCCAACTCAGACCGGAATGTCGCGGTCTGAAGATACACTATGATGTCCCCGTACCAAGGATCACGAGTATCGATAAGAAACAACGTTTCGTCTGGAATATGATCTTCAGTGTGTTCAGGAAGAGAGTCTGTCGGGAGAGAACAAATCAAATCCGCGAAGACCGGTGATTTAGTTGACTTGGCAGTGGTGAACTCCAAATCAAACTCCTGCAGGATGACAATCCATTTGGAGTACTTTCCCCCCAGCAATTGTCTGGAAAGAATATATGTCATGGGGTTGCAGTCTGAAACCACTGTGATCGTGCACAAAAGGATGTAATGGCGGAAGCGCTGTACAGCGTGTACGGCTGCTAAGGCCAACTTCTCAACATGTGCATAACGCGTTTCCGGGTCGAGAAGGTTCCGAGAGAGGTAATAAACAACATGTTCATCACCGTTCTCGTCATCCTGCACCAAGACCATGGCGATGGTGCTTAATGCGGCGGCTAGATACAACGTAAAGTCGCGGTGGTAGTCCGGAGGACGAAGCAATGGAGCATTGACTAGCAATGTCTTCAGCTTCTCAAAGGATTCTTGAGAGGTTTCGTCCCAATGAAAGGGAACATTCTGCTTTAACAAACGAGTGAATCCTTTGGCCACCTCGGCGTAATTCGGGATGAAGCGCCTAAGAAAATTCGCTTTCCCTTGCAGACTCTGCAACTGATAAAGGGAGGAGGGTGACGGGAGATTTATAATGGCCTCAGCCTTCAGAGGGTCGAGGCGAATTCCGTCTTTCGAGACTATAAAGCCTAAAAGACGGCCAGAGTCGACGCAGAAGACGCACTTATGAGGATTCAGCCTAATATTGTAGCGTCTGCAACGAAGAAATATCTGGCGAAGATGTTCCGGATGATCCTCTCGCTTACCCGAATTGGCAGGCAAGTCGTCCAGATAAGGCTGGACAATATGGCGAATATCATGAAAAGCATATGACATAGCACGTTGAAACGTGGCGCTAGCGTTCTTTAAGCCGAACGGGAGTTTTTTATATGCAAAAGTGCCCCACGGACAGATGAATGTGGTCTTATGTTGATCCTCAGGTGCAATGTTAATCTGGTTGTAACCTGAGAAACCGTCCATTAAGGAATAGATCTCACTCCCGGCGCAATCGTCGATAGTCTGATCGATAAACGGAGTGGGATAATTGTCCTTCGGACAGGCGCGATTGATATCGCGATAATCTACACAGACTCGAATGGTACCCTGCTTTTTATCGACAGGGACGATATTGGACACCCATTCTGTAAGGGGGATAGGATAAATAAACCCTGCGTTCAGAAGTTTTTCAACCTCTGCCTTGATAGCGGCGGCTTTCCGAGGATGCATGGGACGCAAGCGTTGGCGCACGGGTTTCGCACCTGGATAGGTTGGAATCTCGTGCACGACAATACTAGGATCAATTCCCGGCATTTCCTCGTAGGACCATGCAAAAACATCTCCGAACTCTTTGAAAAGTTCCGTATAGACCTGGATCTCTTCGGGAGAACAGGTCACACCCACATGAATGTTCTCAACAATCCCTGGTTTGACAGAGATGTTGATAGGAACCGTTTGAGTAATGTTACTCAGATTGCCTTCCGAAAAGACCTCATGCGTCAAGATCGGTGTTTGAAGAGGAGGGGAAGGAACCTGAGTAGCATAGCGCTCGAGACAATCCGTCATTGCCCCCAAGCTAGGCATGAACGAGGAACGATGATGCCCATCGCCCCAAGGTAGCTCCTCCAGAGACATAGTTTCAATTATAGCCTCATCTGAGGGAAAAGTCTCTCTAAGAGGATCAGGCGAATCAGCCTGACCAAGCCGGGGGGATTGTGAGTAGACGTCAAGAGCCATGCTCATCGGAGCATGCTGAGGAGGTGGAGGGTCCGATGCAGCAACAATCTCACAGTAGCTGATCTCTACCGGCGTTAAAGGCATGGACTCTCCAAACTCATATACCTGCTCAGGTGTAGGAATCAGCCAGGGGTCATCAGTCCTGGACAACATGTTGACTTGAGCGGTATTCGGTGGCGGCGCAGGGAAAATACCCATGAGGACTGGGTCTTTGAAAAGACCGGGTCCTATGCTGTCTGGGGGATTCGGAATTTGATCCACATACGGCACGTTGTTCTCGGAGCTAGAGGTAAAAAATGACAACTGGTCTACCGTGACAATCTTGCCCTCGTGAGGGAACTTGATGAATCGAAAGACAGTAGACGGCACGCAGAGCATGGCATGGGTCCAGCTGCGGCCAAGAAGTATATTGTAGTTGGGTTTAGCGTCAACCACTTCTACTTCCACGTTGACAGTTTTTCCCTGTAATGTAATCGCCAGACTCTCGAGAACTCCCAGGGGTTTAGATTCCCGGCCATCAAATGCCTCAAGGGCATTGGGAGATGATGATAAAGTTGGAGAGCCGATGGCTCTCCAACAAGCGGAGGACATAACACAAGTAGATGCACCCTCATCTACAACGGCTCTGTGAACGTCCAGGCCGTTAATCCTGACTTGAATAATCAAAGCGATTTGATGTGGAAGCCGGGGAGTAAAATTCTCCAGATCAAAGGTGAGAAGGCTCGAATCGGCGGGGTCAATACCACCGATGGCAGACAGCAAAGCCTTCCGTTGTGAAGGACAACTTTGAAGAACCTCAAGTGCGGACATGGCACATGGCGCCTGGGCCAGATCCTCAACAATACTGTAATGTTGGGCGGCACGGGCGTTTGGATTATAAGAGGATCTCCGAAGAACACCCTTGGGAGGTGGCTTCACAACGGGTTCGAGAGTCGGCTTCTCAATTTCCAATGAACCAGAAGCAGATGCGGGAGGCGGTCCATCCGCCACTTCCTTCCCGGGTGCCTGCTGCTGATTATTGTAATCCTTGGACCTCGTAGCGATAGTGATAGGTGCATTAGTCTTCATCATGAAAACTTGAGACCCAAACGGTACAGATGATGAACCTTGTTCGACCATCTGGGTCTGATGAGATGGAAATGGCTCCTTTAAAACAGCCGGAGTACCCTTTGAGCCTTTAAGAAGTTGACTGACTTCGGATCGTCTTGGACAATCTTTAGTGTAATGGTCTCCTTCACAGATGAGGCAAGGAAATTTCGGCTTACGTTGTGAGCCATCCTCAGATCGAGATCTAGATTCCGGTTTTGGGGCATCAGATTTTGATTTGCCTTTGCCCTTCTTCTTCCCCTTGGAGGATTTGTCCGCAGGATTGGCCTGAACGACATTTACCTCCGCGGTTTTACCAGAATCGGATGAGGCGGGATTGGCAGAGGGATTATTGGAAGAATTAGCCTTCTGCCTCCCATTCGAAGACTTCTTCGAATTTCGAGAAACGGAACCAATGACACCATCCACGGAAGGGGTGGGTTGGGTCTTTTTGGCTCCGGGCCGTGGTGCATCAGGCAGGATGTCATAAAGCCGTGCAGTTGCGAATAAACAAGATCCGGAATGCGGGCACGCGCGATAGCTTGTTCCTCCGTCACACACGCTCCCATCGCGATATCACGAGCGATTTTATTCACAAAGGAGGTTGTGAACCGGTGAGTCAAAAATCTGATCGGGTATGTGAAACTTGATTAGTCGACGACGGCGCGCCACTCATGGATGTGATCCGAGATGTGAGTGGTCGAGTCTGCTTTAGGGAAAGACAGGGAGGTGCGTCCCGGTCTCATACCGGGACGGTAAGCTGAAATGCGTGAGGAAAAGCCATAGCTAACGAGGTTGAAATCACGAAAAAATACCACGGGATAGCTCTATGTACCACTTAACAGAGCTCTCGTTAAAGTACTGCGGAAAAAGACGCGGGGACGAACCGAATCAGTCGGTCCAAGAGTTAGAAGAACACAAAAGGTGATACGTCATCACATGCGCCCGGGGGTCTTCACCGATTTGCCCTCAAACTTGGGACAATCTCTTGGTATCTTGGTTGGAGCAGGAGGCCAATATGGATTATGAGAAATCGGATCATTGGTCAACTTTGAAACGTCCGAGCGGATCCAAGGTAGCCGGGGAACGGCAATGGAGGGTTAATTCCCATGCCGAGTCCCAGAATAAGGTCCCAGTACCCATGCTCCACGATGGTTGTGAATATCCCCTGCCCCCATGGGTTACGTCCCGTAGGATTACGGCCGTGAGGGCATAATTCGTATAGCTGATGATTTGGATTCGGTAACCATTGTGTGGGGCACGATAACCGAGTTCGGGCCCTGATTGAGCGTTTGCCCCGTATAAAGCGACATTTGGATGCGGGCACGCTGGCGTAGTTAGAACCGGGTGGAGGAGGTTGATGCGAGAGCCTCCCGGAGTGGTTATAGTTTGGTTGAGATTGACCATGAGGATAATAACCACTACGAGGATGAGTAGGCTCGCCGATAAGTGGAACCCCTGCGGAGCACTGGTACGTAGGGCGCGCCCGTTGGTTGTGCGCGGCATGGAATGAGCGAGTCGTTGAGCGAGTGAACGGAATGGAGAGGTTGCCCCTGAATGAACAGAGTTGACTCGAGTGAGGCGGCCCACGAATGAGCAGATTTGGGCCGAATGAGGGGCGGCCTCGAATGAACAGAGTTGGCCGATAGACGAGTGACTGTCTGGTTGCACGGTGACTCGGTTGTAAGTGAGCCCCGAGTTGCACGAATAAGCTGGTTGGCTGGAGCGGGGACACCGAGTTATGCCAGGATGACCGGTTGGCTCCGGGTGGTGGAACGAGACCCGGTGCTTGCCGGAAACCGATTTGACACAGGCGAGAACCATAAAGTGGTTTTGGGTGATATGCAACGTTAGAGACAACGGGATACTGCGGTTGCATCGGTAAAGAAAGGTGGATTTGCCCAGGACCATAGGCCGGTCCCCGTTGATATCCCGTATGCGAGGTGAGCGGGTTGACCCGACAGGGGTTATAATATGGTCCTTGCGGATTATAGAATGGCCCTTGCGGCCATGCAGTAGCCTTGATTGGGCTGTCCTTGCGGGTCGTGCGATAGCCGAGTTGGCTGCGAGGTTGGCCTTGAAAAGGCCGTGCACTGCGGTGTTCGAGCACTGATTTGTACGGTGAAACCTTGAACATAAAGATAAGCTTCGGGAGCGGGGAAGGCGCAAAATGTCCCCATGCTCGTCAAGGCGACCCGGAAAACCATACACGGGGAGTGCGGGATCTTGTGCATAGTGCGAAAAGAAAGATCGGTAAGGATCTTGGGGGAATTTGTCCGACCCGGCGTTCGGCTATGCAAAAACAACGCAGATACTCCCTCCCAGGAGATATTCTCCGGTATAGCGATAGCTAGATAAATGTCTTCGGGGAGTTGGCTCAGAATCTAGTAGCGTGGATGCTTGAGACAACGACGCGAAAGGCGACCACACAAACGAGTGGGTCGCACGGGAAATGCAGTGACGGGCGTCGAAGGAGACACCCCGGGTGTAGTGGCGGCTAGCCTCGAAGCGAGGAGATGATATTCCCCATAGAGGCGACGAGTGAGATAATCGACCCGGAGATCCGTATCCCCGTGGCAAAGAAGGACCGGTGACCGACGATGTGGTAGCCGCTCGGACTCGTCTCCCTCAAACAATCTACGAGGGGATGCGCTGATAGTCATCGGATCCGGGAATTTCCTCACCGGAGATCACTCATGGTTGATCCCTGTCAGTTAAATCACGCGGAAAGACGGCGAGGACTAGGAGGAAAAAATAGCGACAATAAACGGTGAACCCGATGTAAGAGAAAAGGAAATCGACTCTAATCTCAATTCGGACACGGGAGGGGTCCGAAAAGGGCCGGTTGAACTCAACTTTGGTTCTCCAAAGGGTTTCTCGATGAGGACCGGTCCCCCGTCGGGAACTCGGAGACAACGAGTCTGCTCTGTGGTTCAATGAGAAGGCTCGGAAGCCTCCGAAGAATCGTCCGTGTAAGGACTACCGAGTGAGACGAAACCGAGGGTTCCGCCACCGTGACAAAAGACTAGAAGAAGAGAGCACACACACACACGGGCTGAAACGAGTTAAGACACACGATCAAACGATCACAAGCAATATCTAAATGGGTGTGTTATCGTGGGAGATATGATTTTACCACATTGGAAAATAAACAAATTCTACCGTTTCATATTTTAAGAGTCGAGAAACGATAAAAAGATGACTCTATCTCTTTCGGAAGTTGATACAAGCGTGAAAGGACAAGCGCTTGACGGTCTTTTTCAAGTTTAGGGAGTCGAGAAAAGACCAAATGACTGCTCGGAAAAAACTAGGCACAAAGGGTGTACCAAATATCCGTGAACCGCAATATACACCTTGGTTTCAAAAATGAAAACGTAAATCGACCAAGGACTTTCCGTACGTGCGGAGTAGTCTCCCCCGAATGCGTGTTCGTGTATCATTCGGGTATAGGGCGGCGGACCTCGGCTTCCTATGGATAAAGGATTGAAAACCTATAGGGGTCTCCCTTTATATACTGCGACAGTACGGGGGAGCGCAAGTCCGTACTAGCGCCTGTCTAAAGCCAACGAGCGAACGACAGCTAGCTAGGTTTAACGATCTTTAGAACACGTCTCTAGCCTAGACCTTCTAAATATGTTGCGTTAAGTTCCAATGTTGCCTTAGGTTAATTGAATAAATTTTACAGGTTGATCTTCAATTAAGTTTCAATTTCCGAGCCCTATCGTATGTAGTGTCTCCTAAATGCAAGCTATATGCCACGGTGCAACATTTCGTTCGATGAAAACTAGTTAAATGAGAGTTGAGAGCTTTTATGCAAACGAAATGAACGGAATACAAACAAGAATGTCTCTAATGCAACTAATGCAATTGCACACTTTTCATTCAAACACTAATCACTAGCAATATGGAAAAGATCACAATTTGCACTAATTCAACAAGAGCAAAAGAGATTATATATTTTTTGATTTTCAATGTTTAATGGCTAATGTGCATTGAAAACAAAAGGAACAATTTGAGAAATGATATCTAAGAGAGCGAAGCAAACAACATTCACTCAACAAAGCAAGCAACCAAATCTCTAAATCGACCCAAAGTCCTCAAAGCAAAGAAAGACTTGAAAACTTCCGATGGACCGTGTGATCTAGGTCCAAAGCAAGGCAAACGAATTCCGAATGAAAGAATGAACAATCACTCAAAAAATGCGACAAAACAATCAAAGACGGCTAAAGAGAGCGTGGAGAATCAACCAACAAGTTGACGAGACAATCAGAACACCAAAAACTCCCAATGGAGGGCTCGATTCACTAAGCCACTAGATGCCCTAGGGCTCGAATCGTGAAATCGATAGACAGGAGGCAAACAACCAAAGGATAGCGGTGAATTCCGATCAAACAAGACTCCAACACACTCGGACAATCGAGAAAAATCAAGAAGAAAAGTGCGGATCAAATGCTCGGAAAGCCAAAAAAATGAAGAAACTCAAAAAAGTCACGGGGTGTGCGACTTGTGGCCTATGAAAGCGGCGCCCGGAGGCCGATTGGCGCGAAGACAGGACAAATGCAACAAGCGCCAAGTGGCGCATTTGTCGAGTTGAAACCCGCGCGATCGAGTTCTTCAATAAAAATTAAAAAAACAAGCTACTCTGAAAATAGACCAATACAAGCTAAGCAAACCAAGAAGCTAAAATAGTGAAAGAATCCAACCAGGAAAGGTTCATCAAGCAAGGAGAAACAATCAAAGCGAACCAATCATAAGCGGGACAAGGAAGAAACCCGGACGATCCCCGACGGAGTCGCCAATTTGTTGAGGAGGTAAATCCCCTCCGCGGACGAGAGGCGATCCCTACTAGCCCGACGGGGAGTCTAGCAACAAACAAACAATGCTATGACGCAAGCTCCTAGTTACGAATGAAAGACTTGGGATAAGAGCCTACACGGGATTCCAACGCTAGATGCGAAGAAGAGATGTCCCCGATCCTTCGACCACGGCGAGATCACAATCCTTCCGCGATCTTCGCGGATGAACACCCGCACACAGAATAAACGAACAGATACAAGCATAGGAACCGCATACGTAACTAAACATCGGTCGAAAAGATGTTACTCGCATTAACATGATGGAAAAAGGAGTGGAACCATAATCATAGTCATCTATTAAAATGATAAACGAATAGAAGTTACAACCAAGTTCGACGTCGCGGCTTCCTTCGAACGGGTCTCCGGTCGTCCACGTCTCGCAAAGCTCGCGAGGAAAGGGAAACCTCTCCGAGTCTCGTAACAATGGTCTCCTCGCTTGAATGGGCCTTAAGGGAAAGAAGGGATTCTTTACGAGCACAAAGGCGCTAGGAATAGGGAGATGCAAAGCTTCGAGCCACTTCAAGACTAGCTTGCCATGGATCCGAGCAAGCTTTTATAGATGGGGAAGGAGGAGTTGGGATCCCTATTATTATGGGATTGGCCCTATCAACAAGGAAGGTTCCATAGAAGGTGGCAAAACCACTTCCCTTCCATAGAACTCCCATTTGACCAAACCTCCCAACTCAAGATAGGCAATGGTTGTGAGTTTGTTTGAACTCAACTTCCGCCATCCATATTTAAAAAAGCAGTCCTAAAATGGGTGGCGCGATTGACTGCTCTATGACGGAGCGCAGTGGCGCGACCTCTTTACGTGATTTCCACGATTGGCGCGAGCACCGGGCTGTCTACCCGCGCCAGTACAAAAAGAGCTGTTTTTCATGGATTTTGCAAGGAGAGATGTCTCAAGGGGAAATGAAGCTCATACTCGAGAGGGATGCATTGATGATGTTTTCAAGGCATGACAGTGTTCACAGGTCACATAATGGGTCCTCCATTGTGCGGGATGGGGGAATGGTAAGGACGGTGACAAATCTCTGTGTAACACTAAGGTTAATGCATGGTGAAACTCCACACACAATATTCTAAGGGGTATGTGCATGGTTACAAAGTGTAGACATAATAAGATACAATATAGCTATTATTACTTATTTACATGCACAAAAACTTAATTTCATTTTTCACTTTTCATATAAACCATATCAATACTTTGGCATATTTATTGTGGACTCAATCAAAATCCCTTTCATGGATCCTTAGAGCTCAAATATATTTTACCCCCTCGTATCATTGTAGTCCCAGTTTAGCAAACACACATATTTTCATAGACCTCCACAAATCTACAATATGCTATTATATCTAAGTATTTTGGTTTTTATCCCAAATAAAATTCATGTTATTATGATTCAAAATATAGATCATAACTTCCACCTACAAGTGTCATGGAAAAATAAGAAAAAAATAAATAAATAAACTTTCTTTTTAAAATTTAAAAATTTGATAAAGTGGATCATATTTTTCCTCATATGTCAAACATAATTTTTGTCTCATGTCACAAAAACATATAAGATCCAAAAGGTAGGATCAAGAAAACAAAATCCTAGATTCTTAACAATTAAAATAAAAAAAGACTAGAAAATTTTCCCCGTCTCTCATCAACCTAACACACATTATAAGGTATGAGTGCAAAAGATAACTAAAAACACCCTATGTAGATAATGGCCCCAATAAGATAACTAATACACATATTAGTAGCTCCACCGATAGGATCTCGAAATCCATAGAGCTCGTAAAAATACTCCAAAGGAATAAAATATATATGTTTACCCTTTTGTGTCTTAGCCAAAAATTAACTTAAATGACCTAATAAGACCACTCAATTTTAATTGAGGGAAAAACATACTAGAAGAGGAGACCCAATCCTTGAGATGGATGTCCTTAGTACTAGAGATCCTACTCTAACCATAAGAGAATTATTGGAGAGCCAACTAAATCCTTCATAGGGAATTTTATACAAATGATAGCATCAAGAGAAGCTTAATGTGACTACTATCCTCCGTCACCTCTTATATAAAGAGAGTGGAATGGAATGACCTGCCTAAAGAGTATCTTCCTCATTATTCACTCCATATTTGCATATCAAAAGAGCTAACTCCTTTAAACACACCTCACATATAAGAGGTTCATTGACCAAGGGTCATGATTCTTCTATCATTCTCTCCATTTTTTACGTCGAAAACTAGGGAAAGGCATTTATTTCCCAAAAAAACTCAAGAAATATTTTCTAGGAATTCCATATATGGAGTTCCAATACCCTAAAGGAGCTAAATAAAAATCAATCCACTTTGGAATTCTCCCCTTGATTGTAGAAATTATAGTGGAAGCCAAAGAATCCTACAAAGACTTAGAAGCTTGATCTTCAAAGGGCACAACTCATCAATGACATCATTTATAGAAGCCTAAGTAATCGAGAGAAATGTATCAACTATTGGCTCAAAAGTTAGTGCAATTATGCTCCCCCCCCTTCACCATACTCTTATTGCAAGGGTCCTTACCCTTCTTGATTCTATCTAATCCTATGGTTGAATAAATCGGAAACAAATATTTCTTTAAACCATGCCCTAAGCACATGCCTTTACATGTATGCCCAAAGTTTTTAATGGAAATCTTGGGGGGATATGACATATTTGATCTCAAAAGTGATATCTAGAGGTATGTTCTCATAATTCAAGCTTTCTTGCTCCATCATTTAGAACAATTTAACCTAAAAGATTATGGTTGATATTAATTTAAGCTAACATCTTGGGCACACAAGCACATTTCACCTCCAATGTTTCATTTACACACAACTTCAAAGAAACAAAAGAAAATCCAATGAGATGGAAATTTTATGACATTTAGAACTCAAGGGAAAAGGCATGATAACAAAACCCAAATGAAAGGTTAATTCGCCACATAAATCTAAAATTAAAACTTCCATGTCAAGGAATTATCACAAACTTTGAAGATCCAAAAAAAACATAGATTTCCATAAAAACGGTTTCTAATTTTCTAAAGTTTTCTCCCTAAAAAAAATAACTATATATATATATAATATTATATATACCCCTTCTTTTTATTTCCTTGAACTAAACTTTCTTATTCAAACTTCCTTATCCCCTTATCCACATGGGCATAAAGTGTAACTCAACTTTCTTTCCATAAAAATACCCTATCTCCACTTGTTTCCTAAAATTAAAGACACCCTTAAGAATCCATACAACTAATAAGGAAATCCTAACCTTACCCATAAAAAAGAAAATTTAATGCTTTTATTAATACTTTTTATATAAAAATCTTTCAAATCCACGATTTCCTTTATTTCTTCGATTCTTCCCTCACCTACTCATGGCACGTACCCATTCCATGACAGAGACAAATATATAGTTCACTTGGTCTCATGGATTAAGAATTAAGTTTCCCTCTTGACTCTTATTTTCTAGGAAACTTTGAAATTAATTCAATAACAATAATAATGTTTTATAGGGCTAAAAAGCATTTGTAAAGTTATAGGTTGAAATTCATAAAGTAGGACAAATTCATATTTTCTTAAACCTACGGACAAATTCATATTTGTTTAAACCTCCGTTGAGTTATAAGTTGACCGCGCGACAGACATTTGTAACAACAATCACAGGCTAATTTAGATGGTGTCTCACATCATTCAAGGTTTGATTCAAACTTCATTGAATCACAGGTTGGCCCCGTGCGACAGATACAGCGATAGGGCATAGCAGAATTTAGATGGTATCTCACATCATTCCAAGGTTTGATTCAAACCTCATTGAATCACAGGTTGACTCCGTGCAACAGATACAGACGATAGAGTTACTTTTTTCTAATACAGCGAACCAGCACATGTATATCTTTTTCTCCAGACAAAATCCTTGTGAGTGATACGCACGATGGAGATGGATGAGTGACACTGAAAAAGGAAAATAGCTCGGCTTCTGCGTAGCTGCTACTCATCTGGATCGGCGGGAAACCGATCTTCGTGCTGCTGCGCTCAGTCCAGTCCATTCGTTGTTTTCGAAGATTCATTGTTATTCATCTTACCTCATTCGCCAAATGACGTGTAGGTTTTTATGGATTTTGTCTATTTTCTTTTTATTCGTTGTCATTTTAGGGTTAAGTGTGAGATCATATCAAAGTAAAGTTGTGATACCATTTTAAAATAAAATGGTATCAGTAATTCATGGTATTCCTCTAGAGTATTGGGTCCTTTTGGGTCCTTCTATAGTATTAGGTCCTTCTAGAGTATGGTGTCTCACATCAGTTTTACAGGTGTTTCAAGGTTACGGGTTGGACGTCTGCCGCAAACCTAACATACCGTTGTCCTTTCGTCCGCATAGCAGGGATTAAGATGGTACCTCATCTTATTTAGAAGACGATATGGAGACGAGGTACGGAATTGGGTTTATCAGTGTCGACATGACTACGAACGGAACATGCATATCCTTTTTCTCAGACAAAATCCTCGTTAAAGATCCCATAACAAATAATTTGCCTACAAAATTTCATGTCGGATGTACTCAACTTTTTGTTGGGACCATGGTAAATTGGGTGACGCCCAAGATCAGCGTTGGAGTAATCTGGCCAGGGCCTAATATCAAATTTTACTTTCTTCTTATATTTATTTAACTGTTTGCAAGCAGAATATATCAAGAATATATGACTTTAAGAATTTAGAGTTTCAATATTGATACCAAATGATAGAGTAAACTAGGCCACCTATTCCTCTAACCTCATCTCAATAAACTTAACAGAAAAAAATGTTATACCTTGCTTTGATCAACTAAAATGCAATTCAACTGAAACTTCACCGGGTTAAATTTAGTGACACCAGTTAGAATATGTGAGTGGAGCTTGCTGATTCTGGTCAATTTTGACACAGATTTCGACGAACAATTCACCATTTCCGAGCTGACATTGTTGTATTTCAATTCGGGCTTCCTCTAAATGGAAGGAAAAAACATGCTCATCTAGTTGTAATTCAATTCACGCTTCCTCTAAAAGGAAGGAAAAACATACTCATCTAGTTGTATTTCAATTCACGCTTCCTCTAGATGGAAGCAAAAACAAACTCATCTACTTTCACTACGTTGCACTCTATCAAGCTTACCTAAACAATGGCGGCAGTTAACGCTGTTATGCAGACTTGGTTTATATTTACCAGTTCGAAGTCGGTTTCAAATTGGAAAAAATTTCCATCCAACAAATCAAAAAGTCATGTATATTTTATCAAATTTCACTCATTTTTTTCTTTAGATTAAAATTTATGAATTCAAATTTAATATGACATAATATAGAATTAAAAAAATAAAATCCATCTATATATTTTATTAAAATTTACAATAATTTTTTTTTAAATAAATTTATTTAAATCCAATAAAAATTTGATTAGCTCAATTATATAAATTAAATCGTTTACAATAAGCATCAAAAGCGCTTACCATGTGATACATTTCACATTGGACACAACTAGTTTTTAGTACAATATATCATGCTTAGATAAATGGCCAAGCCAAAAAGGTAAACAAAATTCTAGAAGACATGTTGAGGATGTACATTATGCATCAATAAAAGAGGTAAAGAAGAATTTTTGCCATTAATGTTGAATTTGAATACAACAATGGGTGTAGAGCCTAATGATTGTCTCCATTTTGACACTCTTCCTTACCTATTTTTCCCTCTTTTTTGACCACTATCATCAAATCAAATAAGCATTAAACTACAATTTTTTTTACATGGTAAAGTATTTAATTGTCTTGTCTTTCATATTTAATAATGTTCTTTATTATTAATTTAATATTTGTATTAGCAATATTTGAACACAATAATGAAAGAGAAGTGATACATCAACATATAAAATGTAAGAAGATCCAAATAGCCATCATATTAAGATCATAGCAACAAATGTATACAAATCCTTGAGGAAATAATCACTCAAGTCAAAGGGCAAAACAAGCCTCAAGAGAACATGTACATAGAAAATGAAGATCACTCTACACGTGAAAAATTCCCAAGGCTATGACAAACTTAGTTTTATTAGAAAATAACTCACTGGCCGAGCGGTGTCAATACACAAATATACAAATATAAGAGCCCCACACAATGTTGGGAGTGAAGATCTAGACTCCCAAACTCAATTTCAAGACAATCCGGAAAGGATTTCCGAAATATGCAAAAATGGAAAAATAGATGTGCTAGAGTTGCAACTCAAGAAACTGGATGGAGATGGTCGAAGATGATATATAATATGAACAAACCCCTCCTCCAATGGATCTTCCAAGTGAAAAGGTTGATCCTATACACCGAAGATCTCACCCTCCAGAAACACACATCGCGGATGCACACTTTGAAAATAACGCAGCTTCAAGGAGAGGAACCGTGGTGTAGGATTGGCCAAGTGCAAAGAGCTAAAAATCAGCTCAAAATTCTCCCTCACTAATCTCCCAAAGGAGGGAAGGAAAGCTCCTCCTCTAAAAAATAAGCTGCGAAAGTGGTGTTGTGAAACCTCCACCGCAACACCTCCGCTAACATAACCTGCTCTCTAAACGTAACCGTGCCGCAGAATCGAAGGAGGTAGCTTGGCCTCAAGCCCGGATGTGGAGAAATTCAAATACAAGCTCTCTCAAGAGGCCTCTCAAGAAAGGAGAAGGAATTCCTAAATAGGAATGCCTTGTGCTAGCAAAGATAGCAATCTCAACTAAACAAAGTAGAAGAAAAGCACGATAGTCTCATAGACCACAAAAATCAATAATCCATCACATGTCTTAGCATATGGCTTCCTTGCTCCTCCTTTTATACAAATGGAATCCCCCTCTCACCTTGGGTCCCACTCATTCAGGTTTCCTCCCACCAAGGAATCTTCCTTCCACTATCTCTACGTTGTCTCTCTAAAGATGATCTCCACCTCCTATCCCAACGTTGTTGACTTGGGTCTAAACTTGACCTTTTCCACAGAAAAGTCCATTTTCACACATGAGGAGATGTGAAAATCCAGCCTCCTATGATGATCCCTTTTCACACTATCACGGATTTTATTTATATTTCTGAAATTTATGGGCCTCCTTACCCATTTATTCATCTTATAAGTGAAATCGAGAAAAAATCAATAATCCAATTATGCCGTATGCAAAATGTAGGCCGGAATATTACAGATCCTCCCCTCCCAAATGTTGCTTGTCATCTGAGCAACCTGCAAGGATAGAACTAAGAAGTCTCCCCTCCTCCTACTGTAGCATCTACATATGAAAAAAATCATCCAAGGAATGAGATGTTGTCTCATAAAATGAATCTCCATATTGCCTCTCCCAAGCATGCAAGCTAGCTAAATAGTTATCATCATGAATAAGTAGAGTACTCAAGGAGGCAATAAGGTGTTCTCCGTGAGGTCCCCTTGAGGCATGGGATCTAAAATATTGGGAATCATCATTCCCATGTGGATCCTCCCATCCCCAAGCTATCATCCATACAAAATGAGTTACCTCCCAACATGGCAACTCCACGAAAATTATCCTCCACCTTTGGATCCCGTAATGTAGGGTGGGTTGAAAATATGATCATGGTAGACAAAACACCCTACCCCCATGTTGTCCTCCTCTCGCTTATGATAAGTGTAGAGCATCTGTCACGATCTTGGGCTACAATAAGGTTTCCCTCAAGTGGCAAGTTGAAGACTAGAGTCTCCAAAGATCTTTTCTCCAATGTTGTGAATCATGCTGTAGCCCAAACCATCCCATATGTGATGGATAAGAAATCACCACCATATGGCATCCAATCAATCTCATGGCCCACACTCATAAAGAAATAAGTGTTTTTTTTATGGTGGCCATACTCTCCTCCCATGCTCCCCTTAGAACATGTAATGCAAAAAGTGTGAGGAATCCTCTTCCGCAAAGGACACATCTCACCAATGTGTCTCTCCCCCAATCATGCTCCCAATAAAAATAAGAACAATAGCAACATAGGGAACCATAATGAGAACCATACTTTCTGTCATATCGTAGCAAAGGAGAGGGATAATGGTCCCTCAAATGCGACCCAATGCAGCTTTGACTCTCAACCGCAATAGAGAATGACATAATTTGTGGCTTCTCAACCACTTGCTTGCTGCCCCAATCTCCTCACAAGTTTGGAGAAAGTGTATGATGTATGGTGCACAAAAATCATGTTCTCCATAAGATATCTCCTCCTCAAGCTCCCCTCGGGAGTGGCCATCATCATCGCTCATGGCCTCAAGTAGACCATGAGGTCTAGAAGAAGAGAAGAATGCTCCTCCTTTGAGCAAAAAGTCCCTGTACATATATGGTTAAGGAATTCACATATTTATACAAATAATTATGCAAACAAAAAGTATCCTTACCATATGTTTTTCTCATGCAAATGGAGTGGCTCATATATGAATCCCCTCTCATTCTCAAAGAGAGAAAGAGGTGGTTGTGTTAACTCTTCCAAAGAGTTATGTATCTCCTCCATCTCCACATGATCCATGCATCTCATCAAATGCTGATATATCTCCCCTCTAAGCCTGTCCCAAATGTACCCCTCCATTATGGTGTGGTATGATCTCATGGAATAAGTGTGCATTTGAAAAGGAAGTCTCATGAGCTAATTGTAGTAACTTCTCCTCTTTCATCTCTTTTCGAGATCTTCTTTGATATTTTTAATAGTTTGGAAAAGAAGCTGAGAGATCTTCTCTTCCTTCATTTCTCCAAATAATGGATTCTTGCCTTTGTTTCTTTTTCACATCTTCTCTTTCTCGTGAGAAGAAGCTTCTCCTTCAAATGACTTATAATGTCTTGGATGCACAAGCGTGAGCCAAGACTATGCTCTGATACCACTATAATATCCCAAATTAGGGATGCAACAATATTTGAACACAATAATGAAAGAGAAGTGATACATCAACACATAAAAATGTAAGAAGATCCAAATAGCCATCATATTAAGATCATAATGTAGAAAATGTACTACAAAATCCTTGAGGAAATAATCACTCAAGCTAGGCAAAACAAGCTTCAAGAGAACATGTACATGAGAAAAATGAAGATCACTCACAGCATACACATAAAATGCCCAAGGATATGACAACGCAGCTTTATTAGAGATAACTGCATACTAGAAGTTTCAATACAAAAATATACAAATATGAGTGCCCACACAATGTTGGGGAGTGAAGATCTAGTACTCCCAAACTCAATTTTCAAGACAATCCGAGAAAGGATTTCTCAAATATGAAAAAAAATGGAAAAATGTCTGAGTTGGTGGAAATCCTGAGGGACCGAGTAGCAGCCTACAACTCAAGAACCGGATGGAGATGGCTGAAGATGATACATAATCTGAACAAACCTCCCTACAATGGATCTTCCAAGTGAAAGAGTTGATCCTAACTGCTCGAAGATATCACCCTCCAAACACACATTTCGCAAACCCTCACTCTGCAAATGCTACACCGAAAATAGCCGCAAATCAAAGGAGAGAGAGAGAGGATTGCACCATGAGAGAAAAGAAAAAATAGGTTGGCCAAGTACCAAGATCTGAAATTAGCTCAAAATTCTCCCTCATCGATCTCCCAAAGGAAGGATCATCTTCATCCTCTGAAATATAGCTCTTGAAGTGGTGTTGTGAAACCTCCACTACTAACCTACAACACAACACAAACCTCTAAGCCCAAAGAAACTATGTTGTAGCCGAATGAGAGTGGCTTGGCCTGCAAGCACGGATGTGGAGATTCAATACAAGCTCCCTCAAGAGGCCTCTCAAGAAAGGATAAGGAATTCCTAAACAAGAATGCCTTGTGCTAAGCGACATGCACAATCTCAACTAAACAGATTGAAGAAAGCTCACCAATAGTCTCATAAACACCCACAACATCAATAATCCACCACATGTCTTGCTATGGTTAAGTGACCGACTTGCCCTCTTTTTATACAAATGGAAGCCTCTCACCTTGGGTCCCACTCTCATTAGGGTTTCTCCCACCAATAGAATCTTCCTCTCACTATCTCTACGTTGTCTCTAAAAATGATCTCCACCTCCTATCACAGTACTGTTGACTTGGTCAAACTGCACTGACCTTGTCCACATGCAAAAGTCCCTTTTCACACATGAGGACGTGAAAATCCAGACCTCCTATGATCATCCCTTTTAAAACTATGAGGTATTTTATTTATATTTCTAAAATTTATGTTCCTCCTTACCCATTTATTCATCTCACAAAGTGAAATCGAGCAAAAATCAATATTCCAATTAGTTGTATGCTAAATTTGTAATATTGTCGGCCTCCCCTCCTCTCCCAAATATTTATTGTCCCTCAAAGTATCGTAAGGATAGAACCGAGAAGTCTCCCCTCCTCCTACTGTAGCATCCACATATATGATAAACTCCTCCAAGGAATGATGGAGATGTTTTCTATTAATGAATCTCCATATTTCCTCTCCCAAGCATGCAAGCTAGATAAATAGTTATACAGTCATGAATAAGTAGAGTACTCAAGGAGGAAATAAGGTGTTTTCCCACAGTAGGTCACTCTTGAGGCATGGGATCTAAAATGTGCTGGGAATCTCATCATTCCCATTTGGATCCTCCACATCCCCCAATCTATCATCCATACAAAATGAGTTACCTCATAACATGGAAACCCCCAGAAAATTCTCCTCCACCTTTGGCTCCCGTAATGTGGGTAGAGCTGAAAATATGTAGTCATGGTAAACAAAATAGCCTCCGCTTGTGTTGTCCTCCTCTCCACTTATGATAAGTGTAGAGTATCTTCCGACCTCGCTGCATCAGAGTCTGCCCTCAAGGATTTCCTGTAAAATATGAAAAAAATGGAAAAATGTCGAGTTGGGTGGGGCTCTAGGGACTGAGTATATCGCAACTCAAGAAGCCGAGGATGGAGATGGGCTGAAGATGATACATAATCTCCCACAGAAAAAAAACTCCCCTCCAATGGATCTTCCAAGTGAAAGGCTGCAGTCCTAACACTTAAGATCTCACCCTCCAAACACACACTACAAACCTCCACCGCAAGATGCACACTAAAAAATAACGCAGTCAAGGAGAGGAGGACTGCGCTATAGGAGAAAGAAAATAGGTTGGCAAAGTTCCAAGATCTGAAATCAGCTCAAAAGTCTCCCTCAGTTGATCTCCCAAAGGAAGGAAAAGCTTCCTCCCTCTCGAAAAATAAGCTGCGGAAGTGGTGTATGTGGAAAACCTCCACCGCAACACCCTACAAAACAACCCGACTCTAAACATAAAACTATAGTTGTGGGTTGAATGAGGGTAGCTTGGCCTCAAGCCCGGATGTGGAGAAATTCGGT
Organism: Pinus albicaulis; assembly: GCA_034641835.2. Taxonomy (NCBI): domain Eukaryota; kingdom Viridiplantae; phylum Streptophyta; class Pinopsida; order Pinales; family Pinaceae; genus Pinus; species Pinus albicaulis. The sequence goes on along the minus strand of CM076584.1, from coordinate 1,173,852,643 downwards.
ACAAGCTCCCTCAAGAGGCCTCATCAAGAAAGGGATAAGAATTCCTAAAACAGGATGTAAATGCCTTTCAGTGCGAAGTAGCACAACAATCTCAACTAAACAATTGAGGAAAATCACAATAGTCTCATAGTATTCTCAAAAATCGAAGTAATCCATCACATGTCTTGCTACTGACTGCCTATGCACCCTCTTTTTATACAAATGGAAGCCCTCTCACCTTGGGTCCCACTCATTAGGGGTTTCCTCCACCAAGGAATCTTCCTCCCACTATCTCTACGTTGTCTCTAAAATGATCTCCCTACCTCTTATCGCAAGCACCGTCGACTTGGTCAAATCTCGACTTTGTCCACATGCAAAAAGTCCCCTTTTCACACACATGAGGATGTGAAATCCAACTCCTATGATCATCCCTTTTCACTACTATGAGGTATTTTTATTTATATTTCTAAAATTTATGGGCCTCCTTACCCATTTATTCATCTCCCCAAGTGAAATCAGCAAAATCAATATTCCAATTAGTTGTATGCTAAATTTGGACTATTGCGCGTCCTCCCCTCCCAAATGTTGCTTGTTCTCAAGAAACTGTAAGGATAGAGACCGAGAAGTCTCCCCTCCTCCTACCGTAGCATCCACATATGATAAACTCCTCCAAGGAATGAGATGTTGTCTCATTAATGAATCTCCATATTGTCTCTCCCAAGCATGCGAAGCTAGATAAATAGTTATCATCATGAATAAGTAGAGTACTCAAGGAGGAAATAAGGTGTTGTCCGTAGGAGGTCCTCTCGAGGCATGGGATCTAAAATTTATTGGGAATCATCATTCCCATGTGGATCCTCCATCCCCAATCTATCATCCATACAAAATGAGTTACCTCTGCAACATGGAAACCCCCGAAAATTCTCCTCAACCTTGGCTCTCTCAATGTAGGTGAAGCTGAAAATATGATCATGGTAAACAAAATAGCCTCCCCCATGTTGTCCTCCTCTCCACTTATGATAAGTGTAGAGTATCTTCTAACGTTGGGTACGCAATAAGGTTTCCACTCAAAGATTTCCTAAAATATGCAAAAATGGGTGCAAAATGCTTCGGAGTTACAGCCTCTAGGACCCAGGTAGTACTGCAACTCAAGAAGCTCGGATGGAGATGGGCCAGAAGATGATATATAATCCGAAAAAAACTCCTCCAATGGATGTTCCAAGTGAAAGGCTAACACTAACACTTAAGATCTCACCCTCCAAACACACACTACAAACCCCTCACCCTGATGCACACTAAAAATAATGCAAGCCAAGGGGGAGAGGGACGCGCGCTCGTGGGAGAAAGAAAAATAGGTTGGCCAAGTGCCAAGATCTTAAATCAGCTCAAAAGTCTCCCTCACCGATCTCCCAAAGGAAGGGAAAAAATTCATCCCTCTCGAAAAACTAAGCTCCGAAGTGGTGTTGTGAAACCTCCACCGCTAACACCCCGCAACACAACCCCGACTTTCTAAACACAAAACTACGCCGTAGCGAAGGAGATAGCTTGGCCTCAAGCTTGGATGTGGATAAATTCGAGTACATGCTCCCTCAGAGAGGCCTCTCAAAAGAGGAGAAGGAATTCCTAAACGAGGGGAATTCCTTGTCCTAAGCATACAACAATCTCAACAAAATAGTTGACAGAAAGCACAATAGTCTCTTAGTACCACGAAATCAATAATCCATCACATGTCTTGCTATGGCCGCCTTTCCCTCCTTTTATACGAATGAGAAGCCCTCTCACCTCGGGTCCCACTCATTATGGTTTCCTCAACTAAGGAATATTCCTCCCATTATCTCTCCGTGTTGTCTCTAAAGATGATCTCACACCTCCTATCCGACGATTGTTGACTTGATCAAACTTGACCTTGTCCACATGCAAAAGTCCCTTTTCACACATGGGGGTGTGAAATCCAGGCCTCCATGATGATCCCTTTTCACACTATCAGGGGGATTTTTATTTATATTTCTGAAAATGTATGGGCCTCCTTACCCATTTAGTTCATCTCCCTAAGTGAAATCAGCAAAATCAATATTCCAATTAGTCTGTATGCTAAATTTTGGAATATTACAAACAAAGTGAGTCAACATGTTGTTGAATAGGTGGGCGAGAGTCCGAGATGATGACTCTTCATGATTTGCTTTGTCAAATAGAAAATCATGAATAGGCGATATTATGTTATTTTTGTAAGTCCAAATTAGAGCGTTGTTTTAGCTTAAATAGGCATGAAAGCCTCGAACAATTATGAGTATGGGCTTTTATAAATATTGTGCAAACAAACCTAAACAATGTGTAATTTTCGATGCTAGTGTGATGTTTTAAAGAGTGTGTTTTTCATCATTTTTAATGAAGAAGTGCCTTGAATATTTGATGTGTAGTTGGATCTGTTCTTGTAAAGCTTTGAGTACTCGTTCCGTGCTCTAGAGACTAACAATAAATTGGTAAAATTTCTTAATGAAATAGTGAGAGTTTGCTTTGGTTCTATTTTGCAAAAGTTTATTTCATTAGGAGTAAGAAAATTTTAGGGACTTAATTGTGATTTGAATGCATCAATTTCATTAGGAAACATAAGAATAAAAAGCACCCTTAGAAGTAATTTCTAAAAACTCAATCATCACATCAATAAAATGAATTAATAAAAATAGGCTTCTAGCATATATAGTGCACTTGCACTTCACAAGTTTACCAAATCCAATCGATAATTTATGTAGTAATTTAAGACCATTAAATTGAAAAATATTTTGCGCCGTTACTAGTGGATGTGTAAATATGGGAGGTTTTTTTCTTTCTAAAAAGAAAAACACAATAAAATTTGAAAAAAATGATATGCATATGGAAAGATATTCTAGAGGAAGATTTGTAGCTATGAGGTAGAAGCTTAATTCCAACAACACCACTCAACCCATCATGACCTCGTAGTGCCACACCATCCACCCAAAATCGCATACCATCCGATATGCATGCAGGACATAGACTTCATGAGGTAATCGAGATACTGAAATCCAACGTAGAAATTCATCAACTTTGTCAACCGAATCAATTGTATAAGAATAATATCCTACATCCCCAACAGAAGGATTAATTTTTCCTAACTTCAATCGGAGAACAACTTCTAGCCCAAGAACTAGAATTTCATGAAGAAGAGGAAGAAGAAACCTATTTTAATATACCATTGATAGAGGAACCGGAAGAACTAGAAGAAGAACAAAAATTTATCCAATTTTGGAACCTTACATTATTTCGAGAAGAACATACAATGGGCTCTGAAGAAGGAGAAGAAGAAGTACACAATGTAAATAATCAGAAAATTTGAGAATTGAGGAGGTGGACCTAGGGATTGGAGGTGTAGGGAAGAGGAGAGAGGAAGAGGTGGAGGAAGGGGAAGAGGGAAGAGAAGGAGAAGGAGACAAGAGGGAACCGGATCCGTCGGGGTTTCCTATCTATGACGAAGATACTACAACAACAATAGAAAAATATCTCACCCTCTATCCTTCCTAACTCCATGGATTAAGAAGTGAGGATCCCTAAAACATTTATTTTTTTGGTTAAAAGTTGTATGTCGATCTTACGACTATTTTCCCGATTCTCAAAAAATTGAAATTGTTTTCCAGCCAACTCTTAAGGATGCAACACCAAAATGATGCATGGGTTTAGTAATAAAATATATTAGAACAAGGGAAGAAATGAAAACCGCATTTGTTATCAAAATAGAAGGATTGTACTTGTGGCGCCTTTCCATAATCGTAAGTATGAATTTTTTAAAAATGATGCAAAGAGAAGATGAAAATATTGAGGATTTAATTGAAATATTTAATTATAAACTTAGAGGGATAAAATGGAAAATTTGGATGAATATAGTAAAGACTCTCTTATTAAAATCCATTAGGGATGAATGGATATATATCCTCACAACATGATGGGGGAAAATGAGATATTTCCCAGCTTATGCATTACCCGAATTTCTAAATTATGCAGTACATATTTCAAGAGGTAAGTCAAGAGTTGGAAAGATTTCAAGAGACCCTGTTATCTCTAGAATTAATAAATACGGCAAGTACAGAACAGGTTAAGTAGAGATGAAATAGGAAATTTTCTTCGATGAATTTAAACATGTACATTTTAGGGAGTCTTAGTGAAAATATATACACCTTGAAATTACAAAACAAGAAAATAGTTAAAGTGACACCTTATCTATTTTTTGTCCTAAGTGAAAAAAAAATCATGCCTTGAGAGAATGTCCCCTTTGACTTGAAAAGTGTAGAAAATTGTGTTATGTGTGCAAACTAATTACTGATAAAAAAATGTCCTTCAATACCATGTCTTAAGGTTTTTTACCAAGAGGAATTAGTTCCAAATAAAATAAATCCTCTTTGTTTTATTTCTAGATATACCATGGTAGGGATTACAAACTCAAGGGTTTTAATTCTCAAATGTATGCTTGACCTCCAGCTGTAACAATCGGACTACACCAATGCCATGGCATGCCTTGGTCTCAATCTCAACCTTGGGCACAAGGATGGAAAAATCCTTATGGAACATATTCTCAATATCACAAATATACACAACCTTATGCACACCACAACATTTTCCTTGGTCTAGTCAAATACCCCCAAACTCGAGCTTTCAAAATCCAAATCCACAACTTTCATTACCATTTCCACAATGACCAAATCAATTGTCTACTCAACCACTTATGAACCCAAATAATAAAAATTGCCACAACCCGTTTACAATATGGAGGGACAAAATTTGTAGACTTATATGATAACTCCATTAGATCTTAACAATGTTCAACTTAGATCTAGTATGAGGTATTGAAAAATAAGTCACCATCTCTTGTTATTCTTGAAAGAAAGAAAAAGATGATAATTTCTGAGGAAGAGACATCTCTTCATCGGGAATGAAAAATCCTCAAAAGAAAAATGATCTCACTCTAAGGAAGAGACATCTCTTCATCACTTCAAAAACAAAGCCAATCCTATACATGATACTCCAATAAACTCAACTCCTATTATGGACCAACCTTCGCATTTGTCTCAAAACCATCTTTCTACTAAAAGATTAAAAATTGATAAAAGGGAGTAGAAAAAACAGATCATGCTACATGATTATGATATGTTAGATGGGCTGAAGAATGGTTTGCATAAAAAATTCTTTGCATACATGCTATCAAAGGAAATTCCATTTTCTCGCCAAAGACAATTAGGGGAGTTAAGTATTAAAAGACCCGGAAGGAAAAAAAAGGAGTCAAAAGAATTTAATTAGTTGGAAAAAATTGTAAATATCATGATGTAGAGAAAAACAACAATTCATAAGTATTTGGATCCGAAGTCCCATTGTGAAAAACACATATCAATGGTATTGAAATACCAAACACACTAGTTGATCGTTGTGAAACCACTACCCAAAAATAGAAGAAAAGAGATATCAGCACGCCTTGGAAATAAGCCACTTCCCGAGGGCAACCTCCAAGATTCATTACATGAATGAACAATTCTTGGATGATACAATTTAAAAAAATCTCCTTTCTATGTAGAGAGTCCATGGAAGCTATAATGTAATCCTAGCTGGGCCACAATGTAACCCCTAGCCGACCTAACAATAATAATTTAAAGGGCACAATAATAACTAAAAATGGGGGTTACAAGGGTACAATAATAACAGTAAAGGGGGTTACATTAACAACAATGAGGGGCTATACTAGTAATATAGGGGACCTAACATGCCCCTCTCCTTCACAAAAGTGTTATCCTCAACGCTTGAGTAGCTACTGATGACTATTACTGTATAAAATTCTCATCCTCCCATGTAGTAATCTTCGGTGGGTAAGTTCTTCCACTTGATGAGATATTCTTTGAAATTGATCGATTCCATAGCTGCTGCCGATTTCTTGTTTCCGTGACCGCTTCGGAGTTCCACATGATTTTTAATGATTCCTCATCAAGTTCACGCAATATTGTTTGAACTGGAAGATTTTCACCTATAACCTTCTTTAAGCATGAAACATGGAAAACTCGATGTACTCGCGAAGAAGAAGGAAGCTCCAATTTGTATGCCATAGTACCAATCTTTTGCAACACCTTGTAAGGACCATAAAGTACTTTGGCGATAATTTATTATCCTTCTTAGCTTGCTTGAGGGACATTTGCTTACTATGGTTGTAGCCGTAAAAATACCCAATCTCCTACATCAAAACTTCTCTCACTGCGATGTTGATATGCTCTGTTGTTTCATTCGATTTTGTGCCAAATTCAAAGTTATCCTTTAAGAGTTGGAGAACTTCTTTACGATGCTCGATGCGATCTTCCACCGCTTGAACCTTCGAATTTTTCTTTCTTAAAGATGATGTGATGGATGGTGGATGATATCCATAAAGTGCCATAAATGGGTTAATTTTTGCCGCTAGTACGGAAGGACAGTGTTATACCACCATCAGATGAGAGGTAACCACTTGAGCCCATTGTGTTTTTTTATCGGATACAAAACAACAAAGATATCCTTCCAAAAATTTATTTACTATCTCGCGTGACCATTAGATTGAGGATGATAAGATGAGCTATGAGCTAATTGAGTACCCAAACAAGAAAATAACTCCGTCCAAAAATTTCAGTGAAAAATGGGATCTTTGTCACTCACAATAACTCTTGGGCTTCCATGTAGCTTTTGAATTCTATTCATAAATGTACTAGCAATTGTACTTGCTTTAAATGGATGAGATAATGCAAAAAAGTGTGCATACTTGGTAATTCTATCAACTACTCACCATGATGACACTCTTTCCTTCCGACTTAGGTAAACTCCGTGATAAAATCCATTAGAAATCTCTTCCCAACGTTGACTTGGAATGGATAAAGATTGTAGAAGTCTCGGGTCTTAATTATCTCAACTTTATTCACTGCAACCCAAACGATTCTGCACACAAACTTTTGAATATCATATTTAAGGCCCATCTCAAAAAATTCTTTCTTCACCCTATGGTAAGCTTTTAAAAAATCCTATATGTCACTCCTAAAGGAGAAGTGTGCAATTCTAGAAGAATCTTTTGTTTTTAGTTGCGAGACTCTTACAAAGATATAAGCGATATTTGTACCATAAGGAATCATTTTTCCCACTAAATGTATCGTATGTACTAAGATCTTCTTTGCCGCAACTTTTGAATGAGTGTCCGTACTATCTTTGTCCTTCTTCCATTCATCTCTTGCTTCGGTATATCCAATCCGTTGGATAATAGAAAGTGGCACTGAAAAGCAATGTTTCCACCCCTTCATTCTTTCTTGAGAGTGCATCCGCACCAACATTAAGCTTTCCTTTTTTGTAGATTAATTCAAAGTCAAAACCCAACATCTTTGTGACCCATTTTTTGCCGCTCTTCTAAAGATAGTCTTTTGTTCCAAAAGTGTTTAAGACTATCATGATTAGTTTTTACCTTGAAGTGTCCTCCCATTAGGTAAGTTCGCCATTTCTTTAGTGCATGCGATATTGCTAACATTTTCCTTCTCATAAATAGGTTTCTCGTAAATACTTTCCTTTGATTGGATGACTTTCAAAAGCAATGGGTCTTCCTTCCTTCATTAAAACAGCAGACACAATTCCATTTCCCCAGTGCATCACATTCCACTAATAAAGGTTTTTGTGAAGTCTAGCGTAGCTAAGACCGTGTACGCAGGCTACATTGCCTCTTTAAGATGTTCAAAGGCCTTAGTTGCTCCGAGAGTCCATGAAAATGCATCTTTCTTCAATAATCTTGTTAGAGGTGCTACTATTCTCCCATAATTCTTAACAAACTTGTGATAATACCACCAGTTAACCCGAGAAATCCTACGCAATTGCTTTATGGTTGTCGGGACTTTTCCCCATTCCTTAATGGCTTTAATTTTGTTAGGGTCTACTTTAACACCCTCGTGAGATACAATATGACCTAGATATTCCACCTCTTGTACTCCAAAGAAACATTTGGATAGCTTTTTGCATATAATTGTTTCTCCCGCAATATTTTGAGCACCCCGTCGCCAACACGCTCAACATGATCCTTCCAAGACCTACCGTTAAATAGTATATCATCAAAAAATACTAGCACAAATTTTCTAAGGAAGAGGGTTTGAAAAAATGGAATTCATCAACCCTTGAAATGTGGAAGAGTGCATTGGTAAGGGCCAAAAGGCATGACCAAAAATTCATAATGACCCTCATGAGTTCGAAATGTTGTTTTTGGAATATCTTCAGCCTTCATTCTAATTTTGATGGTATCCCGACGAAGATCCAACTTGGTAAAATAAATTGCTCCATGTAATTCATCCAATAATTCATCAATCACAGAATGGGAAATTTATCTTTAATGGTGAGCTTATTGAGCTCCCTCATAATCTAGACACATTTACCATGATCCATCCTTCGTGTACCACTACAAGAGCAAGAGAAAGAACTTGACTAGGTTGAATTATACCCGCCTCTAACATTTCGTAATCATACGTTCAATTTGCTGCTTTTGGGCGTATGGTGATCATCTATAAGGCCTGATGTTTGGAGGGTAACACTGTCGGACATCAAAAATTAATAGCATGATCATGAGTCGCGAATAGGTGGGAGTCCTTTGGGAGTTTCAAACACCTTTTAACGGAATGATTGTCCAAGACTTGTTGTGAGAATCCGTAGGACAGATGATTTTGATGTTGGAACTTCTAGTGAGCATAATTGTGCAATTACGCCTCGTTTTGTTTTATTTCTTTATAAGCTTTGTCATGACATTAGAGATTATTATCCTTCCCCGGCTTCCCCGCAATAATACCTTGTAATTTGACTTCCTTTCGTTTCGAAAAAAAATTTCAAGAAAAGTTCTTCGAAAATTAAAAGTTACCGATACCCCAAAGATTGTAACCATTGTACTCCACTAGTACAACACTCGGCACCTCCCATAGGAATGGAAAGCATTGGACTAGTAAATACATATTCCCCCATGGTTAGCTTGATATTATGGCATTTTCTATGAGCAATTTTATAGTTCCTCCATTTTAGGAACCATCACTTGACGATTCGGTGTCAGTGTAGGAAACAATTTAATTCCTTGGCTACCTTACAATGAATAAAATTATGGATGCTACCCGAATCAATCAACACTATTACCTTTTTTTTCTTGATATGTCCTTCTATCTTGAGAGTTTAAGGAGTGGTAATTCATCATGATGCATTACATGATATGGTCAGGATTCATTTCTTCCTCTTCTAGGTCACAGTTCTGGTGTATATCGTCTTCTTGTTCATTTTCTTCTTCCTCTTCACAATCTATGTAAAAATAATTTCTTCTCAGCACACTTATGACCTTTAGTGTATTTTCTATCACAACTATAGCAAAGCCCTTTTGCTCCTTTTTTCTTCCAATTGTTCAGTGATGTCAACCTTGTAGGTTGTGGAAATCTAGTCATGCTAGCAACACTTCCTTCTTTATATAATTGAGTGGTAGGCTTCCTTTGTCGCCATAATTTTACATTCAAATTTTCTTGCCAACCCTGAATGCCTTCTCCAATTAATCGTGTTCCAAAAACGCGAACTTCATGTTGGATGTTATCCTTTAAAGTGCCTATGAAGAGATCAATCATGTGTTCCTTTTGGAATATTAGTTACCCTTATATTCAATTTTTGGAAGTCCTCAATGTGGCCGCCCCCACTAAACCCTTTTGTTTGAGATTTATCAATTGGCTAAAGAAGGTGTTGCTCTTTGTATCCTCATAATGTGCTATCATTTTCTCGTAAAAATTGACCAAGTAGACAATTTTTTTTATAGGAGAAGAGCCATCGATACCATACCTATGCTATTTTGTTCTAAATGTGAAGTTGCAATGCGTACCTTTTGTGTGTTATGCACATTATGGAGATCAAAATATTGCTCCATGCCGTAGTATCAATGTTACGGGATCCTTTCCATCAAACTTCCTCATATCCATTTTTGGAATATGATGGTTCTTCCCTCCAACATTAGTCAGTTTATGAAATCACGATTAACATTTATTTTGTTCTCATCATGAGGGTTCTTCTACTATATTTCCGCCATTAGGAATCATTTATTGTCTTAAGCTTGTCATCAAGCCTTCCATGTATGCTTTTTAGATCATTCTTCATTTTTTTCCATGTTGTCTTTCATGTCATCCATCTTAGCCTCCATGCACCCACTTCCATGCCACATCCATCTTAGCTTCAAAAGCATTTCTTAGCTTCCACGCCTTTCTTCAAAAACCATCCATCTTAGTTTCCACGCCTTTCTTCAAAACTTCCATTTCGTTTTTGTTGTTCTTTGCGAGAGAGAAATTTGTTGCACTTGCTCTTGTAATTTTGATATGTCATGTTTCCATTCTTCATCTTCATGAGTCATAGTAGAGCCTTCTAAAGGCTTAATGGGCATTTAATTCTTTTTAGGGGCCATTTTAGAGATCCAATACTGATATCTATTCTACAATATGCCCTTGGAATCAATTCAACTTGATTATTCAAACAAGACTTATGAAAAATTCGGATACACACACCTTTTACTTGCTTTTGAGGAGCTCAATACCGAAATTGAATTATCTCTGCGTAACCAGATATTCAATATCTAAAATTAAAGCCTTGTATTAGCCCTCCGGATCTTCTTTCAAATGCCACGGAGTCCGATCTTATTTGGATTCTTCAAGACAAAGCTATTTCCAATCTCCCACCAAATGACCCAATTTTGGACTAGTTCGGTAGAATGAAATTGTACGACTTGCCACATGTCACCGTTTCGTCCTTTGGCTCTAAAATTGATAGCCAAGAAACTATAGTCCGTGCACTTGCGTCCACGTTTTACTTCGACACTTCAATCCGATGCTTAGAGAGAGATTTATGAATCTTTTCCCACGATCACCTCTTTGAGATGAAATTCTCGAGCCCGAAAAAAACACTACCTTCCACAACGGATCATATCTCCGAAAATATTGTAGAACCAAGGTCTGAAATTTTTTTGACAAGTGTCCTCGGTATTTACTGGGCTTCGTACCCCTAAAAATTTGAGATTCTGAACCTTCGTGTAAAACAATTTATACGCGCAAATTCCACAATGACGTCGTTTAGGAGCCCGAAAAAAATACCTAAATTCCATACATCATATCTCCGAAAATATTGCGAACCAAGCTCTAAAATATTTTGACAATGTTCCTCGTGATTTCGAATTCACACCCTAAAAAATTTCAGACTTTCCGAATCTTCATAGAAAATAATTTATAGCGAAAATACCACGATGACCTATTTGGAGCAGCGAAACCCTAGGGATACTAAACCTACGATACCAAAATGTCGTGAAACCGACTCTCAAAAATAGAAGAAAAGAGATATAAAGCGCCTTAGAAATAAGCCACTTAGAGGGGGGAAACCTCCAATACATTACATGAATGAACAATTCTTGGATGATACAATTTAAAAAAACCTCATTTCTATATAGGAGTCCATGGGGCCATAATGTAATCCTAGTGGGCCACAATGTAATCCTAGCCGACCTAACAATAATAATTTAAGGGGCACAATAATAACAAAATGGGGGTTACAAGGGGTACAATAATAACAATAAGGGGGTTACACTAACAACAATAAGGACTATACTAGTAATATAGGGGACCTAACATTGATCTAGGAGCGAGCTATAAACATCATGACTAAGCAAACTATGGATCAACTAAAACTTCCTAATCTCCAATATACACTAACATTATTACAATTATCAAATAGATTTGTAATTAAACATGATGGTGTGTTGAGAGGACTATTTATGTATCCTTAGATTCTTGGGAATATCCAGTTGATTTCATGATATTAACACCCAAGAATAACTTGAGAGGACATTCATTAATCTTAGGAAGACCTTGGTTATCTACAATTGATGCTTTTATCATTTTTTATATCCGGTGATATATTTATCTATGATGGAAGCTCAAAAAATAAATTCACATTATATCGACATCTCAAAAGCAATGATAGAGGTAGAAAGTGAAGAATGGATGGATGATGATAATGATATACAACCTATTTTACTATCTCGGAGGTAAGTAGAAGAATATAAAATTTTAAAATTCAATAGAAAATAATGAATCCTCTTCATATTGTGATTAGTCAAATTTTTTCAAGAACAATTGTGCCATTGAATATCTATCATCTCGACAAACGTCTTTACATTCTATGGAGGAATTTGGAAATTCTTCAATAGAAATATTTCTAGGAAAAACTTTAAATGTAAATAAAAATATGGAAGAATTTCAAAGGAGAAAATTAATAGAAATATTACAAAAATATTATTTTGCATATGCATGGGAATACACTGACATTAATGGAATTAATCTTAAAATTTTCATGCATCACATATATATTGAAGAGAATTTCATACCAATCCGGCAACCTCAAAGAAGAATGAATCCAAATTTAAGGGAAATTGTTAAAGAGGAACTACAAAAACTATTGAATGTAGAATTTCATTTTATCCAATATCAAATAGTCAATGGGTTTCAACTTTAGTAATTGTTCCTAAAAAGAATGGAAAATGGAGAGTATGCATTGATTATAGGGAAGATGAATAAGGCCACTTTGAAAGTTAAATTTCCACTTCCTTTCAAAGATCAATTTTAGACACATTAGAAGGGAAGAATTATTTCTCATTCTTGGATGGTTTTAGTGGGTATAACAAAAATCTAGGTAGCACCAAAGATCAAGACAAAACCACAGCTATATCCCTATCCATGGGGAACTCATTCTTACCGAGTGCTTCCTTTTTTGGATTATGTAATGCACCACAGCATTCCAAAGAGGAGTATTGGAGGTATTTTCTCTCGATATAATTCATGATTGCATGGAAGTGTATATGGTTGATTTTACTAAAGCTATGGAAATTCTTTTGAAGAAGCTCTTAAAAATTTGGAAAAAAAGTTCTCATAAGATGTAAGGAAGAAAAATCTTGCATTAAGTCATGAAAAAATGTTTTTATGGTGTTCTATCGAGGATTGTTTTAGGACACCTAAATTTCATGAAAATGGAATTAAGGTGGATTCATCTAAAATAGAAGTTATTTCTAAATTATCAATTCCAATTTTTCAATGAGATGTTAGGAGTTTTCTTGGTTTTACTGGATACTATAGAAGATTTATAGAAAATTTTTACAAAAGTTGCATCTCCACTCTTCAAATTGCTCACAAAATATTGTGAATTCAGCTTGGAATCTTGATTGCCAAAAATATTTTGAAACTTTGAAAGATAATATTTTTGAAGTACCCATATTGAGAGAGATCAAATTGGAAATTACCTTTTTCATATTTCAATTGATGCTTCAGACACAACTTTGGGAGATGTATTAGGACAAAAAGACTTGCCCCTATATGCCATTTACTATAAAAGTAAAAATCTGACTCCTGCAGTTAAATTATACTCTCCGTTACTAAAAATAGGTTTTTTGCTGTTGTCCATGCCATTAAAAAATTTAGACATTACACCACTAGCTATGAAACTTTCATTCATACAAACCATTTTGAAATTAGATATATAATGAATAAAATTAGTTACTAATGGAAAAGTCACAAGATGGTTATTGTTTGTTAAAGGGAATTTAATATCACTATTTTGGATCGACATGGAAAAACAAAGACACACGAGTCTAGCTGAATTTTTATCTAGAATTCAAAAATAATAATAATAATGATAAACCCTTAGAGGGATAATTTTTCCGATGAATATATTTTTTCAACATCCATTAAATCTCCATGGCTTGTGGATATTGCTAACTATTTTTCTATAGGGAAATTACCATCATATTTGTTTCCTAGAGAAAAAAAGAAAATATAATTCAAATGAGTGCATCTTATTCATGGATAAATGAAGAAATTGTACAAGACAGGGCCATATATCATAGTTTGAAGATGTGTAAGAGAAGACGAAATACATGAAATACTAAAGAGCATGTCATGATGAACCATGTGGAGGAAACTTCTTGCTAATAAAAGAAGTGCTTACAAAAGTTCTTCTCTTAGGATATTATTAGCCTTCACACTTTTTCAAGGATGCCAAGGAATATGTTAAGAGATGTGACAGCTTTCCAAAGACTCGGGGATACTTGGTCCTTCGTATGAAATGCCTCTACAAGCTCGAGCTACTCAATTAACCTTTTTGGAAAACAAGTTCTATATTTTTTTGGACCAATCAATCACACCATCAAGACAAAAGAGGTATATTCTTATGTGCACTTATATTAGTATTACTAAATGGGTAGAAGCTAGAAAGCACTTTATTTTGCTACTAAAAATTATTTAGTTTCATTTCCCTTTTTATGATATTTTTACTCGATTTGGTGTCCCAAGAGAAATTGTGACATATCCAGTACCCAATTCACATCCAAAATGAGTACGAGAAGATAGTGGAGGAATATAAAATCAAGCATCGAAAGTCTACTCCATATCATCCGCAAGCAAATGGACAAGTATAATCTACTAACAAAGTGATTCAAGAAATCCTTACCAAGAATGTACATTTTTCATAGCATGGACTAGGGTAGAAAATATTCCGAAGCTTTATGGGCATACCATACCACATGGAGAAAGCACTACATGTGACATACTCCCTATGGAAAAAATATCTTCTACGCATGCCAAAAATTTGTTAAAGGTCCTTATCAAAATAACCAAAACTTATGATGAGGAATAAAGGCCTCTCATCATTTATAGTTAGCACGCGCCGTTACGAAACAAAATGTTAAATAACGAGTTTTGTCAGTAAAAAGTAAAAATCGTTTGAGTGAAACATAAATTCCACTTGAAACTTGAAAATAAATAACTAAAGTAAAAGTAAAAAATGTCGCTAGGGACCTGATCATGAATTAACAAGAGCGTATCATAGCGAGATCGGGTGTTGGCTGTTGCTCAAACGAGGTGGCGGAACATTTGCGGACGAGCCCCAGCGATCTCGCGCGGCAAATTGCGTGCACCTCTCGTTGACTGCTCCGTGAAGGTTCCGAGCATAGCAGAAAAAATATTTCCACCTTGATAAAGGCCTCGGTGAGATCATTTTAGGCTCGCCCTCGGTAGATCTTATGTTTTATTAGATGAAGGAGGACAAACTGCGCTGAGCACTCGAGACAATTGTTCTCGCTTTCTGACCGAGCGGTTTTATCCGACAAGGCGTCCGTCCCGGTCCCTTTCTTCCCCGGATCGCAGTGCTTCATATTCTAGTAACGATCGTAGTATGGAAGGGTGGTAGGGTCCCCGACATGACCGAAATTCCCTACCATGGTGATCTCGCCTCGATAACAAAGATCAAATCGACCCCACGCCCGTACGTTAAACTGTTGTAGGAAATTTGTCCAACGAAGCACATGCGCGGCCAAATCCTTGTCAATAATATTTTGGCATTCGATGGCTCATCGCTTAAACCGCTTGCTATGCCATGTCGCTTACGCTCACTAGCTCTCATCCCTTTTCCAAGAAAGAAACATATTCGGCATGCCGGGGCTCGCTGAACAAGTCGAGATCCCTTCCCAGAAACTTCTCCCGAGATAGAGTATAGAAGATTTTATTTC
Source organism: Pinus albicaulis (assembly GCA_034641835.2). NCBI lineage: Eukaryota > Viridiplantae > Streptophyta > Pinopsida > Pinales > Pinaceae > Pinus > Pinus albicaulis. The sequence goes on along the minus strand of CM076584.1, from coordinate 1,173,837,072 downwards.
CTCGATGACTTTTAGGAACTCCCACGCGCTCACCATACTATTTGAAATGATCTCCGACCAAATAATCTTTTCTTCCTTCTCTCGAGGGTGATGTTACCTTTCGTAGCGGGTGTTGAGATCATTGATGGTCTTCTCGCCGGGTCGTCTCTTTGTCCTTCTTCTCTTGTTCAATCTCTTTCGCAAAAGGTGTCTCTATTTTTTCTCAGTATTCTCAAACGAGGAGTTTTCCAAATCGGTGATCCTCTCCGCCTCGCAGTCGGGATGCCTCGTTTTTCTAATATATCATATGGAGTTTTCACCGCGTTCAACTACTCCGAGCAACGAACTCATCTCTAGTGGGGTTGTAGTAGGCACACGATTGTGTGTCCCCAGTATGTTCTGCGGCTCCATCAACCTACTTTCAAGAGTGGCGATTGTTTTGGCCATTTTTTCTTTTTCCTCCTTCTCCTTTGCCGGTGTAAGCCAATTCCAATTTTTCTTTCTCTACTTGCGCCAGCTCGGCCGTCCGAACATGGTGGGAGGTCGGTATGCTGACCTTACTTTTTAATGACGCAACTTCCTCTCGTAATTGATCTATCATCATAGCTACCGCGTTGAGTGTCTCCGATTTCTTTTCCTTTGATCGACTCACATGAGGCCTCGTATTTGATTCACCTTGGCGTGGGAGTTTGCTCGTTAGTTTTTTTAGGGTTTCACTCGACTTTTCTTTTTTTCTCTGGTTTTCTTAGTGCAATAGTGACCCGCATTACCTCGTCCTTCGAAAATATCGCCCACCACCCTAAAACACGTATTGCATTTGTCGGGTCGGCCGTGTACTTTGGCCATGTCAATCGCATATTCTAGCACTCCCGTAACTAGTGGTACCTCGCATCGTGTCCAAGATGGCCTCGTCCATAGACAATACCAAAGTACTCTCGTGTCCACATTCATAAGAAAGTCGAAACCCCGAGTGTGATATTTCTCAACATACCCTTCCAAATTGGCTTTGTACTTATCTCGCGATCATTACGTTTCTCCGGGTCCTTTCGACCGCAAGCGAGTGAGGTATCAATGCTTCGATGGCTTTCGTGAGACTTTAGAGAAGCCTGGAGGAGGTGACAATGTCTCTCCGATACTTTGATCTCGCCCTTTGCTATCGCTTCTGGCCGTGGACATATGGTGTAAATGGTCTTGCCACCGTATCTTCTCTATAACCTCTCACCCGCTTGAGATCGTACTCTGCTGCGAAGGCGAACCCCGTCTCCGAGGGACCCACTTCTTCTTCTTCTTGGCCTTTATCGACGTCTTCTCCTTCCCCCTATGGCAGACGATGAGTCTGTCTCCATCTCCAAAATCAAAGGCTAAGTTTCAAAAGTTAGCCTCCACTCCATGAACGGTCTCGATTCATGTACATAAGGAGTGGACTTGTTCCTCTTTCTTCTCGTTTGAGATAATGTCCCGAGGATCATAGGGCAAAGTCTTCCTTGTCTTAGGTCCATGCCTTGAAACAAATTCTCAACAATTGGAAGGGTGTGTCTTGACCACAAAAACGGCCGATAAAGGATAGGGAGTCTCAGGATGAAACCCTTTCTGGGGAAAAATGGAGTTGGTCAACACTTTGAGGGTCCTGGCCGAATATACTCCAAAGCATAAACTCAAGGAAAGGTGAAACAAAACTAGTCGGTAAGGGGAAACCTACTCCATAGACCCTAATTTCGTTGTAGTTTTCGAATAGGTACCAATCCCCTTGCCTCTGGTTTTAATAGCCATGTACCGCCCTTCATTTCAGGAAAGACCCTAGGAGGCGAATCGTGGATGATAGTATAGACGATGGGCGTGAACTCATTTAGGAACCTAGAATAACCCACCCCTTAGGTATTCATGACGAATAGTTCCAATCGAAACAGTTGGGGCTGAATTGATATCGTATACCCTATCTAAGCCCAAACCTAACTATGCCGATATAAGAAAGGAAGACCATAGAACAAAACTGCTGATATCATTTAAAGATCTTGGAACTCGGTTCTAAATATTAGAAGCAAGAAAGCCAGGGATATCCAACTACCCCCTTTTGAGACATTAACCACAAGAAATAAACACATACTGAAATTTCCCCAAAACCGCCACACCTAAAAGACCGATGAGGGCAAGGATGGGCCGCACTTCCTCTTTGAAATCGCATTCAACTAAAATGTCTCCGCAACAGAAGAGACGTACTCGATTGTCGGTTATAGAAGAAATGAAGGCGTTGACGTTCCCATGGAAATTTGGTGAATCGGGAGGTTAAGGCCACTTCATTGAAACTGCATAGGTAGCCGGTGGGAAATCGTGAGGCTTGCCTAATAATTTTGGGGGAAAGAGAAAGAATCTATTCCGTGCGTAGGTAATGTGCCTTTGGCGTCATCGTAGGCCTCCCTAAGCCAAAGAATAAAATCGACCACAGTAAACCGTGGGAGTAATCCTCGATGGTATAAACCTAATACAACTACCCGATATCGATCTCTGTCTCCGACATGGCGTTTCAAAAATCTCGTGTTTTATACTCGATGGGAAAAGGGTATTGGGGATCGTCGTATTCCCGCTTGCAGTCAATAAAAGGCTCGAACTCGAGAGGGTTTCGGGTTTCTGACTCGAGGAGTCTTTGGTTCAGCTTTTCTTTGGTGTGCCCCTTCCCATGAAGGACATGTAAAAAACTTTTTAAAAAATGAAAGGAAAAAAGCAAAGGGAATATGAGGGAAGGAATACCCGTGCAAGAGGGAAATCTACTCCTAAAATGACGTGTGTGTTGATGGTAACTCGGTAGACTTTGGCACTAGCTCCCACTTAGTTTATACCGTAGCCGGAAACTCGCGAATTTTACCGCAGAAAAATACAAGAAGACTATTATCTATGACCTAGTGTTCGAGGTAAAATGAAGTGAGAGGTGGAATAAACGAGGGGAAGTGTCGTAAGGACACGATTAGTGACAAGCGGCGCATAGGGATTGGGTACACCGGGAGTAGGTGAACACCGCGTGCCTAAGCACACGGTACGAGCTTTCCGCACTCGCCTCGCCTAGAAACCTTACCTTACCTCTCTCGCATAAACCATACGATTTTTGAACACATTATTCGTAAAACGCAGTTAAATACACAACATACCGCCCCTAGGGACCGCATCTCCATCTCCGCTACGTTCGTAATTCCACACTTTGCTTCGCTACGTTGCCTTTACCTTGGTCCACCCCGTGGCACCACCATAACTCCAAGCAGGGGTATGGGCCTATTCCCTCTCCCACTTCTTGACCCCGCAGAAATCCCATATGGGGGAGCTCCTCACTTGCATATTATGGTTTCAAGTAAGCCTTTTAATTATTTCGCTTTATATTATGTGTACCATACCTTTGCGCCTTTTGCATTACCATTACCCTTTTTTCTTTATATTTTGACCCTTCTCATACATATGTTTCGTTTCAAGCATGATACTTGTCTCATCATCATTTCCCCTTAATCGACCTTAAATGTTTCACCGTCAGCCATAAAAATTCAACACATTTCTATCCAAAGGTTAATTCAAAAAAATGAATGGTGTTAACTAATGATCAACATCAAGTTCCACTCGGGGATGCAATGCTCATTCCCGAGCGTGTCGAGAACTTCGTACCACCTTTTTATCTTCTCGGGGACCCCATTTCTCGGCCTCTTTCAAATTTCCTCTTCATGATCCATCGTGACACGCATTATTCAAGCAAAGATGAAAACGAAACTAATATACAATAAATATACATCGTGATCTCTCGTCCGACTCGTAACCGGAAATAAGGCTTAAGAAATCGACCACGACAGAGCGTCGAGCACATCTCCTCGTAAATTTTCCACTCGAAAGTATTGTTGCCTCCTTTTTCAACAATTTAAAGGGGCCGAACCGAGGGGGTCGGAATTTACCGTGTTTACCCTTATCAGCCCTTCGAATGTCCCATCTGAGCACTAAATCCCCAATATGTAATTTTCTGTCTTTGGCATGTTGATCGAAAAGGTATTTCATTTTCTCCTGGTATTCAACTAGCCTCTGACTCACCTGGTTCCGCGTTTCTTCTAGCTCCACGAGCTGGTTGATTCTCCTGGTTACATCATCCAGTTCTTCATGACTTTCTTGCATGAATCGAGCCACTGGTAATGCTAGCTGTACAGGGAGAACTGCTGCCCTCCCATATAATAGTTCGCATGGGGACTTCCTGGTTGCTCTCTTGCTGGTAATCCTGTTAGCCCATAGAGCGAATTTTAACTAGGAATCCCAATTCTTTTGATTTGCATTTATAGCCTTCTTCAGTGCCCTCACCAATGTTTTATTTGATGACTCTGCTAAGTCGTTTCCCTGTGGGTAATAGGCTGTAGAGTGACCTAGTGAATTTTTGTACTATTGGCAGAAGCTGACAAAATTTTCAGATTTAAAGGCCTGTGCATTATCGGTCACAATCTTGGCAGGGCAACCAAATCTGGATATGATGTTTTCTTCTATGAATTTCATCACCACGGTGTCTGTTGCGTTCCTGGCGGGTATAGCTTCTAGCCACTTTGTGAAATAATCCACTTATGCTGACCGCTGGATGGGGGGTTTATTTCTTCGATGAAGTCAATTCCCCACTGCTGGAATGGTTCATCTATATGGACAGGGATCATGGGAAGAGGTGCTAGATTTTGTCTCTCGGCAAACCTTTGGCACTTCTCACAAGCTCTAACCCGGGTAAACACATCTCCAAATAGTTTGGGCCAGAAGAAACCAGCCTTTAGGATTTTGTGAGCAGTAGCCCTCCAACTATAATGGCCCCCACATATTCCTTCATGAAACTCAGCCATTATACCCTCTACCTCTTCCTCTGCCAGGCATAGGAGCAGGATGCCTGAGGGGTCCCTCCAATACAGATGGCCGTTTTCAACCATGTACTTCTGTGACTTCAACCTCAGTGTTCTGTATTTAGCTTTTTCACAGCTGGGTGGGCAACTTAGTGTTAGAAGATATTCCACTATTTCCTTGTACCACTGGCTGGTGAGGTACTTCATATGTGTCTTCTGGGAAGCTATCTCTACTCCCTATGGTTCTTCTTTCCCTTCAGATGCCTCGTTTTCCACCATGGACAGATTTATACCCAGAGCCTGGCAATTTGACTCAGACAAGATTTTGGCTAACCCTTGTCCCTTGATTAGTTTAGTAGGGCAGATTTCCAACTCATACTCCTATATTTTGGCTATCCATTTCCCTCTTTTTCCTTCACTATCTCCCTGGACAAAGATATATTTGACAGCTGTTGTGGGCACAAATGCGGTGACGTGGGACTGAAGGACATACATACGAAAGGATTTGAGGGATTTCACCAGAGCATATGCCTGCTTTTCCAGTATGTTATATTTCAGCTCAGCATCGCGAAGTACCTGACTGAAAAAGGCAATAGGCTGCTCATACCCATCTTCATTTTTCTACAACAGAACTCCTGCTATTGTGTGAGGTGATGCAAAGGAAAAGATCATAAAAGGTTTGGAATAGTCTGGCCCGGCTAACACAGGGGCTTCAACGAATGCATTTTTAATCCTGGCAAAAGCTTCTCGTGATTCTTGTGACCACTTAACCTCATTATTCTTCTTTACCATGTCAGTAATATGCCTAACTATCTCAACATAGTTAGGGATGAATCTCCTCAGGAAATTTATACGACCTAGGAACACTGGAACTTCCTTTTTATTTATGGGGAGGGAAATTCCATTTATGACTTCTACTCTCTTAGGATCTATCTTTACTCCATATTTGGTTACAATGTGTCCTAAGAGCTTGCCCTCTTCTAGTGCAAACAGAGACTTCTGCGGATTTAGGGAGAGGCCATACTTTCTGCACTTCTCGATGGTACTGCGCAGGTGTTCAATGTGCTCTGCATCATCTTTTGAGAACACAGTAATGTCGTCCAAATATACCACCACAAACTTATCTTGCTCTCTGATAAAAGCAATGTCCATGGCCCTCTGAAAGGTGGCCCTTGCATTAATCAACCCAAAAGGCATCCTGGCATACATAAATGTTCCCCACGGAGTGGTAAAGGCAGTCTTATTTTGATCTTCTGGTTGTACGACCACCTGATTGTACCTAGAGAAACCATCCATCATCGACATTGGAGACGCTCCTACCACTTTTTGCAGGATGTGGTCCATCTTCGACAGTGGATAGTTATCTTTTAAGGATGCTCTGTTCAGATTCCTAAAATCAACACATAGCCTTATTTCTCCATTCTACTTCCATACACGGACTAAATTTGCTACCCACTCAGAATATCTCAAAGGTGCAATGATTTTGGCCTTCAGTAATTTCTTAATTTTTTTCTCAATAGAGGGCAGCAACAGGGGATTTATCTGTCTAAGCTTCTGCTTATGTGGTTTTGCATCTTCCTTTAGTGGAATTTTGTGTTGCATAATGCTGATATAAAAAGTTTTTAGGTCTTGATAATACCATGCAAACACATCTTTATAGGACTAAAATAACTTCTGGTAAAGCTGCTTATACTCTTCCGGGACCTTCTTGGATAGCTTCACGATCTTGGGGTCAGCCTCAGTGCCAAGATTCAGATCTTCTACCTGATTCTCCTCCACAACTTTGTTCGGCTGTAAGGGAACATCATTCTTGTTAAACAACCTTTCTAAGGGCACTAATCCTCGGGGAATGGCATTCCCTTTCAACTGCAAAAATTTGTGGCCAGCTACCTTTTCTTCCCACTTATCTCCTGGAGTATCTTCTGTCTCCTCTTCACAACTATCAATCTCCATGTTGGAGAATTCCCCAATTGTTTCCAAAAATCTCTTCACTTGCTCTTCATCTTCAAATACTTTCCAGTGTTTGATATTGTCTGGGATTGATGGCCGATAACGTACCTCAATTTTATACCTCAAGAGGGGATTCTGAGGTGGACGAAAAGTACTGGCAGCCACTACAAGGGAGTCTGCCATTCTATTTTGCTTCCGGGGCATGAACTGGATATTAAAGGCTAAGAAGAAATTCTCCACCAGATCCCAAACTTCATTCCTATAAGCCCTTAGCCTAGGATGTTTAGCTTGGCACTGATCCCTCACCTGTCTGACTACCAGTTCTGAATCTCCCAGAACTTTTAGAATTTGTATGTTCATACTCCTGGTTGTCTGCAGCCCCAGTAGAAGTGCTTCATACTCAGCCACATTATTTGTGGCTTCATACTCCAGCTTGAAAGATAAAGGGACCCATTGGCCTGTAGGAGAAATCAATAACTCCCCAGCCCCATTACCTTCCCTGGAGTTAGCCCCATCAAAATGAAGTGTCTAGATTTCTAATTCAGGACTCTCTATGGACTGCTCTATCTTGATCTAGAAAAATGATGATTCATGTGCGTACTCCTGATCTTCCTCCAGCATTAAACATGAGAAATCTCCCTCCCTGCTATAAACTAGAGAATTAACTGAATCATCTGCCTTGGTAACTGTCTTGACAAATCTGGTTTCCCGATACAGCCTCCTCTCTTGACCACCAAATACAGGGATAGTGGCATAGGTTAGGTCCAACTTGATCGATCCCCCAATTTTGGTCCCCCAAGATCTTGACAGTAGCATGCTAAAGCAAGCTGGAATGTTAGCCACCACTATATCCATCACTACAATTTTTTCTAGGATCTGAGCCAGCTTGGCCACTAAGTCCTTTATCATGCCCAGGAACTTAACTCTTTTGGAGTCGAATGAGTAAAGGTCTTTGTATGGGTGGGTGATTTTTAGTCCTAGTTGTTCCATGACCGAAAGGGGTAAAATATTATGAGAGGCTCCCGAATCTAACATACAATTGTGTAGCAGCAGGTCATGTATTACTAAAGACACATAAAATGGAGGAGTAGCAGCATCTAATTCTTCGACATGTGGGCCAAAAACAACCATAGGCCTTTCTTCCTGCAGGTTTAGACTGTCTGGAATGTTTATTACTTCTGGAGGGAGCATAAAGGACGTGACCTGGGACTGATATGCAGGTTGTTTTAACAACTCGGTCAAGGGAACTGGGATTTTGACCTTCTCAAGCTCCTTCTGTAAGCTGAAGGTAGAAGAGGACTTATCTACTTACACCTATTTTGGTTCTTTATCTTTAGAGTCTTTGTTCAGGGGGGAAGGTTTGACTTCTTTAAAGATTGGCTTGACACTAGGGGGTGTAGCCACTTGCGAAGATGAAGGAATTTGATTAGCAGACTGTAAGGATTGGTTAAGGGGCCTCTTACCTTTGTCTGGGGTCTTTTGAGATGTTGCCTCCTTCTGAGCAGGTGCCTCTTCTTGAAGTGTGTCCTCCTCCTGGTCCTGAGTGCGAGTTCTCTTCCTGGAAGATCTGAGGTCATATCTTCTCTTGAATTGAGCTTGCATGAAATCGACGAACTGCTTGCAGTATTCATCAATCTCAGGATCTTCAGTGTCTTCATTAACTTTCCCTTCTGTGTGTGCCTGCACCTCCAATTCGTCACTTTCATGTAAAGGACATTCAACTTCATCACTGTTTGAGAAAGCAAGGTATGCCTCCTCTTGCTCATAAGTAGTGTCTTCAGTAGGGCCCTCTACTTTCCCTTCCAAGTATAGGGGGTGTGGTACCTGATCTTGTTGCTCCTTCTGTCCCCTTTGCAGTATCTGCAAGGGTGGATTTATGTATTGAGGGTTAAAGCCTCTGTTTGGAGCATTTTGGAAATTCTTGGAGGATGAATTCTTTGCCTCCATTTCTAGCTTCACCAACTTGCTTGAGAGATTCTTGATCATCTTTTTCATCTCCTCAATCCTGTCATTAGCTGAATCTATATCTTGGCTCGAGGTGGATACCTCTTCCTTTCCCCTTCTTCTCGTATCCTGCTCAGATCTTCCCTTGGATTTACCAGTGGTGGAAAATTTTGCCTCAAGTTCCAGTGCATCTATCTGAGCATCATCTAGAGTGGTTGGCTTTCTTTCTCTCAGAGAGAAGTCGAATTCTAAGTCAAAGGCTGCCACAAACATAACCTTGGCAGTGGTCTGGTGCGGTTTCATTTCTGCGGGAAGGCTCAGGTAAAACTTGTTGAATCTCTTAATAAACTCGGCCACCCCTTCATTGTGCCTTTTCTTGAGTGTATTAAACTTAGTCAGACAATGTCCATGGTCATTCTTCTCTCCCCATTTCTTGATAAAAGTGTCTTCCATTTCTTCCCACGTGTTTATAGAACGGTCTCCCAGTGTCTTGAACCATTTTCTGGCTTCACCATCAAGGGATTGCACAAATAGTCTTAGGACTACGTTAAGATGTTCTACATTGAAATTTTCCGCAAAGGAGAAGAAGACCTCAAGGTGATTTTGAGCTTCGATCTCGTTCTCTCCATTGAAACGAGGCAGGATCTTTAGATAGTCCTGTGGCAGGTCATTCAGCACTTGAGGTAATGCCAGGGGGGCATATTTATTCAGCAAGAAGCTCAGAACATTTGCCATTGGAGGAGGAGGTGGAGGTAACAAAAGAATTTGATGTGTAAGCGGAGGAGGAGGTGGAAGTGAGGTATGAATGACAATGGGAATGTATTGGACAGCAACTTGGGGTGATGATGAAAAAGGCGGAGTATTAACAACATATATCTTAGTGACTTCTTTTACTTCTTCAGCCTCTGGAGTGGGGTGGAGTATGTAACGAGTGGTGTCTATTGACTCGGCCTCGTCCTTAACTTGGATGTTTCCAGGAGGTAAACTGTCTGAGTGGTAACCGGTTTCTCCCACAGCGGAGTCAGAATCTTGTACTTGGGCCACTTGGGAAGAGGAGGAAGAAAATTCTTCTAGAGAGAATTGTGGGATCTCATTATGGATAAATTTTCTCTCCCTCCGATTTCTTCTATGTAAGATTCTCTCTGGGTCAGAAACAGAGGGTGTCTTTGGCTGAGACGTATCTGACCTAAGGTGTGGCTTCCGAGGAGCCAGGAATGCAAATAGATTTATCTGAAAAACGAATGTGGAGTCGCCAAGGTGAGGGATATACAACTCTAAACTCTACATGCTCACCTAATTGAAGAGTGAATAAGGATTTGTCGAGGCCCAGGGATTTCAAGTTTTCTCAACTTCGGTCCCCGGTAACGACGCCAAAAAGACGTTGTCAATCCTAGAGACAGCCTTGAGTTGTGAAATACTAGTGCCTAGGAAATCTTATATAGCATGGAGAAAAATGATATGACAGGGGTAATTAGTAAGGCAAAGCTCCATGTTTTTTCTTGTAACACGAAAAATTATCTTGAACGGGACCAAAACTTTCAGAATCTTGATACAGAGAAAACAATACTGCAGAGGCAAGATGTGAAACTCTAACACGAATGGTATCAGAAAATTCAAAGGCAGCTCACTACAAAGAGGGCTGGATTCTAAATACTTCACAGAGATGAATGATCATAAAGTGTCTACTGTATTCGTAGAATAAAGAGGATACTAACTGTTGTTGAGACAATATCCAGAAATATATACCAGCATGTAGTGGGCTTATGCAATTAAGAATCCACACATGATAACATCATTTGTAAATAATATCTCATAGCAGCTAATATAGCAGAAATACGGGTGAATTGAAAACGAGACAGCATATCACACCTGAGCCATATCTAAAGTGCCGAAAATCTTATGACATAAGTATCAACAAGGATAAATTTATATCAGAAACAGTGGGCTACTCGCATTCCAGAATGTGATACAAGATAAATGGATATAAATGAAATGAATGGCTAAGCTACAACACATAGGAGAGAATTACACATTGTAAAGCACCAAGACCAGAATCCATCATTAGAGATAAAACTACTTCTCATTGAGACCCAACGAGCTCTTCACATTTGTATTAAAGCTTTCACAAAAATGCATACAAGAAATTCTTCTACAGTCAATTCTTCAGAAAATTTGGAACCTGTTTTTCTCTTCTGATTTTGCTTATATAGACACATCCATACATGAGCGAGAAGATATTTTCTGAAAAATATCTTCTTCGCATGCCAAAAATTTGTTAAAGGTCCTTATCAAAATGATCAAAACTTATGACAAGGAATGCAGACCTCTCGTCATTTGCGGTTAGGCACTAGGCCATTTTGAAACAAAATTTTAAACCAACGTCTGGGCTGAAAGTAAAAGACTGAGGTGAAATATAAATTCCACCCAAAACTTAAAAATAACTAACTGAAGTAAAATTAAAAAGGCCGCTTAGGCCGAATCATGAATTAACAGTGTTTCATGGACGAGAAGGGGTCGAGGCTGTTGCTGACACAAGTGGCGGAACATTTGCGGACGAGCTGGCGATCTGACTGGTGAATTGAGTGCATCTCTGCTGGCTGTATGTTGATGGTTCGGGCATCGCTGCGAATCCTTCCACCTTGATATAGGCCTCTGTGAGGGCATTGAAACTTGCCTTGGTGGGGAGCTTGTGCTTTATAAGATGAAGGAGGACGAATTCTCGGCGGAGGGATGAAACAATCATCTCAGCCTTTAACCGAGCGGTTTTATCCAACAGGATGTTCGTTCAGTCTCTTTCTTTTTGGAAGCATGTCTTATATTTTGTTAATGGACGTAGCACGGAAGGAGTGGTTGGGTCCCAACAAGATGGAATCCCAACTGTTGTAATCTCGTCCCACACTACATCGAACCGATCCACGCTTGCTACCACTTGTTGCAGGGCTCTTGAAGAAATAACTCGGGCCGCCTCTTTGTTCATGATTTTCTGACATTCAAAGGCCTCCATGAACTGACTTGGTATGCCATGCTTTTCCACCTCATCAGACTCCAACTCTTTCAAGAACGAAATGTAGCTTCTGGCGTGTTGGGTTCTACCGGACAAGTTGAGGTCCGCCTCCTGCAATTTCCTGTTGAGATAAAGTACCGCAGATTTGGTTTCCCCCATCAGTTTTAGGAAACCCCACTGTTCTGTCACCACCGAGATTACTTCTGACCAGATTATACCTCTCGCCTCATTGAGGGTGATATTTCCCTTCAGGCGGCTGTTGAGGTCGGTGATAGTTTTCTGCTGGTCGGCTCTTGTCTTCTTTTCCTGCTCTATCTCTTTCTGCAGTGTCTCTATTTTCCTGGTATTCTCAGCCAAGGAGTTTTCCAAATCAGTGATCCTCTGCCTCGCGGTGGATACCTACTTTTCTAATATATCATTTGTAGCTTTCGCTGCGTTCAGCTGCTCTGACAACGAACTTGTCTCTGGTGGGGTTGTAGCAGGCGCATAGCTGTGCGTGTCCAGGGTGTTCTGGAGCTCCGTTAACCTACTCTGAAGAGTGGCGATTGTTTCGGCCATTTTTTCTTTGTCATCCTCCTTCGCCAGAGTGTCAGCCAATTCCACATTTTCTTTTTCTGCTTTCGCCAATTCGGCCGTCTGAACATGGTGGGAGGCCCGTATGCTAACCTTACTTTTCAAAGACATGACCTCCTTTTGCAATTGCTCTATCAAATAACGCTGCGGGTTTGATTCTCCAGTCTTTTTTCCTTTGATTGACTCCCGGAGGCCACGTATTTGATTTTCCAGGGCGCGGGAGTTTTCTTGTTCATTCTTGAGGGTTTCCCTCACCTGTTCATGCTTTTTATCCCATTTTCTCAATGCAATGGTGACCCGCATTACCTCGTCCTTCAACATATCACCCACGACCTGAAACAAGTTGCATTTGTCGGGTGCTAGTACTTTGGCCATATCAATCGCATGTTCTAGTACCCTGTAACTAGTGGTACCGGTATCAGGGTCCAAGATGGCCTCGACCATAGACAATACTAGGTGCTCCATGTCCGCATTCATAGAATTCGAGACCCTGGTGTGATATTTCTCGACATACCCTCCCAACTCGGCTTTGTACTTATCCCTGATCATTCTGTTTCTCTGGGCCCTTTCAACTGTAGCTGGTGAAGTATAATCTCTAATGGCCTGTGAGACTTCAGAGAAGTTAGAGGAGGTAACACTGTCTCTCAATACTTTGATCCCTGCCTTGCTACTGTCAGGCTGGCCATATGGTGCAAACGGCTCAAGTAGTTGTTCTTCTCCTATGACTTCTGCCTCGCTGAAGGCTGTTTTCTGCTTTTTGCGGAGGGGAGAACCTGCTCCTGAGGGACCTAATTCTTCTTCGCCTTGGCCTTTATTGACATCTTCTCCTTCCCCTGTAGCAGATGAATCTGTCTCCATCTGCGAAATCAAAGGCCAAGTTTCTAAGGTTAGCCCTCCACTCTATAAACGGCCTTGATTCATGTGCATAAGGAGTGGACTTGTTCCTCTTTCTTCTGTTTGAGATAATTTCCTGAGGATCATAGGGCCAAGCCTTTCCCTGTCTTAGGTCCATGCCTTGCAACAACTTCTCAACGATGGGAAGGGCATGTCTTGAATTCACAACAAACGGGCCGATTGTGATAGGGAGTCTCAGGATGAAACCCTTCTTTGCAGGGACAAAGTGGAGTTGGTTTTCCTTGAGGGTCTGTCGAATATACTCTAGGGCATAAACTCGTCAAACAGGAAACACACGCAACTGGTAAGGGGAAACCTCGGCCCCATAGACTCGAATTTCAGTGTAATTGTCAAATAGATACCAATCCCCAGTGCTCTGGGATTTACCGGCTTGCAGCCAGCTCTTCATTTCAGGAAAAACCCTAGGAGAGGGTGAATCATGGATGATAGTATAGGAAAAGGATATAAAATCATTTAGGAACCTGGAATAACCCTCCCCCTTTGGCAATTGGCGTACAGAACAGTTCCAGTCGAAAACTAGTCAGGGTTGGGAATTCTCCTCATATACCCTATCTAAACCCAAACCCTCAAACTTATCAACGTGCTGATACAGGAAAAGGTCGAAGACCATCGAGAAAAAGCGGAAGTGACCATTTTCTGAAAGCTTTTGGAACTGGGTCTGAATGTTAGCAGCAAGAAAACCAGGGATATCCAGAACTACCCCCTTTTGAGACATTAGCCACAAGAAATAAACACATACCCTGGAAAATTTCCCCCAAACCACCTACACCTAAAAGACCAGCGATGAGGGAAAGGATGGGTTGCACTTCTTCTGTGAATAGATTCAACGGGAAAGGTTCTGCGGCAGGAAGAGACGTAGCCTGATTTCTGGTGATAGAAGAAATGAAGGCGTTTTGATGCTCCCATGGAAATTTGGTGAACTGGGAGGTTAAGGCCACTTCATTGAAACTGGTATAGGTGGCGCTGGTGGGAAAGCAGAGGGCTTGCCTGATAATGTCGGGGGAAAGAAAAAAAATATTATTCCCCTGTGCAGAGGTGAATGTGCCTTGGCGCTAATCATAGGCCTCTTTAAGCCAACAAATAAAATCGACCACAGGGTAGACTTGGGGAGTAATCTGATGGTATAAACCTGATACAACTACCCGATATCGATCTCTATTGTCGATATGATGCCTAAAAAGCTGGGGTTTTATACTACTGATGTGAAAAGGGTATTTGGGGTCACAGATTCCCGCTTGCAGGTCAATAAAAAGCTCGAACCCGGGAGGGTTTCTAGTTTCTCGGACCTGAGGAGTCTCTGGTTCAGTTTTCTTAGGTGTGCCCCTTCCCATGACTGACATACAAAACTTTTAAAAATGAAAGAAAAGCAGAGGGAATGTGAGGGACAGAATACCTGTGTAGCAGGGAAATCTACTCGGGAAAACTACGCAGGGGTGTTGATAGTGACTGGGTAGACTTTGGCACTGGCTCCCACTTAGTTTATACCGTAGCTGGAAAACCTGCGAATTTTACTGCAGTAAAATACAGAATGACTGTTATCTATGGCTAAGTGTTCTAAGGTAAAAAAGTGGATAGGTGGAATAAACGAGGGGAAGTGTCGTAAGGTCACTGACAGTGGAGCACACGGCACATAGGGATTGGGGTGTCAGCTGGAAGCAGGTGAACACCGCATGCCGGTTTAATTCTGGTACGTGCCTCAGTACCAGTTAGCCTAGAAACTTACCTTACCTCTTTTGCTGCATAAACCATACGATCCTTGAAACACATTGTTCGCAAAACAGGGTTAAATACACAGCATGCCAATATCTAGAGCCTGCTTCCCGTTTTTCCACGTCACCGTGATTCCGCGCTTTGCTCTGCCACGTCGCTCTTCATCTCAAGCCCACCCCGCGGCACGTCACTGTAATTCCGCGGGGGTATGTGTATCTTCCCTCTTTTCCTTCTTGACCCCCACAGAAATCCCACATGAAGGATTTCCTCACATGCATCTTATGGACGCGGCCTGTTTTTTAATAATTTTTGTTGTTGCGTCTTTTGCACCATGTCTTTTCCCTTTTCGCACTACCTTTCCTCTTTTGCTTTCTATTTTAACCCTTTTCATACACATGTTTCCTTTTAAGTGTGATACTAGCCTCATCATCCTTTCCCTTTAATCGGTCCTTTGAATGCTTCCGCCATCATCCAATCATTCAATACATGTCTATCTAAAGGTTAATTCGGAAGAATGACTAATGTTAATTTATGATCAACAGAGGGTAAGCTTTTAATCATTATACTTTATGTTGATGATTTAATACTAACAAGTGATGAGCAGTTGATACACTCATGCAAGGCATATCTTGCAAAGGATTTTGAGATGAAGGATTTGGGCCTCCTTCATTATTTCCTTGGATTGGAAATATGGCAGCAGGAAGGTGAACTATTTGTGTCTCAAGGCAAGTATGCCTGGGAGATATTGGGGAAGTTTCACATGCAAGGTTGCAAGCCTATCGACACTCCTTTTCCAATTAATTGGAAGAAAGAGGATGCTACATCGGCAGAGGTAGTGGATGCCACTGTTTATCGACAGTTGGTGGGTTCGCTCATGTATTTAGTCAATACAAGATCGAACATATGCTATGCGGTGAACCAGCTTTCACAAGAGATGGTTAAGCCTACCAAGCTCTTTTGGAAGGCAGGCAAGCATGTTTTGAGATATCTCAGGGGCACATCTAAGTATGGTTTATGGTATATACAGACGGATGAGGTGAAGTTGCATGGCTTCACGGATGCAGATTGGGCAGGAAGCCCAACAGATAGAAAGAGCACACCAGGAGGGATTTTCAGTATCGGATCTACGACAGTTTCTTGGTACAGCATGAAACAAAGATCTGTGGCACTTAGTTCAGCTGAAGTGGAATACATGGCAGCAAGTCAAGCTACATGTGAGGTTATCTGGATGAGGAAGATTTTGGTTGGTTTGTTCGGTTCACATCTAGATCCCACAGTGATACATTGTGATAATCATAGTTGCATTAAACTCTCAGTTAATCCTGTGTTTTATGATAGATCTAAACATATTGATATCCGGTATCATCATATCAGAGATTGTGTGCAATGGAAGATCATGTTGCTTTAGTACATTCCTACGGAGGATCAGGATGTAGATATTCTGACGAAGGCACTCACCAGGAGCAAATTCAAATACCATAGAGGCAGGATCAGGGTGAAGGATAATCCCTATCTTGTTGAGAGGGAGTGTTGAGATTCAACAAGATGATGAGCTTAGTGAAAAGAGTCGCCTTCACTAAGTGGGCCCGTAGGCTATTTTTGGCACAAGTCTATTTTTAGACTATGTCTATTTTTAGACATGATGATCATATTTCACAAGTTGCAGGATGCTATTTGTGGATGGTTGGTCAAGTTGGAAAAATAGATGAAATTCTATTTTTAGAATATTGGGCGAAGGCTATTTATAGATCGCTGATCTAAAGATAGATGCATGTTGATTATTATTAGCTCTTAATAATAATCAGACACTAAACAACAACTTATTCTCTTGGAGCACTTCAGTTTAGTGCACAGATGTGGCACATCAGTGGACTGAGGGAATTACATAATTCCCAAGGGTTTACTGGAGCTAATGCATGGAGGACTCAATTTGAACTCAAGTGGCAGAGTTATGACACAGTTGGAAGAAGTAGTTATGGAGTTGTATTTAGTTTAACTCAGTTAGACTCAGTTGAGCTAGTTGTATCTAGTCTAACTGAATGATACACTAGTGAGAGTGGAGTGAATTAATTAGTTAATTAATTCAAAAACAATAACTCATTAATCAACTGAACAATACAACAGTTAACTACAGTGCATGGCAATTTCAGTGGAGACCCAGTGGAGAGATAGGTGAAATGGAAAGATGGACTATTTGTTGTGACTATAGTGATGCATTGATTGCATCACACACACATTGGAGTTGCCAATGAGGATTGCGCAGTCAAGGCAAGATTAATTCGAATTCATTCAGAGCTATTCTTCAACAGGTATTGCGCGGTGGAGGTAGGCTAGCAGGAGGCAAATATCGGTGCATTGATTTGCAAGATTGGTCATGATTAGTGTATGACGATTGTACTGTACTGAGAGCTTGATAAGCTTTGTATGAGATTTTCATATGATTCCATGATACATAATATATAGTTGGGGTTTTCAGCTTCAATATTTCCCGGTTAAAAAACTGTGTTATGTGCGATTGATTATTTTTGTTTATGCTTCACATGTGTGTGCAATTTATTTTTCTGCAAAAGATTAACAAGTGGAATTGATTCAGTATTTTGCATAAAGTTAAATAGTGTGAGATTAGGTGAATCAAGGAAATATGCATTCTTAGTGCATATAATTTCTACAATGTGTCCTGGTGAAGTATCAAGTCACAAAAAAATAACAGATACCCATTTGAGGGCTCGGTGAGAGCTTTCCAATGGTATAGATGGTTCGTCCAACTGAGCTACGGTTTGGCTGCAACAGACGAAAGAAAAATCAAGGGTTTCTCTTTTAATAATGCATTTTCCCTCCAAATTCACTCATTTGCAGTTTTATTTGTGGTGAATGTAGAGAGGATAGATGTCCCTAAATATTTCGATGATTGTAGCGGGCAAACCGGCCATTGGAATCGAGATCCATCAGTTGAAGGTAAGAGGCCTAACCCTACTCTTTCATTTTAGGGGATCAAAATTTCAGATAGGCACCCAGAGCTCATGCATAGGCCAGGTCACACTTTTTGGGGTCTATTCTGCGACCTGGGTAGCAGGTACTGGGCAGAAAACTGTGACATGTCCCAGGAAATGACCTAAAAAGTGTGACCAGTTAGAGAAAGGGGGTTTCAGTGTTGTTTTTGGTTGAGAACTGGGATTTTTATGGAGGGGAATAGGTGCCCCCAAGCATGTTATGGTCATGCCAAAATGTATTTAGAAAGAAGGAATCTAAACATATTTTAATGATGTGGTGTGCCATTTGTTTTTTTTATTGTTATGCAGTTCGAGAAAGGGAATGGAGGATTACCAATATATTTTGGTACTGCATATATGAATCAAATGGACTTTAAGTTTCCAGGTTTGCATACATGGTGTCACTATCCCAAAGAGAGGATTTGGAGATAATGAATTGGTGCTCTCCTAGGAAACCCACAGGTTGGTCAACAATAATGTCTAGGGGACTGGGTTGCTGATGTAATATGAAGGAATGATGAGGGGTATCATCCTGAGAGTGATCTGAAGTGATATGGGACTATAGAGGTTCTTCTAGATGGGGAATAATAATGGTACTAGAGTCAACACGACCAGATGCACTAGGAGAGTTGTGGAGTATTGATTCTCTTGGCCTCTCAAATATGAGTGCCCCCTTACCCAAACATTGGGTGTCAATGTAATGGCCACAAGGTGTATGTAGTTCGAATGCATGGATTCAATGCAAGGGGGGACAAATAAAGTCAGGGGTAGTGACTAATTCCATAATATCATCATTGTAATAGAAGATGGGGTGACTGGTGGAAGAAAGACCACCTAATGCGACGAAGCTACCTGACTCATCATCATGATAAGAGAGGTTCACATGCGCATCGTCACAAGGGGTGACAGAAGAGTAAGTAGATAAAGGATCTACCGATGTTGAGCCCAGGGTGATCGATGAAGAGAATTCAGGCGAAACATCAGGGAAAGTCTCTAAGGGGACTTCCACCGAGGGTCTCATGGATGATGATAGGTAGAAAATGGTGGACGAAGGCTTCATCATCTTGACATCAGGAGGGGGAATGTCAATGGGAGAATTCGTGTCCTCTGGTTTTGCCGAAGCAAAACATGAAAATAAGGGAGCAGTCGAATCGTTGCGCTTGGCCTCGAATTGGCGAATTTCCACTAGAGAGGTGCAAAAGTCCTCGAGGTGGGGACATAGGTGGATATAATGGCCATGGAGATCACACAAAGCACAGGAGTGGTTGGTGTGAATAGTCTTGGGGTTCCTGGCTGCAGTCGAGGAAGGAACAGACGTTTCCAGGACCGTAGACTCAGGGAACGTGTCATTAACCATGGGCTTGAGATGAGGCTACTCCGGACAAGTATGGGTGGCATGCCCAATAACATCACACAAAGCACACAGGATAGTAAACTTTGGATGCCGAGGAGGGGCAAGGTTTGTCAGGGCAGCCTTGTCTTTAGATGCCTTCTTGTTGGCTTTTCCCTTCTTACCCGAAGTGGTCACAACTAGAGAAGGTTTCTGTTGAGGTGGTTGAGGCACTGTAATAATGGGAGAATTCATGGGGACCGGTTGAACCGGGGTCAAAGCAAGATAAGGTTTGGGTTGACCAAGTGGGGTAGCGGCTAGAGGATCAAGGTACCAGACAGGAATACCAAGGGTAAGGTTAAAAAGAGAGACGGTAGCCATGACAGGTACCGTGTACACTCCTGGGGGGGGAGCTAGGAACAGTATCTGACCGAAGGGGTAATGGCCAAGTGGGACGGATCCTAAATGGTTAAGGCCTGGAGGAACTGTTCCAGGAGGGTAAAGGGGCTCATGGATACCAGCTTTAGGTGAAGGGCCAGGAGGAGGAGGTACAGAAGGCTAAATCGAAGGGCTAGGAGTAGGTTGCAGAGGGTGAGGAGGCTGCTGACTAGCTGAAGTGGGTCGCTTGAGGGCAGCTCGAGACGATTGCATCATGCAAACATTCGATGAGATGGGATCAGAGACAGGAGGAGGAAGACTAGGGAATGTACCAAGCAATGAGGAGTCTTTGTAGACTCCGAGTGAGACACTGGTCAAAGGATCGATAGTTTTCTTACTGGCCATCGAAGAGATGATGGACTTAGGGGAGGTCTGAGACTTTGGTTCATAATATGTCAACTGGTCAATGGTGACTATATTTCCGTTATGAGGGAAGGACATCTTGCGGTGAACCGCAGATGGGACAACAGACATCGCATAGGTGTAGATACGACCCAATATAATGTTGTAATCTAAGGGGGCATCTATGACTTCTACGTCAACGCAAACAGTATTGCCCGCAAGAGAGTGATTGTGGAAGAATCCAACTCAGGTGATCCAAGTTTCCTCCAAATCGAAGTGGACATCACACAGGTGGATTCCCCCTCATCAATGATGCACTAGGAAATGTTGGCATTCCGGATCTTGACTGGGATTTGGAAGGCGACAGAATCAGGGAGAGGAGGATGTTCTGACTGGTCAACATCAAATAAAATCAATCGATTGCCAGAAGGATCTACAATGCCCATGGAAGATAGTAGAGCTTTTCATTGTGAAGGGCATGACTAGAGGAGTTCCAGCGTTGAAATGGCAGTAGGAGATTGCGCCAAATCATCTACTATGCTATACGAATGGGCAGCTTTTCCAGAAGCAGCATTTTGGCATAGTGATCCCTTAGGGATCTTGGTACGAACCTCCACCTTAGGTTGAGGGATCTGCAAGGGACCATTAGGTGTCGAAAGAGGCTCTGTAGAGACCGAAGGAGGGAGCTCAAGGACAGACGTAACGGGAGGCTTGTTGTATTGACGGGACCGAGTCTGAATATTGATGTCTACATTTATAGGTTGATCAGAGTTCATCATGAGAATCTGGTAATCAGAGGTACCATATGGAAGAGGTTGAGTGGCCACCTGACCTTCAGGTGGTTGGGTAGCCACAAATCCTTGTTGAGGGAAGGGATTACTAAGCATAGCCGGTTGGCTAGGCACAACATTGGGATGGAAGGAAGGGGAGGCTTGTTGTCCTTGCAATGTTGCTTGAGACTCCCACATCTGCTTCATCTATGGAAAAAGAGGAAAATCATGTGTGTAATGACCATAAACACCACAACAAGAACTAGGCTTGTTCGTGCGAATAGGCCTGTCCTGCTTGGGCTGAGTGCCCTGTTGCTAGTTTGCAGTGTTAGGGGCATTATTTTGAGGATTAGGTCCAGGATTACCGGGATCAGATTGATTTTGAGTGTCTTTCCTCTTCTTTTTAGGAAGGAGGAGGATTAGTCGCACCCTACTGTGCATATGCCTGCCCCTGTGGGGGCAGTGTCTATTGTTGCGTGGGTTGACAAGGTAAGGGAGGAGGATGTGCTAATGTTGGAGGAGTTGGAGCACCAGGCTGTGGATAAGGGTAATACGGAGGTTGGGTAACAGTGTGGTAAACAGGAGGTTGGGAAAAAGGAGGAGGCATGTCGTATCCTAGATACATGCTACCAAGAGGGGAAAATGCGTAGGAGGTGCTGGCCCCCCCTTGAGGAAAACCATAGCCCATGGGAGGTTGAGCGTACGGATGAGAGAGAGCTCCAACGATACCGTCAGCAGCATGAGATTCCCCCGATGCGTTGGCACCACTGGGTCTAGGAAGATCAGGTAGGACGGTATAAACATAACCCGACTGAGCATAGATCAGGTCATACTTCAACGCAATTTGGAGAGCGGCTTCTTTGGATTGAGGGAAATGCAATGTGACATATTTGCCGATAGGGGGCAAGAGATATCTAAGGAACCAGTCCATGTAGACACGGTCTTTGAAGGTAGGGGCTCGACATAGGCTCTTCTTCTCCGCCATTCCTGGACATGATCGAATAGGCGGGTTGCAGACGATTGACAGAAAGAAGTCAAAAGTTCAGTACCAATGTCATAACGAAGAGGAAGCTGAAAATAAGACAAAAAATCCCAAGCAAGAGTCACAAAGGTGGTATGGAGGATGAGACCTAATCAACATACCACTTAGAAGCTTCGCCTGTAAGCGTACGTTGGAACAACTGAAGACGGACAAATTCATCGGTAATGGAGTTAGAAGAACACCACATGTGGAAAGATCAAACATGATTTGTAGGATATTCTCCAGCAAGGCCTTCAAACTTGGGGATTTCGGAAGGGAGCTTGGTCGGCATAGCAGGCCAACTAGTGTCATGGTGTATAGGGTTATTTATCAACTAGTCAAAATCGGGAAGACTAAGGCCTGCTATGTAGGGGAGCAAGGGAGTAGCTGGGATAGTTCTTGTTGCAGTCCCACTAGTAGTATTCCCAAAATTAGGGTTGGGGCTACCACCAGCCTTAGGTCCTAAACCATACATGGTGAAGGTGACAGGAGGATAACCGGAGGTGGAAGGAGAACCCAATGAACCAGAAGAAGAGTCGGAGTGTAGACTTGGAGGAGGAATAACTCGAATCCTACGCGGAGGAGTAATTATTCCTACCAGAAACTGAGGATGAAGGCCAAGAAGTCACCAGGATAAATGCCTTGGTGGTGCAATGATGATGACACAAACACGACACAAAGGAAAAAAAGACTGACAAGGGCAAGGAGGTGCAGGATCAACTGATGACAATGTCGAAACAAGGGTGAATAGGTGCAGGATCAATTGATTTCAATGTTTTAGAGTCTTTGCTTGGCGGTATTAACCAAACCCTTTTTCGCTTAGGGTGTGTGTGAAAAGTGTGTAAATTGTAATTTTTAAACCCAGACATTTGTAGAGAAAAAGAAAAAGTGTGTTGTGTAACTGGAAATAAACTTGCAGATAACAGCATATGAAACTGAAATAACAGTAAATAAACAGCTAATAATGCAATAATCTGAACCCAAGAAGGCGGGCCTCTCGGCAAGTTTTCTATAGGTGGGCAAAAAATTAGTCAAAACACACCAAAATAGCCAATAGATCTAAGGTAGGGAGGGAGGGACAAGGATCTAAAGGTCAAAATCTACTGGAAAGTGGTGCAGAAAACAACAAAAAATCAGAGGAAAGATTGTTGTAAATGAGGTGGTGAAAGGCTATCTCCTGGAGGGAAACAGATTGAACCCTAAAGGAAACCCAAACAAAACTAAATGAGGTGATTTGGATGGATAAATAGCCAATCTGAAGCGGATCTGAAGGTGAGGTATCAGATCTGAAAAATGGTTGAACACTCTGAAAATTTCAGACAACCTGCAGCAGTTAAAACTCTTCCACAAAGTGTGGAGGGTACTAAATCCCTAGGGGACTAGGTTCCCACTTAGTTGAGTAAAAATAAACAAGTACAGGCCCAAAATGCGTGGAGACAGAGGTCAGACAACCCTGAACAGAGGCCCGGACAAACCCAGAAAAATTTCAGAAAAAACTCCCACAAAAACTCCAAGTCGCAGTTTCTGACCTATTTTTAGCAGAGGTCGTAGTTTTTGAGCTGAAATGTGTGCCCTAAAGCTCCAAGTCACAATTTTAGCGCCAAAAAGTGCGACCTGCACTTCCAGCACTCTCGGCGGCAGATTTTACTAAAAAGTTTTGTCTCAGTTGTGGCTGATGTTTGTCACCTGCGCAATAGGTCTGAAAACACACAGAAGTTATAATTTTTACTGTTTTAGGGTTTTATAGGTTAAAAACAACAACAAGAAAAGAAAAACAAGAGGCTGAAGAGAAATCCTAGAGTTTGAAGCAGCTGGATATGCAAGGATCAGAAAAATGACAACCTGTGTGGAGTCGTCATTGGTTAGTATGAATCTTAATCGCAAGTGTATGAAAAAATACCACTTTAGTTGTGCATAAAAAACAGCCCTAACAACAAATATGGCTACCAATATCTTCAGATCTGCAATTAGTTGATCAAGATAAATGCTGCAAAAATCTAGATCTATGCATCAAAAGACATTAAGCAGTAAATAAAAACGAGATTTACTCCATGCATCCAATAGACAAGACAAGGATATGTTGAATGAATTTTATATTAAGGGAACCTGGGAGGAAAACATAGAAGGATGTTACCAGTTCTCCTCAATGGGACGGGTTCTTGTAAGTCCTCAGTACTTCAGATCTAAAATTCCTCTCTCTTGATGGTGTAGAAAACCCAAACAAAAATGGAACTCAAAGGGAGCTCACAAGCAAAAAGATAGAAAAACATAACAATGATGGTGGATCAAAGTCAGACCAAAAGTATAGATCCAGAGTGATCTTTAGGCAAAAAAAAGGTGATGAATGAATGGAAAAACCCTTCTATTTATAACAAAATATTGAGTTAGTGTAGATACTGGTGCATAGTTAAAATACTATTAACCAAATCAAGATCCAACTTTTATGGAATATTTTATTATTTTTGTTGGAGGGAAAAGGAATTTGACTTGGGTCAAATCCCTTTATTTGTAAATAATAAATAAATAAATGATTTATTTATCATTTTAAGGATGTGGTTGAGTACTAATTAAATAAATAATGATTTATTTAACTATTTATGAGTGATTTAGTCAAATTTAACAAGGAATATTATTTAAATAAGGTTTAAATAATTATTCCTAGAAAATAATAAGATAAATAATAATTTGTCTAATTAATTTTCCTATTTTTGGTTAAATATGACGAGGAATATTAATTACACTGATGTTTAACTTATTATTCCTTAAGGAAAATCAAACAAATGTGGATTTATTTAATATTTCCTCATGGGGTTTCCTATTTAGACCATAAACAACTTAATAAAGGTGTTTTACTAAGTTATTTTTCATAGTGAAAGCAATTTTACTTAGGGTAAAATTGGTCTTACATGGTGTACTTAGGTCCATCTAATAGTAGCAGGTTAGATGACCAAAAAATGGTGTAACAATGTGTTTGATCCATTGTAATTGAAACTTAAAAATCAACCATCAAATTAACACATAGTGGAGGTGAACTTGATTCATTGTAACGAAAACTGAAAAATGGACTATCAAATTGACACACATTTGGGTCAGGTTGCTAGTCAAACATTAACAAAATCCTTACAACAAAAAATAAATAAATCAATCAATAAAATGAAAAAACAAAACAAAACAAAAATTAAAAAGAATAAAACTAAATCATAATAAATAATAATAATAAGTAAAAAAAAAATTAAAACATTGAAAAAAAAATTTAAATGGCAAAAAAAAAATCAAATATAAAAAAACATAAAAAATAACAAAAAATAACCCATAAAACAATGAAAATACAATCATAAAAAATACTAAAAAAGACTAAAAAAATTCAAAAATAAATAAGCAAATAATATATATATATATATATATATATATATATATATATTCAGCCGGCCACCCCCACCAAGGGGTTGCAGGCTAGGGCGGGCGCCTTTGCTCCCGGCACCTTGGCCACTGGACGATGGTGGTAAGTCGATTCCTGGAATCAACATGCCACCCCGCCAAGAGGCCCCTTGGTAGCTTGGCAGGGTTGGCAGGTTGATTCTCATAATAAATTTTCGTCGTGTTAGGGGTGAGGGGGTTATTCCAGGAATCACGCTTCTCCATGTCAAGGGCCAAAGGGTGATTTTGAGAATCAACATCCACCGTTTCAGGGCCATAGGGTGATACCACAAATCAACCTCTGTTGTTTTGGGGCCAAAGGGTGATTCTCAGAATCACCCTCACCCTCCGCCACGTTGGTGGTGAGAGGGCACTGTGGGTGATTCCCGAAATCACCCTCCACTATGTTAGGGGCTAGAGGAAATCACCCTCTATCGTGTCAAGGCTAGAGGGTGATTCCAGAAATCACCCATTTTTATGCTGGGGGCAAGAGGGTGATTCTTATAGAATATGAGAGAATCACCATATGTTGTGTTAGGGCTAGATGGCGATTATCCTAATCACTCTTCGTCATGTTGGTGCTAGAGAGTGATTTCAGGAATCACCCTCCATCGTGTTAGTGGTGAGAGGGCACTATGGGTGATTCCAAAAAACATCCTCCACTATGCTAGGGGCTAAAGGGTGGAATCACCCTCTATCATGTCGGAGTTATAGGGTGATTCCAATAATCACCCTCTGTCATTTTGGGGGCGAGAGGGTGATTATGGGAATCGCCCTTCATTATTTTTGGGTCCAGAGGGTGATTCTCGGAACCACCCTCCACCATGCTGGGGGCCAAAGGGTGATTCAGAAATAACCCTTCGCCATGTTGGGGGCCAGAAGGTGATTCCAGGAATCACCCTCCACCATGTCAAGGTCATAGGTTGATTCCCATAATCACCCTCTGTCATGTCGGGGCCAGAGGGTGTTTCTAGGAATCACCCTTCGTCATATTGGCGGTGAGAGGGCACCATGGGTGATTCCCAGAATCACACTTCATCTTGTTAGCGGCTAGAGGTTGATTATGGGAATCATTGTTTGCTACGTCAAGGTTAGAGGACATTGTGGGTGACTCCTGCAATCACCCTCCATCGTGTCGGGGGATAGAGGGTGATTTTTGGAATCACGTCCAGCATAGCCTATGACCCCTTAGCCGTTGGGTGGGGGTGGCAAGTCGATTTTTTTTTTTTTTTAATGTGTTATATATATATATATATATATATATATATATATATATATATATTCTCTTTTTTAATATATTTTTTATTTGTCTTTTTTTATTATGTTTGAATTTTCATTTTTTATAGGTTATTTTTTGTTATTTTTTAAATATTTTATGTTTTTTTTTTCTTTGTTTTTTTATACAATTTTTTTTTTTATATTTGATTTTTTTAAAATTTAAATGGTTCAGTAACAAATATTTAAAAAAAAACAAGTGCATACTTAAGACATAAAAAAAAATTTAAGTGTCAAAAATATGCCCCCCCAGACCCCCCTGCGAAAAAAAAAAAAAAAAAAAAGAGTTTGGTGCTTTTCAAAATCCACATGAAAATCAACAACATTTAAAAAAAATTATCTATACTTAATATATCATTAAATTTAAAGTGTCAAAAACAAGCCCAAAAAAAAGGGTTGATGATGCATCAACACTTTTCAAAATTGGCATGAAAGTCACTAATATTTAAAAAAAAATTGTGCAAAGACAATTTAAAGTACCAAAAATATTCTCCCAAAAAAAGGTGCATTATGAACCAACACTTTTCAAAACCAGATGATTTTTTGCTACCTCTAAAAAATTGAGAACTTGGTTCAGTTCTCGTTTGATTGGTTATTGTGTTGAGCATGCAACATACAATAATCCCACATAACAAAAGGGGAGGGATTCCATATCATGCAATATATATATATATATATATATATATATTCTCATTCAACATCCAAGCAAGTTGGGTTAATTTCTTAGCTCATTATTCTTCATAATTATTCACTATAACATTACAATGGCCTTCAACTTACTATTACATACATACACAATGAATCCAGCATAGCATTCAAACATAAAGCATTGAACAACATTAACATGCCATTCACAATGAAGGAAATACACATCTATTTCTACCAGAAACTGAAGAAGGGGGATTGTCACTCTTCACCCAATCGTAGGCGCAACTACATTCCAAATTTCTTGCAGATGGCCACCCCCTAGCCGAATCCAATATCTCAAGGATGCTTCTCTTAGGGAATTTTAACCAAGGTTCACTTTAGGGTATAATGTATGAAGGTCATTCTCCTTCACTTATAGAAACAAGAAAAAGGAGTATTTCCTCTTAGGAAATAGGTCTCGATTATGCATAGTGTAAAACCTCTCTGAAATGGACATATTATTATTATTATTGTTTGTTTGGTTGTAAATAAAAAAATAAAAAAACGAATGATGACATCAACAGGATGAGCAGTCATGAATGATGAATAATGTAATTATGTAAATAAATAATTATCAATAAATTAATATTGGATTGGAAACATTTGGAAATTAGACACGTACATGAGATTCTAAATCCAGAAAATCTCTCCATGACAAGAATTTTGGAAGGAACACTGGATAAACTTAATGGATGGGAGAGAAAAATCCATTGAGTACTTAGCTATAGATAGATGCTAAGTGGGGATTGGAATAAAGCTTCACAGGAGATAAAAGTGAGCCTTTGTGCAAAAAGAGCCTAGCCCAGTGACTATGAAAGCCACAAAAGCAGGACGCCGCTAAAGAAAAAATCCTCCATGGAAAGAATGCATAAAATTCTTGTTGCAAGTATGAACTGGTTTGTTGATACTGGAGAAATGGAATCTCAGCTAGGGGATGCGTTGTGAGGATGTAGTTCTATGGTTTGGTGGAAATCAATTTCTAATTTCTAGTGTGCTCCATCTACAATGTCATTTGTGGGTTGTGTTTTGGTATTTGGTAAAGTTTGTGAAAATATCTGAATGTTACAATTATGCATAAATCTATTGTTATATCTGGTTATGCTCCTCCTACTTAATTAAGTTTTAACTGAAGAATTCAGAGTAATATTGAAGAAATACACATAACATACTTTCACCAATTCAGATCTAGAAAAATTAAATGCAAACATAGACAAAGTGACACTATGATTTTGGGAAAACTGGTCTCTGGCTACAGGAGGGTTTTATTATTAAGATTATTTTTTGAATACAACAAATTCTGGGTTCCAGATCTGGAAAACCCGATAGTGAAAATATAGATCTGCAACTCATTGTTTGTTCTAAAGCCAAAATAATGACTGATCCACACCCTCAAACGGGATTTACAGGACTCAGCCAAAATTAGGCCCTAGAAACTCCAGCACTACCCCTGAAGCCCCTGCATCAGCCTTTGCATTCTTTGCGTCCCTCAACGTTGGCTTGGAAAGGGCTGTGTAACCCATACTAGGTGACACAGTCCATACACTACCCCTAAGGGTCTCTACGTAACCTCTGAGGGTTTCCAACTACCTTACGTTTCCCTAGGAGTGACTGCGCAACACTTGTGTAGCTGAAGTTGCCCCTGTGATGTGTAGTTGCTCCCCTCTTGTTGTGGATACTCCTGCTTCTCTGCATTGCCTTTCTGAAGCTAATCTTTGTCTCTTGTTGATTCTAGACACTAGGATCCAATCATCCCCTTTGTCTTAACTCCCCTCTCTGCAGCTGAAACACTTATGAGAATTCTTAGCAAACCACGCCCTAGAATCTCAGTTTAGCTTCAGTGCTCTACCACTGTGTGTTTTTACAAATGACCCCAAGTATTTCCTTTATACTTTTCTCGTTGGGAAACCAATGGCCATGATCAAATCTTGAATCAATGGCTAAGATTAAAAGAACGCTTGATCTGTGTGACTTAAGACAATTTCATCACATATTTAATTTAATTAACTTTAATTATTTAATTTTCCTAAGTTTAGACTTAATAAATACATTAAAATAATTAATTAATTAAATATCTTCCAAACCAGATGAAATTTCCCAAATCCCTCTCTGGCTCTTGTAGATCAAGTGTATTCTAGGTCCTCCACATAATTTGGGAGCTATCCGATGCTACCCCAAATAAACAAAATATCAACACTCCCTCTTAGCATGGACTGTGATCTAGCAATACATCACACCATGCATCACAAGATTTTGGGCACTGGTGGCACTGGCTTCTATGTTGTTGATGATGGGCCTACTGCCCTTCAAAACTGCACCGCTGCTGCCATTCTGTATTATTGCATATGACGTTGTCACCACCACTGCCACATCTGTACTGCAGCTCCCTCTACAACTACTACATCCATGCTACCATTTGCTACACTGCATCTTCAGTTATTGAGAGAAACAAATAAATCTCCTACAAAATCTTGGTCAGACAAGTCAATTAGGCTGCAACCTTATCACTAAAGCTCCATCGGCTGCTGATATGTGCTGTCATCTGGAGAATGATGCACAGCTACAACTCTGCACTGCATAAGGAGACTCCCTCTGCACTGTTGAAGTCACATCAGACCCTTGTGCTGAAATCTATCACGCTACTACTGCACTTTATTGCTGCAGCTCTGCTCTACGCTGTTGAAGTCACATCAGCCCCTACGTTTTTTTTGCCTCTACGTTACTGCTGCATCTGCACTGCGCTGCTCCTTCTAGCCTTCAGATCTGCCTCTACTTCATCCGTGATCTATGCACTCACTACTCCACTTTTCCCGCTACTGTCTTAAGGTTCCCATAGCTCGGATGTGATCCAAGAGATGAGCTACTCAAGGATCCTACCCTCATTCTGTAGCTGCTCTACAGGTCCATGCCGCCCCACTTTTGTGGTTCATGAGCGCTCATGGTTGCATCATCTTCCAACCCATCATTTGCCACAACAGCCTTTGAAGAAGATCATTAGGGGAATTTTAAGGTCTAAAATGGGCCTCCTAAGAAAAATGTACAACAAAAATAAACTTTATAACGACCAATAGGATTCAAGATGATGATGTCAACCATGGGGGATGATTTACCATTTTTTAAATAAAAGGGTAAAAATATTAAAAAATAATAAAATAATAAAACTACTTTTTCAACTCGTATTTTCAACTTATCTCCCAAAATTTTTACTCAAATTTCGAGTGGGAGTACTCATTGGATGCAAAATTTAATTCCTCATCCAAGGAGCACCCATGTTGCATACTTTCGATGAACTTTGCTACATGAAAAATGATAAATACATAAAAAAAAACGTGATTACAACCACGTTTTTCATGTATTTCTCTTTTTTCGCGTAGTAGGACCCATCGAAAGTATACAACATGGGTACTCCTTGGATGAGGAATTAAATTTTGCATCCAACGAGTACTCCCGCTCAGAATTTGAGTAAACAATTTGGGAGATAAGTTGAAAATATGAGTTGAAAAAGTAGTTTTTTCATTTTTCCCTCTAAAATTTGATGATGTCATCAAATCTTATTTGATTTTTTCCACTATTATTTTATAATTTCCTTAGGAGGCCCATTTTAGACCTCAAAATTCCCCTAATGGCTTCCTTGTCCTTTTTCTTATGAGGACAATTGTTGGCGAAATGTCTTGATTCACCACACTGGAAGCACTTGATCTTAGATAGATCCTTCTACTTTCCCTACTGCCTCTTTGATACCAAGGCTGCATCTTCTTCATCTTCCTTCTTCACTTTGCTCGATCTCAAGCTATACTACTTCTTGGTGATTCTGCGAAGTTCTTCTTGACGCATGGTTGCCCACAATTTTTCCTAGTCTAGGAGGTCCGCTCTGCCCAAGGGACTTTAGACAAAGGTTTCCCACTCATCTATGACTTCATTGAGAGCATTCCTGACCATCACATCATCTTCCACCTTAGCACCCTTGGTAGTCAACTGGTCTCTGATCGACTGTAATCTGAAGAGGAAATTTTCCATGTCTTCTCCCTTGGTCATCATGAATGACCACATCTGAGTCTCCAACAACATCTTCCTTTGGGCAGGTTTTCCCTCATATAGGGATTTTAAGGCCTTCCACGTCTCATTAGTTGTTTTATTTTTAGCTATATGTGGGACAATATGGTCCTTAATTCCATCCATGATCAGTCGCTTGGCATGTCCAGCAGCTTCATTATGCTTCCTTAGGAGATCTGCATCAGTCGACGTCACCAAAACTTGTTCTGGATGGTCTCTTAGATGATATGCCTCTAGGACTATCAGGATTCTAGCCTTCCAAACTGAGAATTTGGATAGGTCATCCAATATTTCCTGATCACGCAGTCCATGAGGAGCCACCTGCACAGAAATTTTCCAGAGCTCCTCTTCTCTCTGCTAGATATCTGGATCTAAGGCCCTTGGAGAAACAGGCACCTTCTGCTCCCTCTGAAAACTGAATTCCCTTCTTGGAAATCTGCCAAATCAACAATGATTCAGATCTCTTTTATCCTTTGATAAATGTACAAGTTTCTTTGGCTAGAAACTCTCTGAGAAGTCGATCTCCTCCCACTCTTTGTCACTAGTGCTTATGATAAAAATATGAAAACTTTAGAAATTTAATCCCACTAGCACCTTCTGAAGTTCTGCAGTTCTACTTCAGGCTCTTCTGGATCTGACAGCTTCATATCTGTGTCAAACTGGCTGGCTTCAGAAAATCCCAGTGCTGCCTCTACACAGTAAGTGCATGGGCATGTTGGGAGACAGCGTAAGACTATGTCACCCTACCCTATACGTAACTCCGCTTCTCCGAAAACTGCGTTGTCCCTTCAGATCTGCCCTTTTGCTATTGTTGCTGCTTTTTGCAGCAAGATCCTTCCATCTTCTGCTGGTGACCCTCCTAGATCTTCAATTTCTCTAATACCATGTGAAAATTTCTGAATGATACAATTATGGAGAAATCTACTATTATATCTGGTTATGCTCCTCCTACTTAATTAAGTTATTAACTAAAGGATTCAAATTAATATCAGAGAAAAACACATAACAGATTTTCACCAATTCAGATCTATAAAAATTACATGCACACATAGACAAAGTGACACAGTAATTTTCTGGACAAATAGTCCCTGAAAAAACCCAATGTGGGAAAACCGGTTTCTGGCTGCTAGAGGGTTTTATTATTAAGAGTATTTCTGAATATAGAAAATTCTGGGTCCAGATCTGGAAAACACGATAGAGAAAATATAGATCTACAACTCACTGGCTGTTCTGAAGCCAAAATATTAACTGATCCACACCCTCAAACGGGATTTAAAGGACTCAGCCAAAATTAGGCCCTAGAAACCCGAGCGCTACCCCTAAAGCCCCTGTGTCAGCCTTTGCAGCCTCTATGTCCCTCAGTGCTGGCTTGGAAAGGGATGCATAACCCCAAAATGGGAGATGTAGTCCCTACACAACCCTTAAGGGTCTCTGCGTAACCTCTGAGGGTTTCCAGTTGCCTTGCGTTGCCCTGGGAGTGACTGCGCGGCACCTGCATAGTTGAAGTTGCCCCTGCACTGTTCAGATGCTACCCTCTTGATGTTGATGCTCCTGCTTCTCTCTGCTACCTTTCTGAAGTTGCTCTCTGTCTCTTGTTGATTCTAGACACTGGGATTAGATCATCCCCTTTGTCTAAACTCCCCTCTCTGCAGTCAAAACACTTCTAAGAATTCTTAGCAAACCATGCCCTAGAATCTAAGCTTAGCTTCAGTGCTCTGCCTCTGTGTGTTTTTACAAATGACCCCAAGCCTTTCCTTTATACTTTTCTCGTTGGGAAACCAACAACCATGATCAGATCTTGAATCAATGGCTAATATTAAAATAAATCTTGATCTGTGTGAATTCAGACAATTTCATCACATGTTTAATTTAATTAACTTTAATTATTTAATTTTCCTAAGTTTAACTTAGGAAATACATTAAAATAATTAATTAAGTAAACATCTCCCAAACCAGATGAAATTTCCCAAATCCCTTTCTGTGTCTTGTACATGAAGTGTACTCTAGTCCCTCCAAAACATTTGGGAGCTAGAGCACATCTGATGCTACCTCAAATACACAAAATCTCAACAAAGTTATCTCTACTCTTAGGTGCAAATTACAATTGTATCATGATCTGAATTTTGGCTATGAACAGGTTTGTGTATGGTAGATAGTGCTTAATTATAAACTAGGATTCCAAATTTTATGGTTAGATATTTTATAATAAAAATTTTGACTTTTGTCTAACTGTTGAACCGTAATCATGATTATGAAGAGACATTTTTATTATACGTGGTAATGTGTAGTGCTGTGTAATTGCATGCATGATTGGATAGCAATATTATAAATGCATGCATGTGTAGGTTGAAATGTTAATTAACACTTTTTACCAATTATTTCGTTGAAATATGTATTCTGTTAGAAATACTAGGGATTTGGATTCATTATATTAACTGGGAGATCGAGAAATTGAAGTATGTGAAAGTTGAACAGTTACTATGAAATATTGAGTTATAATTCCTAGCTACTACCTTATCACTGAAGTAGTAGATGTGTGAAGTAGGAATAAATATTTATTGCACTGATAGGCATCAGTATTATTCTCATTGCAACTGTGGAAATTAAGAGAGAAAAAGTTAGAAGTTTAGTAAACTAATCTTCTATGTTGATTAGTTTGGAATTATTTCTTACAGATATCATTTGTCTTTAGATTTTATCCAAAATAACAATAGTAAATTAGAGTGTTGGAATAAATAATAACCCATGATGCATAATGTATGAGGTATTATATACTATAATGTGTAGGAAAAATCTGAAGATGATTCAATTAAGTATTGCCATAGAACAATAGAAAAAAAAAATTGATTTTGACTTTACTGATGAGCTATATTTCAATATGTGTGTATTGTTAAAATAGGACAGTATTATTTCAATATTTTCCCCATGGATGAGCAGAATCAAGAAAATATGTTGGCATCTGGAATAATGTGTAACAAGAATTCCCAATATGACTCCTGTAGGTTCCTATTCTGGGACCAAGAACTACGTTGTACGATAGAGTTCTGTGATTATAAAATAAAAGAGGACATTTGAGACTCCTATTAACACATCAATGTAACCATCATAGGAAATTGTTAATATAAGAATGAAATATCAACACCACTCCAATAGGAAAATGGAGGATATTACCTCATGCTAGCTTAATTTTATAATTACAAGATAACATCACAAATATATAATTTAAATCTGAGCAAGTATAAAAGTACACTGTTGATCTTTCAATAAGAGAATATCATTAAATCACAATGATAATAATTATTCAACAATTTATGCATCCACGGTATAATATAATTAAAACACAATGATAATCATTATTCAGCAATTTATGCGCCCACGGTAAGGATAGAACTAAGGAAGGTGGGTATTAAGAAATTTTGAAACTACAAACTGTTATAATTATATTCAAAATATGATTGAACTAACAGTATTAAATTAAA
Source organism: Pinus albicaulis (assembly GCA_034641835.2). Classification (NCBI taxonomy): domain Eukaryota; kingdom Viridiplantae; phylum Streptophyta; class Pinopsida; order Pinales; family Pinaceae; genus Pinus; species Pinus albicaulis. The sequence continues at coordinate 1,173,802,366 of CM076584.1, read as the reverse complement.
TTCAAAACAACGAACCTATTGTAACTGGTATGATGCTTGTTAGCCACGGGTAAAATTTGATTATCCCAAAAGGTGGCTAAATCTATTTTTGAGCCTTCAAGGAACAATTTTTCTCATTAAAAATTGTTGGCTCTTGAAGACTTTTTGAAGGCCTCACGCCTCTGTCAAAACCTTCACTGTTGTTCCCCTCTTGAAAAACTCTGAAATCCTGCTGATTTCCAAAGCCAAATTATTGCTGCAAACACCATTTTCTCCATTCCCCTATTTCCCACAAAAATCCCTCATTTTCACATTTCTGCCTTTTCCCCTCATCAAAATCCCCTTTATAAGGTTTAAGACTCACTCTTGGCCTTATCGAAACCCTCATTTCCTTTGAAAAAATGTTGAAAAATCATAAAAATACATTGTTTTGACTTAAGCCCCCTTGGGCTAAGTCCCTAGCCTTTCCGCCCATACACCCTGGCGCCGTGACCGCGCGCTGAGCCAGTCAGGCGCTTATCCGATTTAAATAAATATTTCTTTGCAAACCATTAAAAAACCTTTGATATTTATTTAAACTGTCGAAATTCATTTTATTTAATTTTTCCGCCTGTGCAAATTATGGAGCGATCTCGACCGTCGATTCAATCCATAAGATCCGACGGTGCGGAGCGCGCCTCCCTGTGGACCCCCCAGCCGTGCGCCGTTTTCCCAAAACCGCGTCGTTTTTATCGCACCACTCTTCGGCGGAGGGCGGTTTTTTCCTGATGGCCAACGATTCCATACATCGCTTGACACGCGTCCCATGTACTATTTGTAAAACCACCGTCCTTCCGTCGTCCATCGCGCATTAATGTTTGGACCGGGACGCCCAGCGATATCGTTGTGGACCGTCTGATCTGGGCCCAATGATCCAACGATTGTCGCTCGCCAAAGTTGCTTGATGGTTAACGAAGGTGCGCACACGATAGCCGGGCCATCATACAACGGAAAATCAACAATTCATCGCTCGATCTCTTCGTTTGACTTTCCATTGCCCAATCATGACCGTCGCTCTCTGCGCGATCGACGGCTCAGATTCATCCTTCTCCTCTGACCGCCTCGTTCAATCTCGACCTTCGATCTCTTCACGATCGACGGCTCGGATTTAATCCTTCTTTCACCCATTCCACGATCGCTCTCAATCAATATTGACCGATGGATGATGCCATCCAACGGCTCCGATCTCCTCGCACGCCCTCTGATGCAGTCAACCTATAAAAGCAGGATTTTTTAATAAGTTTTCGTATTTTGCAGGGTTTTTATCATTTTCTCGTAATTTTCAAAGAAGATTCAGAGGCGGAGGGTGACAACCCTCCCATCTTCGATTCGTCAAAGGAAATCATCCACAGGGTGGAAATACACGTTTCCTCAGTGTTTCCTCAGGCATGGATGCCTTATGAAACCTGCGCAGCCCTGCACCACAGCAAATCGGGCACAGACAAAGAGTATCGGAGAAGAAGACCAAAATTAACCAGAACAGAGGAATAAAGACAGTTTTACGGGAATTACGGCTAAGACTGTTATCAAAAGCTTAACCCCCAATTTAAAACACAATTAAAGAAGAAAGCACCAAGGATTATCAAACAGGAAACCTCCACCGCCACATATGAGGTTAATCAATTTCTCCCAGCTACCATAGAGCCACCTGTTGCCTCAAACCATTCAAATAGAGGCCGAAGTTATTGAAGAAGATCAGATTTCGCCTCAGCACAGCCGGAAAAGTTACTTCTGCAATGAAACTTAATGCAAAATATATTTGCAGAGTAACCCTAGCGTCACACAGAGCCTCAAAGGTCAATAAAGCTCCCACCGAGCTTAATTCATAAGTGTAAATCAATTAATACAGTGAAACACCTGTACAGTTTCTTCATTGAGCCCCCCAAGGGCCAAGAAGACATTAAGACTGTATTAATTTTAATTGAGATCTTTTATCAGATCTCACCTCCTCATTCTTCTATATATACTTCTGCAGAAGATGAGTGAGGGGTTGGTTGTAGAACTTTGATATACACTTGAGCTTAAACTTTCTGATTGTACATAGTATTCACTGGCTCTTGGAGCTCTGCTGGTGATAGATAGGTTAGGCTGAGATGTGTAGATGGTTTCTAACCTAAAGCACTGGACTTAAAGCTGTAACTGGTTTGGAGCATCAATACAAGCTGATTTATGGGATCCTGGTCTATGTTGACGGTGATGTTTCTCTAATTGTAACTTGTTATTTTAGTTTCTGTTTTCATCTGTGTTTCATATTCTCTTATAAAGAACAACATGCATAGAGTTAGGACCTACTGTACATTAGTGACCTTCTCTAAATGAAAATATTTATCTGAATGTTTTCTTCCATCTATGTTATTTAGGAATGATTTAATTCAGTTTAAGCATAGGAATGCTGGCGTTCCCTCGTCTTATTGTCTTAGCTGAATATTGTTCTTAGATGTTATTTTCAGTATATGTTTTGTGAAGATGAACTGAGGAAGATATGGTGAGCCCTGGTCCCAGTATGATCCCACAGACTATCTAATTGTTTCCATTTGAATGTGTCAAAAGCTAGCTAGTTTCAAAGTACTTACTAGATCTTAGACCATTCTGTTGTTATCTTTGTATTTGTATTAAAAGTAACTAAGTAAAGAAGAGCTAGGAGAGGATTTGTGGTGAGCCCGGCCCACTAGTTTCTACTTCAAAGTTTCCTTCAAGTTTCCCTTAGTTTTAAGATGTTTTCTATTGAAAGTGTATCAAAGGCTGGCTAGTTTAAAAGTACTTACCAGATCCTAGTTTAATTTTATGTTTTTCTTGAGTCCATGTCAAAGGCTGGCTAGTTTCAAAGTACTTACCAGATCCTGGGCTGCTCTTGTTTCTGCATCTGTTTATTTCTCCTTCTTATTGTATCATTCCTTCCATAAATCAATCTTTAAAGAGATCCTTAGATATAGATGACTTGCCCCATGGACCACTCTTGCCTCTTGTTGTTCCAATTAAACCCTATTATGACTCCATAGCCCAATGGACTAAAACCTGCAATTTTCTACATTTTTGACCGAAGCTTACTCTGATTTCCTGCAACTTCTCACCTTTGGAACTTTTTGCACTCAGAACTTTCCACCTTGAACAGTAATCATGCTCAACCATCCAAAAAACAAACAAACCCTTGGCCTTCATAACTAGCCTAATATCATTACCCCAAACTTCAAAGACAAATCCATCTTTGTACTTATTGGAGAGATCCCTCTCCGGATTCAGGAGAGCTAGATCCTAGAATCCCAAAGTTGGTTGAAAAGATGTTGTTTCTGTAATTGGACTCTGCCAATCTTGCTAATAAATTACAGATCCCTAACATTTCTAGCGACTCCACTGGGGACTGAGTGTTTTTTGAGACCTCAGAGCACCCTTTGATTCAAGAAAACATTGTGAGTTAAAAGCAGCCTTTTCAAGCACTACCAAGAAATGGTAATCATGATGAAACTTGTTTGAATCAGTGAAAATCTAGGTAAACCCTAGGATTCTCTTAAGACCTTATCAAACCTTGAAAAATCAGCTAGCTTAGCCATAAGAGTAGACTGTCTTTGTCTCATAACCGTAGCTAAGTTTTGAAACAGAGTTAGCATATTCTTAGAAACCACACAACTGAAAAATAACTCAGAAAAAACCAAAAATATTTCAGATTGGTAGTAAAACACTTACTCTTACATTGACACTTACCTTTGTTGTGTTTTACCCCATACTCTTAGACAGAGTCTGGAAAGGGCCAGGTAGCTTCTGGACCTCATCCTCTTTCAGAGGTGAAATATCTAGTAAATGCCCTCCCAGTCAATCTCTGGTTAGAGTTTGTTGTGTTCCGGGATATCCTTGAAAGGGGATATTTCACAAGCATGGTGGTGGACTATAAAACCTTTTACCTCTGAAAAGAGCTAAAAACTTCCACTTGGCAACTCCACAATCCTGAACAGACCTTAAGACTCTGCTGGGAAGAACCCTGATCCTCATAATATCATTCAAACTCAGTTAGAGGACTGTTGGATTGAAATTTAGGTAAACAGATTAGTTAACCATTCAAAGACTGTCATATCTGGTTGAACTTGTCTTGTTTATTTGGATCTAAAAAATACAGCATAGTGGCTCCTAGAAAGATTCACACTAGAGCCTATCCTGACCCTGATCCACCTAAAGTAGTTGATAACCCAGAAAGTATCCTTAGGAAGTCTCCTAAGATTAAATTATCAACTATTTTCAGACCACCCTTGAGAGCTAAATCAGTCACTGAAAATATTTCAGCTCTACAACAATCACAAGATGACTTAGTAAATCCATTTAGAACTAGGTCATTTGATGATATAATCCAGCTAGATTCTGAGTCTTCACTTTCTTCTCCTGAAACTAGTGAACATCTTGGTAGTAGAGAAACAACACCTCCTGATTTACATTTCCTCCACAACCTAGGTGTCTCTCATCCAAGATCAGCTCAGCAATCTACTGTTGTTCCATCCACATCCCTTCATCTAACATTCACTGTCCAAACCACTCCACTCCAACCCACTTTCCCTTTTGTTAATCCACCCCTTGTAAATCCACCTCCACCTCCTGCCATGGCTGCATGGTATTCTCCCCTAGTCCTTCCTGCACCATTAGTCAATATTCCACAGGACTATCAGTCCAAGATTCCATTATATGATGCTACCAATACTACAACTGCATCACAACATGTGGATAAGATGGATGACTATTTTGACAGAAATGAAATTGATGATGATTCTGTCAAACTTAGATTATTTTCTCAAAGCCTGGGGGGAGAAGTAAGAAAATGGTTTAAAATCTTAGCCCCCCATAGTATCAATGATCTCCAAGGCTTCCATCAAACATTCTTAAAAAAATGGGAAGTTAAAAAAAATCCTCTCCAAGTCCTTTCTGATTACAAGAACCTTCATAGAAACCCTGGGGAAAGTGTCCAAGCTTATTGCACTAGATTCAATAGTGTGTATAATGCACTTTCCCCAGAGCTAAAACCTCCACAAGGCTCAGCTTTAAACAAGTTTCTTGAAGGGTTTGATTCTGACATGACCTATCAGCTGAGAGAGAGAGACTTTGCAACTCTTGAAGATATGCAAAGAGGTGCTCTTTCTGTAGAAGTCAACCTGATGGAGAAAAGAGCAAGGATGAAAGTTGAGAAGAGAGTATCTTTTAGAGAGGAATCAACAACTTCCACTTCCAATTCAAATATGGAAAGAATGATGGAAGAAATTATGAAAGAGATGAGCATAATTAAGAGAGCACAAGCAAGTCAAAACCAAAGTGCTCCTCAAAACAAAAACCAAAACCAGAATCAGAATTCTAGAAGGAACCAACCTCCAAACAGACCTAGGGAAGATGATCAACAGGTCACTCCTCCCTTTCATCAAAATTATGTGAGTGAGGTTGAGGAAACATATAAAATAACAGAGGAAGATGATATTAACCTTTTTGGGGTAGATGATGACGACTTTGAGGTTCATTATGATAAAAAACAAGGTCTTTATACACCTTATGATGAAAAAAGAGATGATAATGAAAATTGTTGTCAAAACATGGAAAATACCATCACAGAACCTCCAAGAGAATATGACCTCAGAAGTAAATCTAGTCAACAAACCCCCAACAACAGAACCTCTGATAAATCCTCACAAAACAGCATTGCAACCAAGCCTAAAGTTGTCAAACAAAAGGATAAAACAATGGCGAAAATTTTTGATAAAGGTAAAGGAAAAAGCACTCAAGACAATGAAAAACAGGGTGAAGACATTAGTAGTACTAACACTACAGCTAGTACTCCTGTGAAAACAATTTTATCAAATGTAAATAAAACAAAACAACAACCTAACATTGCTGATAAAATGACAGTTAATAAGGCTGAAACAAGTTTTTCAAAGAACCAAATTCCTTTCAGCCTGGAGCAGGAAATCTCAAAGATCAAAATTTATGTCCCCCACACCGAGTTAGCTGCCCAACATGTATGTAGGACCCAAATTTTGAAGGCTTTAAATTTAGAATACAACAATGACACAGTCAATCTTAACGACGACCAACCAGAGCTTATTTTTGGTCCCAAGATTGAAGGAAAATTTCAAGAGGGACCTGTTCCTCCCTTTTATGTGAGCTTTAATGTTCATGACAAGATTTTTCACAACGCTATGCATGACTCAGGGGCTTCTCATAATCTAATGCCTAAAGCTGTAATGGAGAGCCTGGGTCTAGAAATCACCAGACCTTATAAATACCTTTACTCTTTTGATTCTAGCAAGGTAAAATGTTTAGGATTGATCAAGGACCTCTGTGTTAACTTAGCCCAAATTCCAGCCAAATTCTTAGCCATGGATATTGTCGTGGTTGATGTGCCCCCAAAGTATGGAATGTTACTCTCAAGGTCTTGGGGGGCTAAGTTACAAGGGACTATGCAAATGGACATGACCTATGTGACTATCCCTATTTTCAATCAAACTAGAAGACTATACGGGGAATCCCATATGAAATACACAGTCACAAGCCAAGACAAACCACAAAACTCTCCTATCTATTCTGTCAATACAGGCCTCGATTATTTTATCATGTTTAATGATGAAACACTTAGTTAACAAGTCACTTTAATAGAATTAATGGCCGATAGAGAGGAGGAGGTAAATACCAATGAACTGTCAAAATAGTTTGCTGAACCTTTAAACAACAGCAAACCAGATGTGGGTCTTGCACTACAAGTCATGTTTCCTTTGCTTCTAAACAATGAGAGTCAAGAATGTACCCCTCAAATAAACAAAAATCTGGGGGAATCAGAACAAATTCAACTCAGTGTTGAGATTCCACAACGACCCTTCAGCACGACAGTTGAAGAGGACTCTAACCAAGATGAAACCGAGAAAAGTCCTCTCTGGAGTATGTATTCTGATGGGTCATGCACTAGAACTAACGCTGGTGCAGGTGTCTGGATTAATAACACTAAAAGCAACCACACAGAATGCATTTCATGCAAATTAAACTGTCAGTGTTCCAATAACATAGCAGAATATGAGTCCCTTCTCTTAGGCTTACATCTTTTGAAGAAGTTAGGAGCCAAAAGAATCAATGTATATGGGGATTCTGAATTGATCATTAGGCAAGTCAATTGGGAGTATAACGCAAATAATCCCAGACTTAGATCCTACCGGAATGATTTCATGGACCTTTTAAAAACATTCGAGGAGTCCAAGGTAATTTTTGTCCCAAGGAAAAGAAACATTGCAGCCCACAATTTGGCCTTTGCAGCTAGGACATGTTTAGCGCCATTTGAAACCAAAGACTGTAAAACTGAGATAAAGTTTAGACCAGCAGTGCCTGATAATAAGAAGTATTGGCAGGTGTTTGACAATGACAAGCAAATAGAAGACTTCATGAAATTCAGAAATGAATTCGAACTAAATAGTTCGGACTCAGACTATGAAACAAACTGCAGTGAAGAAAACTTTCTTGGTGAAGAAGAATCGTCTCCTGAGCCTGTCAATATTAACCTATTATCTAGCAAACTTACGAATGAAACACAGGAATTGGAAACTATCCATGCTAAAGATGAAAGTTTGCCTAGAGGTCTGGCCCTTTAGAAGAGTTGTTTGATTTTGACGATGTGGCCAAAAAACCAAAACTGGAACCTGTAGAGACTAAAGTGGAGGAGTGCAATATAGGCAGTGAGGAAAAACTGAAAATGATTAAACTGTCTAAAACTTTACCAGCTCACATTAAAATCAAATACATTGAGCTGTTTAAAGATTTTTCTGATGTTTTTGCGTGGAGTTACGAAGATCTTAAATCCTATGACACTAAAATAATACAGCACAAAATTCCCCTTAAAGAAAACCAAAAACCATTCAAACAGAAGCTGTGCAGAATAAACCCTGTTCAGTTGCCTTTGGTTGAGAAGGAGATTAAAAAGATGTATGAAGCTGGTATTAATGTCCCTATTAGATATTCTGAATGGGTATCTAATCTGGTGTCTATTAGGAAGAAAACTGGAGAAATCGGGCTTTGTATAGACTTTAGAGATTTAAACAAAGCTTCATTAAAATACAACTACCCTTTACCCAAGATGGATCATATTTTACAAAGGGTGGTAGGGTCTAGAAGAATTTCTTTGCTGGATGGCTATTCAGGGTACAATCAGATCTTAGTTCACCCTGCCGATCAATTAAAGACAGCCTTTACTACACCATGGGGCACTTTCATGTATGTGAAAATGCCTTTTGGTCTAATGAATGCTGGAGCAACTTTTCAAAGAGCCATGGACATAGCATTCTTGGAAGAATTGGGCTTCTTCATCATTATCTATCTTGATGATGTCACTGTGTTTTCAAAAACATATGAAGAACACTTAGAACATTTGAGGAAAGTTTTCGAGAAGTGCAGAAGGTTTGGAATATCTTTAAACCCTAAGAAGACATTATTCGGTCTCCAAGAAGGTAAGCTTCTTGGACACATTATTTCAGAAGAGGGTATAAAGATAGATCCAAAGAGGATTGAGGCCATATTTCAAATCTCTCATCCTCGAAACATCAAGGAGTTGCAATCTTTCATTGGGAAGATTAACTTTTTGAGAAGGTTCATACCCAACTTGGCTGAGCTCCTTAGGAATATCACAAATATGCTGAAGAAGGAGCAAGGGGTAAAATGGACCTTGGAAGCAAAGCAATCCTTTGAACTGGTGAAACAAGCGTTAACCAAAACACTGGTTCTAATAAGTCCTGATTTTTCAAAGGATTTTTATATTTTCTCGTTTGCATCAGAGCATACCATAGCTACTGTCCTTTTACAGAAAAACCCACAAGGACAAGAGCAGCCCATTGCATTCTTTAGCAAGGCATTGAGGGATGCCCCTTTGAAGTATAACATTATGGAAAAGCAAGCATTTGCTTTGGTTAAAGCATTGAAAGACTTCAGAGTATACATCCTTCACTCACACATCATTGCCTTTGTCCCAAATTCAGTGGTTAAAGACGTTCTAACACAGGACCCAGATGGTAAGAGAGGTAAGTGGATTGTTGTTATTCTCGAATATGATTTAGAGATAAAACCCACTAAGCTCATCAAAGGCCAAGGTCTACCTAGATTAATGGTTGAATCCAATTGTGAAGTTCTTGATATTCATATGATTAATGCTTTAGATAATCAAGAGGAAATCTCAACACCCATGGTTGAAAACCATTTTATGAATTCCTCTTGGTATGTTGATATTCTTATGTTCTGTTTAATTTGAATACACCTCCTGGTTTGACAAAAACAAAGGCAAGGTTCCTAAAATTGAAAGTTGTAAACTATTGCATTATAGATAAATGTCTGTATTGGAAAAATGCAAGTGGTCTATTGATTAAATGTTTTCCTGAGTTTGATGCAGAGAAGGTTAAGTACTAGTTCCATGAAGGAGAGTGTGGAGGTCATTTGTACTGGAAGACAACAGCAAACAAAATTTTGAGGGCTGGTTTCTATTGGCCTACTCTTTTCCACGATGTACACCAGATGATCATAGCCTGTCATAAGTGTCAAATTTTTGAAGGCAAAAGAAAACTGCTACCCCTACCTCTGCATCCAATCACTATTGAAGCCCCATTTCAATAGTGGGGACTTGACTTTATAGGATAAATCCATCCCCCATCTTCTGCCCAGCACAGATGGATTCTCACTGCCACAGACTATTTCACTAAGTGGATAGAAGCCATTCCTTGTAGGCAGACCAATGATTCAGTTATCATAAAATTTATGGAGACTAATATTCTCTCCAGATTTGGCTGTCCTACCAAAATCATCACTGATGATGCAACAAAATTTGGATCAAAGAAGATGGTTGAGTTCTGTCACAGATATCAGATAACATTGGGGCATTCCACGACCTATTACCCTCAATGTAATGGACTTGCGGAATCCTCAAACAAAATTTTAGTGAACATAATCAAGAAACTGTTGGAGGACAACAAGAAGTCTTGGCACACAAAGCTGGTTCATGCACTTTGGGCTGACAGATTGACTTTGAAAAAATCTATTGGTATGTCACCTTTCCAAACAGCCTCGGTGTACCAATGGTCAATTTGATTCAAGAGTTGCATACTGAAGATAATGACATGATCAGAAGAATAAATCAGACCATTCATCTTCATCAAACCAGGGAGGAAGTGTATAACAAAACATTGCAGAAGCAGGACAGCATTAAAAATCTTTTTGACAGAAGAGCAAAGACCATCAATTTCAAGATTGGGGACAAAGTTTTAAAGTGAGACTCAAGAAGGGAAGATAAGAGCAAGCATGGAAAATTTGACAACCTATGGCTTGGCCCTTACTCTATTCATTCAGCTGTTGGTAACAATGCATTTTTCTTGCAGGAGTTGAATGGAGCAGAATTGTTTGGGGGTCCTGTCAATGGCAGGATGCTTAAGCATTACCTCTCTTGATCCATGTTATGTTTTGAAGCCTTTTTATCTTTTCCATTATGAATATTTCATCCACCATTGCATTCAAAGTTGTAAAAAACAAAAATACAAAAACAAAGAAAAAGATAAAAGAGGGCGGATTTTGAAAACAAGCAAGTTATAGCCCCATACCAAAAAAGAGAGATAAATCTGAAAGTGTGCAAGCTCAAATGCCACTCCTGAAAAACACACTTGTAGTTAGTCAAACTGTTTAATCTTGACTAATTAGCTTTAAATTTTCTGCTGATAGGATAGTGAATTTGATATGCCAAATTGTCTAATCTTGGCTTATCAGTAGATAGTTTAGGATAGAAATTAAAGGTTCAAACATGATCAAAATCTGAACCTAAGGTTGCAAAGAGAAACGACTCAAAGCTGTTCTATTTTTCTGAGTCAAAGAGATGTAAAAATCTGGTTCTAATTAGCTCAAAATCTGAACCAGAGAAAAAGGAAAGACAACTCAATAAGAATCAAATCAGAGTTGTAGAAAAGAGGAAGGAAATGTTTCCAAATTTTCAAATCTTAAGCCTTCCATTTTTTTTTATTTTTTTTTTCTGCAAAATAAATGTCTATGTGCAGCTTGTCTTTATGCCATAGATCACAGCAAGTCAAACAACTTAATCTTGACTTGACTGTTTTTAATTTTATGTTTTATAAATTTAGAGAATTAAAATCTGTTGGACAGTTTAATCCCAACAGATGGTAGATTAGGTAGAGAATCATTTGAACTCAACTGTTAAATCTGAGTTCAGGGAGAAATAAGGAGTAGAATTAGATTAGATTTACTGCTTTCAAAAAAATAAAATGTTGTGAAAATAGTTTGCCAATCCAAGTGCACTCTATCGAAGAAAAAATGTTAGATCTGTAGGATTGGGTAGGTAGAAGTTTGTATTGATGAAGATCCATTACTTTTATGACTGCTAATACACTTTCAGAGAAAATCATCCCAGCACAGGAAGAGCAGCCCAATGGATTAGGCAACTGATCAGCCTCCCAGAGAACATTAAAGGATCAGGCACATGGTCAGCTTCCCAGAGAATGCAGGTCTGAAGTTCTTGATGCCTTCAAGAAGGTACCATCCCCAAGTGGAGCCACTGTTAGCCACTGGTAAAATTTGATTATCCCAAAAGGTGGCTAATTCTATTTTTGAGCCTTCAAGGAACAATTTTTCTCATTAAAAAATTTTGGCTCTTGAAGACTTTTTGAAGGCCTCATGCCTCTGTCCAAACCTTCACTGTTGTTCCCCTCTTGAAAAACTCTTAAATCCTGCTGATTTCCAAAGCCAAAATATTGCTGCAAACACCATTTTCTCCATTCCCCTATTTCCCACAAAAATTCCTCATTTTCACATTTCTACCTTTTCCCCTCATCAAAATCCCCTTTATAAGGTTTAAGAATCACTCTTGGCCTTATCAGAACCCTCATTTCCTTTGAAAAAACGTTGAAAAATCATAAAAATACATTGTTTTGACTTAAGCCCCCTTGGGCTAAGTCCCTAGCCTTTCCGCCCATACACCCTGGCGTCGTGACCGCACGCTGAGCCAGTCGGGCGCTTATCCAGTTTAAATAAATATTTCTTTGCAAACCATTAAAAAACCTTTGATATTTATTTAAACCGTCGAAATTCATTTAATTTAATTTTTCCGCCCGTGCAAATTATGGAGCGATCTCGACCGTCGATTCAATCCATAAGATCTGACAGTGTGGAGCGCGCCTCCCTGTGGACCCCCCAGCCGTGTGTCGTTTTCCCAAAACCGCGTGGTTTTTATCGGACCACTCTTCGGCGGAGGGCGGTTTTTTCCCGATGGCCAGCGATTCCATACATCGCTTGACACACGTCTCATGTACTATTTGTAAAACCGCCATCCTTCTGTCGTCCATCACGCGTTAATGTTCGGACCGGGATGCCCAGCAATATCGCTATGGACCATCCGATCTAGGCCCACTAACCCAACGGTATCTCTCGCCAAAGTTGCTCGATGGTTAACGAAGGTGCGCGCACGATAGCCGGTCCATCATACAGTGAAAAATCAATCTCCACCGTCGATCTGATCTGCAGATCGACCGCCCAAAATTCATCGCCCGATCTCTCCGTTTGACTTTCCATTGCCCAATCCCGATCGTCAATCTCTGCGCGATCGACGACTCAGATTCATCCTTATCCTCTGACCACCTCGTTCAATCTTGACCTTCGATCTCTTCACGATCGACGGCTCAGATTTAATACTTCTTTCACCCATTCCACGATCGCTCCCAATCAATCATGATCGTTGGATGATGCCATCCAATAGCTCCGATCTCCTCGCACACCCTCTGATGTAGTCAACCTATAAAAGCATGATTTTTTAATAAGTTTTCGTATTTTGCAGGGTTTTTATCATTTTCTCGCAATTTTCAAAGAAGATTCAGAGGCGGAGGGTGACGACCCTCCCATCTTCGATTCGTCAAATGAAATCATCCACAGGGTGGAAATGCACGTTTCCTCAGTGTTTCCTCAGGAATGGATGCCTTATGAACCCTACGCAGCCCTGCACCACAGCAAAGAACACAGAAAATCGGGCACAGACAAAGAGTATCAGAGACGAAGACCAGAATTAACCAGAAAAGAGGAATAAAGACAGTTTTACGGGGATTACAGCTAAGACTATTATCAAAAGCTTAACCCTCGATTTAAAACATAGTTAAAGAAGAAAGCACCAATGATTATCAGACAGGAAACCTCCACCGCCACATATGAGGTTAATCAATTTCTCCCAGCTACCATAGAGCCACCTGTTGCCTCAAACCATTCAAATAGAGGCTGAAGTTATTGAAGAAGATCAGATTTCGCCTCAGCACAGCCGGAAAAGTTACTTCTGCAATGAAACTTAATGCAAAAGATATCTGCAGAGTAACCCTAGCGTCACACAGAGCCTCAAAGGTCAATAAAGCTCCCACCGAGCTTAATTCATAAGTGTAAATCAATTAATACAGTGAAACACTTGTACAGTTTCTTCATTGAGCCCCCCAAGGGCCAAGAAGACATTAACTCTGTATTAATTGTAATTGAGATCTTTTATCAGATCTCACCTCCTCATTCTTCTATATATACTACAATAGAAGATGAGTGAGGGGTTGGTTGTAGAACTTTGATATACATTTGAGCAAAAACTTCTGATTGTACATAGTATTCACTGGCTCTTGGAGCTCTGCTGGTGATAGATAGGTTAGGCTGAGATGTGTAGATGGTTGCTAACCTAAAGCACTGGACTTAAAGCTGTAACTGGTTTGGAGCATCAATACAAGCTGATTTATGGGATCCTGGTCTATGTTGACGGTGATGTTTCTCTAATTGTAACTTGTTATTTTAGTTTCTGTTTTCATCTGTGTTTCATATTTTCTTATAAAGAACAGCATGCATAGAGTTAGGACCTATTGTACATCAATGACCTTCTCTAAATGAAAATCTTTATCTGAATGTTTTCTTCCATCTGTGTTATTTAGGAATGATTTAATTCAGTTTAAGCATAGGAATGATGGTGTCCCCTCGTCTTATTGTCTTATCTAAATATTGTTCTTAGATGTTATTTTCAGTATATGTTTTGTGAAGATGAACTGAGGAAGATATGGTGAGCCCTGGTCCCAGTATGATCCCACAGACTATCTGATTGTTTCCCTTTGAATGTGTCAAAAGTTGGCTAGTTTCAAAGTACTTACTAGATCTTAGGCCATTCTGTTGTTATCTTTGTATTTTTCTTAAAAGTAACCAATTAAAAAAGAGCTAGGAGAGGATTTGTGGTGAGCCCGGCCCGCTAGTTTCTACTTCAAAGTTGCCTTCAAGTTTCCCTTAGTTTTAAGATGTTTTCTATTGAAAGTGTATCAAAGGCTGGCTAGTTTAAAAGTACTTACCAGATCCTAGTTTACTTTTATGTTTTTCTTGAGTCCATGTCAAAGGCTGGCTAGTTTCAAAGTACTTACCAGATCCTGGGCTGCTCTTGTTTCTGCATCTATTTATTTCTCCTTCTTATTGTATCATTCCATTCCATAAATCAATCTTCAAAGAGATCCTTAGACATAGATGACTTGCCCCATGGACCACTCTTGCCTCTTGTTGTTCCAATTAAACCCTATTATGACTCCATAGCCCAATGGACTAAAACCTGCAATTTTCTACCTTTTTGACCGAAGCTTACTCTGATTGCCTGCAACTTCTCACCTTTGGAAATTTTTGCACTCAGAACTTTCCACCTTGAACAGTAATCATGCTCAACCATCCAAAAAACAAACAAACCCTTTGCCTTCATAACTAGCCTAATATCATTACCCCAAACTTCAAAGACAAATCCATCTTTGTACTTATTGGAGAGATCTCTCTCCGGATTCAGGAGGGCTAGATCCTAGAATCCCAAATTTGGTTGAAACGATGTTGTTTCTGTAATTGGACTTTGCCAATCTTGCTAATAAATTACAGATCCCTAACAATGCCATAATGGACTGTGTGGTTGAATACACAACTGAGCGAAATAGAACACTGTTTGTGAACCCAAATATTTAGCCAAAAAAATAATAATAATAAATAAATAAAATAGTTAATATAGTCATAGTTTTAGGGATAAAGTTGCAGTAGCACCATATAGGCAAACATCTAGACAAAATGATTGTGTATACTAAGACATCAGAACCTATATATGGTGTTTCCATAATACTATGACAAAACGCAGAGCATTAGAGAGCTCCTATAATATAAATTACAAAATTAAAACCCCTACATACTAATTACGCTAAATAGTGTAGTTCTTGTTTAATCCACAGGTCGTAAGGGTCGAAGCACCAGCGTGCCATCATCAGCACCCAAAAGCACCAGAAAGAAGAAAACGCACTAACCTGATATGCCAACAGAAAAGAGGTGTTAATAGAGGTACTGCAAATGAGATTCCACGAAGGAGACTGAGCGGCTAGTCAGCCAATACCTTCCTACAAAACTGCACCAACATCACCTTCATTAGATATTAATCCCCTTATAAACTAACCAGAAGAGAAAGGAATAATAATTTACAGTGAAGAACAAATTGTACCCGAACACATGGTAGGAACCCAACCTCGCCCTGGGGTATCTGTAGCATTGGAACTAAAAAATAAAAACTCTACAAAAAAAAGAGAGTAGTGGGTACATAACAAAACTTTATAAACTGAATGAATATGAACTTACATTACCAGTGGGTTGGACATATTTTGGAACCTTACGATCCTTATCATGTATTGAGAAGGATGCCTTGGGTCCCCAGTCATGCCCGTAGGCAAACAACAAGAAAAATACATCTTGAACTATGCTTGGAAACCAAAATCGTAAGGGTAAAAAAATGCAAAAACCCTGTGTTCCTTACCTATGAAAAAATTTTGATGTTGGGCACCTCACGGGCAAGACTGAGACCTCAAATAGGGAAAACCTGCAAATTCATGACATTGAAAAGGTAGCATGAATATTAAATCATATAGACCAAAACCCAAATTGTTCAAAAAAGGGAATAAAATTTAGAATATCGATATGAAGATTTCCTCCAGCGAACTGAGAAGTGGCTTTCAAGAACTCAGCATGAGAGATCGATGGCCTTCATAAAACTCCAGTAGGGTTTGCTCAGGAAGATTTCCATTCAACGCAAGAACCCTGAAACCATTTTCTGGACACAGTTAAATCGAAACGGCGATATGGTGGAGAGAACGGGATGGAAAGGTAAAAAGGTAAATAGGGTTGTTGGAATAAAACCTGACCATCAATCTGCAAACTTGAAATCTTGAATGTCGAATTTTTCTCAACGAAAATCAATGATTCCATATGATGTCCCTCTGTGACCCATGTGAAGGTACCCAAGTGTCGAGCGATGGATGGTGCCAGTAACGACCGTGAGTACCAATTGTAGGAAGATCTTACATGGTTACCATCGTATTAACTACAGAGTTAAGAACAGGTTGGGGACAATCACGTCTATTATATGAATGGTAAGACCTTACAACATAACGTAAAGATGAATATTGAAGTCAATGCCTCATAGCGCATAGGGGGTACCATCACATGGTGTATAAACTCATGTATTAGATCATTAGAGCTGATATATATATATATATATATATATATATATATATATATAAGGGTAGAATAGGTACCTTAGTTTAGGAGTTAGGTTTCTAAAGTATATGTTGCACTAGTAATGAATTCATGCACAAACCATAGAAATTATTCAAGCAGGCCTGCATAGAAATAAGTGTGATAAAATTCAAATAATAGCATAATGTAAAGGACTGAAATTATGTGCTTTATTGAAAAAAAAATTTGCAATATAGGAGATGTGACATATGTTATTAGAGCCCATGTTCTCCACTAGGCCTTAATGAACCACTACTGTTAGAAAGAAAAAACTAATAAGCATTTTCTCTTGAAAGGTGAACGAACCCGGAAGAAAACTGATATATATGGAAAAAGAAACATTTTTTGTTAATACAGAAGATGAGATGTATGTTGAATTGGGGGAAGTATCTATTCCACCCTCAAATATTCATGTAAATTATATGAAATGTACAACAATAATTGGAAAATTTTTGGATCAGTAATGAATGTTTGCTACGAGTCAGTGAAGAACAAGAGAAAATGATTAGGGGATTGACAGAAAAATCAAGCCATCGGAAGGAGGAACCATAAAGTGAGGAAGGAGAAGAAAATACATAAGATAAATATGATAATGAAGGAGGGTCACATAGAACATATTCTCGTAATTCTAAATCAAATAAACATGAGGAGATGCAAGGGGAATTCCGGAAGATTAGACCTCCCATGTTCAACGGGGAGAAGGAGGAATATGTTGAAGCTTGGTTGTTGAACATGACCAAGTATTTTCAAGTCTACGATTATGAAAGAAATCTGAGAGCTATATTATCCATGTACCAATTGCAAGGCAAGGCTTCTTTATGGTGGGAGGAGGTGAAGAGTGTGCATTTGTTGGATGAAAAGACGGTATCTTGGGAAGAGTTTTGCAAACAATTTAAGAATTGCTACCTAAATGAATGGTAATATGATGATCGTGCTAAGGAGTTTCATGAATTAAGATTTGGACAGCTCACAATGGATGAGATAGTAGCGAAATTTACAAACTTATTAAGATATGTTCCTTATCTTAAAGAGGAAAAAGTCAAAATTCAATGGTTTTTTAACTTCTTTCCTAGAGCTTACAAGGAGAGAATTGAGTTTGAAACCCAAAAAAAATGGTTGAGGTTGTAATAAAGGAAATACTATGCTACCAGTGGTTTAAAAACAGAATTGAAAGCTCTAAAGGTTGGTAGAATAAATAAAAATCCAAACTAGCAGCAGGGATTAAGCAACAAAAGCGAGGGTACCTTAGGAAATTTGGCAGAGACCATCAGTGGAAGAAATTCAACAAGGGGAATACAAACCAGCTAGCACAATCCCAGGTGGGGTCAAAGACTGTGGAAATGAATTTTAAAAGGAATAATGGCAACAAAAAGAAAAGAGTTTTGAAATTTTGGGGTTTTGGAGAGCCTCGCTTATTAAGTGTTGTGTAACCAGCTCCAAAAATAGAAGAAAAGAAATATCAACGCCTTAGAAATAAGCCACTTCGAGGGGGAAACCTCGAATACATTACATAAATGAACAATTCTTGGATGATACAATTTACAAAACCTCCTTTCTATATATAGGAGTCCATGTGGCCATAATGTAATCCTAGTGGGCTACAATGTAATCCTAGCCGACCTAACAATAATAATTTAAGGGCACAATAATAACAAAATGGGGGTTACAAGGGTACAATAATAACAATAAGGGGGTTACACTAACAACAATAAGGGACTATACTAGTAATATAGGGACCTAACATGCCCCTCTCCTTCAAAAAAGTGTTGTCCTCAATGCTTGAGTAGCTATGGGTGCTTCTGTATAAAATTCTCATCCTCCCATGTAGAATCTTCAGTGGGTAAGTTCTTCCACTTGATGAGATACTCTGAAATTGATCGATTCCGTAGCTGTCGAGTTCTTGTTTCCATGACCGCTTCAGGTTCCAATATGATTTTCCTTCCTCATCAAGTTCTGGCAATATTGTTTGAACTGGAAGATTTTCACCTATAACCTTCTTTAAGCATGAAACATGGAAAACTGGATGCACTCGCGAAGAAGCAGGAAGCTCCAATTTGTATGCCATAGTACCAATATTTTGCAACAACTTGTAAGGAACATAGTACTTTGGCGATAATTTATTATCCTTCTTAGATTGCTTGAGGGACATTTGTTTGTATGGTTGTAGCCGTAAAAATACACAATCTCGTACATCAAAACATCTC
This sequence comes from Pinus albicaulis, assembly GCA_034641835.2. Classification (NCBI taxonomy): domain Eukaryota; kingdom Viridiplantae; phylum Streptophyta; class Pinopsida; order Pinales; family Pinaceae; genus Pinus; species Pinus albicaulis. Next base: position 1,173,783,575 of record CM076584.1, on the reverse strand, counting down.
TCGCTGCGATGTTGATCTGCCTGTTGTTTCATTCGATTTTGTGCCAAATTCAAGTTATCCTTTAAGAGTTGGAGAACTTCTTGCTGATGCTCGATGTGATCTTCCTGTTAGCCACCTATAAAATTTGTTATAGCAAAAGGTGGCTAAAATTTTTTTGGAGCCTTCAAGGAACAAATTTTATTGCTAAAAAGTGTTATCTCTTGAAGACTCTTGAAGGCCTCATGCCTCTGTCCAAATCTTCACTATTGTTTCCATTTTTTACACTCTGAAATTCTGATGTTTTCCAGGAAGAAAGACTGTTGAAAAAACCTTTTTCCCCTCTTTCCACTTCAAAACTAACCTCCATTTTGCTTCCCTTTTCCCCCCATCAAATTCCTCCATTTTTCCATTTTCCCCTTTTCCAGCTCATAAAAATCCGTTTTATAAGGTTAAGAACTCACTTTTTAACCTTACCGAAACCCTCAAATTCCTTTGAAAAACATTGAAAATCCATAAAAAATGCCTTTTTGTATTACAGACTTAAGCCCCCTTGGGCTAAGTCCTTAACCACTTCCCCACATGCGCCCATGCCCTAAGAACCAAGCGCTAGTCCCATCAGCGCTTATCGCATCGGAATAAATCAGCAAGCGCAAGTCTTTATATTTCACGGAAGTTCCGATGCGATTAAGCCTGTGTATAAAGCCCCCGAAGCCAAAACCTTTGTATTATATTAAACTTTGGGTTTTATAAAGTTTTAAAGGGTTTCCACCCGTGCATAATTTTAAAAAAAAATCGATCGTTCATCATTAAGCCGATCGAACGGCCCGCGCAACATCGCATCAGAGTTTTCCTTTGGGTACATTTTAATGTTTTTCCCCCACCTCCGCTTACCATGGCCCGATCGCACAATCGCATCGGCCTTCCCTGATCGCACCATCGCATCGGCCTTCCCTGATCGCACCATCACATCAGCACACCTCCGATCGCCGATTCCTGATTCACTCCCCACCATTGATCTGACCCTCAGATCAACGGTCCACATTTGATTGCATCGGATCTTTTCCTCAGGTGCGTTTTTTAACATTTCCACCAACCGAAGGTATGCTCATGGGCATCCGTATCTGCAATGCCATCTGCGAGATGGGAATGAGTATGTGTGGCTGGAGCTCGCTTGAGCTGTTGTCTACAGACATGGAATGAGAGATTGTGGCTCAGGCTCGCTTGATCTGTCGTCGAAGCTTGTACATGACCACCATTTTCCCCCCTGTCAGGGACAAGGTGAGATGATGGCGAAAACTCAACTGCAAGTTTGCTCAATATTCGTGAACATGTTCTGACATGCGACTTAAACATTTTCTTGGCTGTTGATGCCCATTGCCAAGAAGCGATCCATCCAAGATGAATCTTGGTTCTTGCAGGAGGCTTGTTTCTGAAGCATCTGTCTGAAGAGTGGGTGTGCCGACCATAGTGCTTGCATGGATGAAGATCAAAACGGTGATCTTTCATATGGCCAACTCGATCACAGTGTTGGCATTTCTCAATCTGTTGTTGTGGAACAGGATCTGGAACAACTGCAGGTGAACTGTCATATAGGAATCCGGCACTCTGAAATATGATGGGCTTTGTGTAATCCGGAATATGAAAGGACACATCCTTGTCATATCCAAGACCAGTTCGGTGCTTGTTGTGGACAAGCTCTTCCCAAGGTCTGATGATGGGCTTAGGAAGTGCAGGTTGAGCTGCTGCATCTGTATGTAAATCTGCTCTAGTACAAGGAACTGAATGGGAATCAACTGGAACTTTGCTGACTTGCTGCTGATGGGAGTCTTTCACAATGTTCTGAACAGAAACAGGTTTAGAATGGTGACTCTTTTGCTGAAGTTCGTCTTGTTGGAGCTAAGATTCCAACTGCAAAAACTCAATCTTTTCATGTGCATCTAGCAAACAACTCTGAATGTTACATAGAGCATCCTTGCTCATTTTTATCATATCATGAACATTTGAATGAATGAGGTCATTCAACAACACTAATGCCTCATTGATTTTAGCCATTTCAACAACTTAGGCTCAAAAATGAAAGGGTGTCGGCTACAACCGAAAATGCACCCGTTTACAATGTGATGCAACAAAAAATACAAATGACTCAAAAGAACTTCCAACTATGGAAATCTCAAGTACAAATTCTGCTCCTCAAATGATGGAGGGCAATCAACAATGACTCAAATATTGATTATGAATGAAGAAGCAATATTCACTCACAATACAATGTCAGCTCAATACATATCTCTACAAAAATGTGCAGCAAAAACAATTGTGCAAGAAGCCTTTAAGGCAGCTGAAATTCTCTTCTTCAAATAGTTGTTTCAAACTTGTCTTCTCATGTAAAATTCTTCAGAAAAATCACCCTTATGTCAAGGTCACAATTCACACAATGTCAAATCTGCAATTTTCTATGTATTGTCCATGTCATTTCTTCAATTCTGCTCACATGTCATTCCTCTTTTTCTGCTGTTCAAATCTTCTCTTCTCTCTCTTTCTGCTCTTTCTCTCTTTTCTCTCTCTCTGCTCTTCTTCTTTTTTTTTCTTTTTTTTCTTTTTTTAATTAATTAAAAATAAATTAATGGGAATAATGGGAATGAAAAGTTAATTTAAAAGGAGGGGAGGGAATTGTAATGAAATGGGAGGGGAGGTATTATATTAGGGAAGGGAAATTTATTGAAAGGAGGCAGTATTAAAAAACGAGAGGGAATCAAATTAAATGGAAAGGGGAATACAGAATTTTAAAAGTCGAATTTTAAAAAGAGCCTAATTAAAAGGCGGAACTGTATATTGGAGGGAATTTAAAATTGGGGGGCGGATTTAATTATATGGGAGAGATATTTATATGGGAGGGAGGCATATAAAAAATAATTTAAAAATTTTGAAAATTTGAACGCAGAATATAGCAGCAAGGGAGGCGGAGTTAAGTGTTGCAGAGGGGCGCTATGGAGTCGAGAAGCCGGCGTAGACCACGGTGAGAGGGGCGTTAAGCACATGGTGGGTTGAACGATAGGGAGAGCGTTTCAATGTGGGCAAAGAGCTGTAAGGTGAGGTAAGGATGCGTAGAGGGTAGGGGCGTTTGGAACGCGGCAGGGTTAGTTGCAGATGGAGCGTTATGAAGAGGCGTTGGATAGCGTGGAGGTGCAGGGCCGTAAGGAGAAGGTCGGGCGAGTGGGAGAGTTGTGCTAAGCAGGTAGGGCGTAGGGAGAGCTGTAAGGCGGAGCGCTGAGCGGAGTATATGGGAAGAGGTGTAGTTTGATGAGGAGGGAGCGTTGTAAAGGAGCAATAAGGAATCGAGGGAGGAGTGAGCCGTGAGGAGATGTAATGTACAGATGCGCGCAGGCTATTGAGAGCCGAGGGTAGCAGAGTAGGGATGGCGTGGGGAGGAGATGAGTGAGGGTGCTGGTGAGGGGAGAGAGAGCAGGTAAGGGTGGAGCTGCGAGCGCATGAAGGAGATATGGAGCGGCGTATGGGATTGTTCGATGGGGGAGCGCTGTAGTGAGGATAGGGGAGTGTATGGAGCGAATAGAGATTGTGGGGTGCTGTATGAAGATTTCAAAGGGAGCGGATAGCTGCAGGGATTTTATTTTTTATTTTTTATTTTTTATTTTTATATAACAGCAGAGAGCAGAGAGCTTATCATTAAACAATAGCAGAATTTTTAAACACTGGAATACAGTAGCAGTTTGCAGAAATTTTCTAGTAGCCCAGCAGCAAAGTATTGGACAAAATGCAGAGATTTTTTTCAGGAAATGAGGCAGAATTTTGCCAGTAAAAACTCAGAAATTATTTTCCATTAAAAAGCCAGAAACTTCTACTTCGGAAACCCTCTTTAAACAGTGTTTTCCAGCAACTCTTCAATGCAGAAATTAATAGAAATTGCAGGAAAAATGAGAATGAAAACCTTCAGATGGGCAGTGCTGCCTTTCCTTCAAAACCACTGCTGCTCTTCTTCAAAACAAATTATGAATGCTGCTCTTTCTTCTGAATGCTGCTCCTTCTCCAAAACCACTTTCTGAATGTGGCAAAAAGACTGCTACAAACACTTGAGTGCTGCAAAAAAACCAACAATTTTTGCAGATATGCATAGGCCATAAACACAAATGGCTCACTCAATTTGGAGCAGGGCCAGAAATCGCCCGCTCTGATACCATGTTAAACACCATGTTGAAGCACACACATGGTGTATGAGGAAGATGAGCATACACACACAAGAGACTCAACACACACAATGAAAGATAAGCCTGAGGCTTTCTTATTTTCCATTATACAAAGATGTACATTTATAGTACAATGGTGTGACTCTTGGTTTCATATTCCAAGGTCACTTGGACTCCATTGTGACTTTTCATATTCCACACCTACCCATGTAGGATTAGGTGTTCCAACAGTTTTCCCCCGCCGATTGCGACCCTCCAATGAGATCTGGATCGTCCACGTGTTCAGATCGGACGGTCCCAGATCTTTTCTCATGGTTTCATCACCCTTCGCCTTCCACCAAGAGTATTTTTAGCATGTAATCCCCACCGTCGATCTCTACGCGATCAACGGTTCTGACATATTTTCTTCCTCTGCTCTTCTTTAACCTTATTTTAGTTGATCTCTACCATTGGATGTTGCCATCCAACGGCCACACTTTTTCTCCCACCACCTCTAAAGCAGTTTAACCACTACGCAGGATTTTATAACATTTGTGTATTTTGCAGGGATTAAAGGTTTTTCATTGTATTTAAGAAAAATCCGAAGGTTGAGAGTGACGATTTTCACGCCTTCGATTCATTAAAGGGAAACCATCCATGGGTTCAATTTCCATGTCTTGTCAATGCTTCATGAGGTGTTGATGCAATAAGAGCCCTGCGCGGCCTGCACATCAACAAGACAAAGTGTTATTAAATCACAATAAAAGAGTATCAGTGTTGAAGGCAGAGCGCACCAGAATGGAAGATTAAAGACACATTTTCGGGGATCACGGCTAATATTGATTATCAAAAGCCTAATCCCCCAAATTAAAACACAATTAAAGGGAAATCACAAGTGTTTAACAGGAAGAAAAGCCTCCACTGCCACATCAGAGGCAAATTGATTCCTCTCAGCTACCACAAATCCACCTGTGCCTCGAAGCATTCAAACAGAGGCTGAAGTTATGTTCAAAATCAGATATTTGTCTCAACGCAGCCAGAGAATTGGTTCTTCCAAAGAACTTAATGCAAAAATATCTTCAGAGTTACTCCAACATGACACAGAGCCTCAAAAGTCAACAAAAGCTCCCACCGAGCTTAATCTTAAATGTAAATCAATCAATATAGTAAGAATACCTGTACGCTTCTCCATTGATCCCCTCAAAGGCCAAGAAGTCATTAATATGTATTAATTTCCATGGGAGATCTTTTATTCGATCTCACCTCCTCATTCTTCTATAAATACCTCTGTAGAAGATGAGATATTGTTGGTTGAGTTGGTTGCTGAACTTTGAAATGTAATTGAGCTTGAGACTTCTACCTGTAAATAGTGTTCACTCGCTCTTGGAGCTCTGCTTGTGATAGATAAGTTAGTTCGGGAAGTGTAGATGATTGCTAAACTAAAGCATTGGACTTAAAGCTGTAACTGGTTTGGAGCATCAATACAAGTTGATTTATGGGATTCTGGTCTATGTCGACGGTGATGTTATTTCTTATTATGAATTTTTATTTTACTTTTGTTTTCACTGTGTTCATCTTCTCTTATAAAGAACAGCATGCATAGAGTTAGGACCTATTGTATATCAGTACCCTTCTCTGACTAAAAATATTTATCTGAATGTTTTCTTCCAATTTGTGTTATTTAGGAATGATCTAATTCAGTTCAAGCAAAGGAATGCTGGCGTTCCCTCGTCCTACTGTTTGAGCTAGTTGTTATTCTTAAATGTTATTTTCATTATATGTTAAGTAGAGATGAACTAAGGAAGATATGGTGTGCCCTAGTCCTAGTTTTATCCCAAAATACTGTCTGAAGGTTTCCTTTGGAATGTGTTAAAAGCTGGCTAGTTTAAAAGTACTTACCATATCTTAGGCCATTCTGTGTTATCTTTTTGTTTGTCTTGAAAGTGACCAAGTAAAGCAGAGCTAGGAGAGGATTTGTGGTGAGCCCGGCCCGCTAATTTCTACTCCAACAGTTGCCTTCAAGTTTCCCTCTGTTTTTATTATGCTTTCTATTGAAAGTGGATCAAAGGTTGGCTGGTTTCAAAGTACTTACCAGATCCTAGATTGCTTTTATGTTTTTCTTAAGTGTTTGTCAAAGGTTGGCTAGTTTCAAAGTACTTACCAGATCCTAGGCTACTCTTTGTTATTCATTTGTTTAATTCCCCTTCTTTTTGTATCATTTCATTCCATAAATCAAACTTCAAAGAGATCCTTAGACTTAGATGACTTGCCCCATGGACCACTTTTGACCCTTGCTGTTTCAATTAAACCCTATTATGACTCCATAGCCCAATGGACTAAAACCTGCAATTATCTATCTTTCTGGCCAAAGCTTGTTCTGATTTCTTGCAACTTCACACCTTTGAAACTCTTTGCACTTATAACTTTCCACCTCAATCAGTAATCATGCTCAACCATCCAAATACAAAACAAACCCTTGGCCTTCATAACTAGCCAAATATCATTACCCAAAACTCCAAATACAAATCCATCTTTGCACTTATTGGAGAGATCCCTCTCTGGATTCAGGAGGGCTAGATCCTAGAATCCAAAAGTGGTTGAAATAATGTTCTCCCTGTAGTTGGACTTTTGCCAATCTTGCTAATTATAAGGAGCTAACACTTCCACTGCTTGAACCTTACAACTTTCCCTTAAAGATGATGTGATGGATGGTGGATGATATCCATAAAGTGCCATAAATGGGGTCATTTTTGCTGCAGTATGGAAGGAAGTGTTATACCACCATTCAGCGAGAGGTAACCACTTGACCCATTGTGTTTGTTTATCGGATACAAAACAACGAAGATATCCTTCCAAACATTTATTTACGATCTCAGTTTGACCATCAGATTGAGGATGATAAGATGAGCTATGAGCTAATTGAGTACCCAAACAAGAAAATAACTCCGTCCAAAAATTTCCGGTAAAAATGGGATCTCTGTCGCTCACAATAACCCTTGGGCTTCCATGTAGCTTTTGAATTCTATCCATAAATGTAGTAGCAACTGTACTTGCTTTAAATGGATGAGATAATGCACAAAAGTGTGCATACTTGGTAAGTCTATCAACTACCACCATGATGACACTCTTTCCTTAGGACTTAGGTAAACCTGTGATAAAATCCATTGAAATCTCCTCCCAACATTGACTTGGAATGGATAAAGGTTGTAGAAGTCCCGGGGTCTTAATTGTCTCAACTTTATTCTGCTGGAAAACCAAACATTCTGTCACAAAATTTTGAATATCAGATTTAAGGCCATCCCAAAAAAATTCTTTCTTCACCCTGTGGTAAGTTTTTAAAAATCCTGAGTGTCCTCCTAAAGGAGAAGTGTGCAATTCCAAAAGAATCTTTTGCTTTAGTTGGGAATTCTTACAAAGATATAAGCGATCTTTGTACCATAAGGAATCATTTTTCCAACTAAATGTATCGGATGTACTAGGATCTTGCTGCAACTTTTGAATGAGTGTCCATACATCTTTGTCCTTCTTCCATTCATCTCTTGCTTTGGTTATCCAATCTGGTTGGATAATAGAAATGGCACAAAGCAATGCTTCCACCTCTTCATTCTTTCTTGAGAGTGCATCTGCAACAACATTAAGCTTTCTTTTTTTGTAGATTATTTCAAAGTCATAACCCAACATATTTGTGACCCATTTTTTCTACTCTTCTAAAGATAGTCTTTGTTCCAAAAAGTGTTTAAGACTATCATGATCAGTTTTTACCTTGAAGTGTTTTCCCATTAGGTAAGTTCTCCATTTCTTTAGTGCATGCAGTATTGCTAACATTTCCTTCTCATAAATAGGTTTCTGTAAATACTTTCCTTTGATTGGACGACTTTCAAAAGCAATGGTTCTTCCTTCCTGCATTAAAACTGCACCAATTCCATTTCCTGAGGCATCACATTCCACAATAAAGGTTTTTGTGAAGTCTGGCGTAGCTAAGACCAGTGCTAGGCACATTGCCTCTTTAAGATGTTCAAAGGCCTTAGTTGCTTCAGGAGTCCATGAAAATGAATCTTTCTTCAATAATGTTGTTAGAGGTGTTGTTATTCTCCCATAATTCTTAACAAACTTGTGATAATACCCTGTTAACCCGAGAAATCCTCGCAACTTCTTTATGGTTGTGTTGACACCTAATCCTATGGATGGGTGTGCATATTTAATATTGTATATTAATTAATATTAGGAAATAAGGAAGGCCAAGAGTCATTAGGAGATGAATCCCAATAGCCTCACCTCCATGTATAAATCCATGTGCATTCTTCAGCTAATACACATTCTGATTTTGAGGAGTTACCTCCTGGTTTGACATGGTATCAGAGCCAGCTCCACTATTGGCATTTCTGCCTGTGGTGTAACTCCCTCTCCTTTGCTTAGTCTATTTTTATTAATATTTTTCTGCTGCTCTTAATTGCTAGACTGTTATTCTGCATTTTTTTTTCTCTAATATCCCTGACATTTGCAGCTCCAGCTCCTGCAGCTTCTGAAAATTGCAGGCTCCTCTGTCATTCTGCAAATTGCAGGCTCTGCCATTCTGCAATTCCAGCAGTCCTGCAACTCTGTCTATTCCTTCAATCCACTGCATAACTCGACTCACATTGAAGAGCATCCTTTCATACATTCCAACGCCTTTTTCACTCTACTCAACGCATCTCCCTCTTCCCTAACGCATTCACCGCCTCCATCATTTAATATACATAGCGCTGTATACATTGTTTCATAATAACACTCCCCTTAACACCCCCTCTCCCTCACTAGTCTACGCCCCATCCAGACATACCATACCGCCCTCGACTGTCAATACGTTACCACGATGTGTGTGAATACCTTACGTTACAATACAACGCTGTTTGTGAATATACAACTGTCAATACGTTACAATACCACGCTGTTGGCGTTACAACCAGTCAATACACTTTGCATCTCACCACACTCAAACGCCACTCGACCTACATAGCTCTGCAACGCATCTCTCGTATGAAGCCGAGCCATTTTTTATTTTGTGCAGGCGTAACACAGTTGTAACAATTATAAAGGCGACTCATACTCGTGGATCGATTTCCGCGCCTCCCATCTCAGCTCTTCTCTCACGCGGGCTTCAACCCTCCATACAATCGATCCCCACATTTCACAGTCGGCCCTACAACGTTCTGTCATATACCGACTATAGCTACTGCATATTCCACTATTTAAACGCACTGTCATATGTCCGCTCTGGTCAATGCTGTCCATATAAAACCACGTTGTCATATGTCCGCTCCGGTCAATACTGTCCATATAAAACCACGTTGTAATATACAACGCTCCCTCCATATTCTATTCTACCCCTCCATTGTTTATATATATGTGCTCTTTTTATATATATGTGGTATCGGATCACTGTTTAATAGGTCCGCCCTTCCCATATTCTATAACAACGCTATTTGACCGCCCCTCCACTCATATTTCATATCATTCCTACCATATTTGACCGCCCCTCCACTCATATTTCATATCATTGCTACCACATTTGACCGCCCCTCCATCCATATTTCATATCATTCCTACCCACCACATTATGCCGCCCCTCCTCTTATATGCATTTTTCCCCAAACAAAAAAATATATATATATATTTTTTGGTGCGAGTACGATCTCTCTTAGCAAAGAATTTTTTAAACTCACAGTATTTTTCCAGCAAGATTTTTTGCCCCTTTAATTGAGCAGATTTCAAAAGTTGAAAGTTTTTATAGCAGAAAATTTTCCTCTTCAGAAGATTTTTTTTCGTGTTGTGGATGATTTTGTCACCCCCCCCTAGAGACAGCCTAGAGTTGCCATAGACCAGTGCCTAGGACATCTTAATATAGCAAGGAGCCCCTTATAATTGGGTTGTCAGTCCAAGAACTCACTTACTATCTCTTGTTTGAAACAAGGAAACTAGATTTGAATGGGACCAATCTCTCTCAGAAGCTGACACAAGAATAATGTAGGAACATCAGGTAAAACTTCAGCATGAAAGCATCAGACAGTTAAGAGACCGCTTACTGTAAAGAGGGCCGATTCAAATAATATATCACAGAAATCAGATATCAGGAAGTGAGTGCAGTGAGGAAACATAAGAAGATATTAGCTGACATATAAGGGCGCACCAATTTACGAATCCTTAAGTCACTAATATAGCAGAAAATATGGAAAGAGTGAAGATGGAACAACATATCATGACTAGGCCTATTTAAAGCGCTTGACTAATTCCAGAAAGGGCACCACTTAAGATGAATCCTTACTTCAAACTAGTGAGCCACTCGCATTCTAGAACATGATACAAGAAGATAATTTGCATGAAAAGAGATAATGTATTAACACATAAGAAAAGTTACATACTGTGAGATATCAAAGACCAGAATCCTCAATACAGTTATAACCCCTCCTCACTGAGACCCTACGGGCTCTGAAACTTCATACAGAAATATTACAAGATGAATACAGTAGTCTTCTCGCTGCACAGTTTGCTGACAGAAATTTGGAACCCCTACAATGTCTTATTTTTTGAGTATTTATAGAGAAGACAGAAACCTCTAGAGGAGGAGGGAGAAGAGGCGCAATTAATGACTTAATTTGAATACATGGCAGAAAACACTCGCGCCTTCTTCTATGAATGACTAGCTATAAATGAATATACCTAACAATCTGTCTGAAGGAATAAATGCTGGGAGATAAAAATCTCCTTATGTACAAGACAGAAATAATAAAATATATATACAGGGTGATCCTTTTGGCTGAGAGAAAATCTGCTGCCGTGAGAGATTTGGAATAATCTGCGTTCCTGTACTGTGCTCTTGTCCCTTTAGCTTTGGATTTGAATGCTGGTTCTTAAATGCGGGACAAATTTCTCTGGAGGGTTCTGAGAATCCATAGCTGTGATTTCTTTAATGGCGGTCATTTCACGCACCAGCTCCAGCTTCTTGCATTAAATTTCACCCATAGGAAATCGTCTTCTAGTATGTTCTTGAAATAGAAGCGATGAATCAAAACGCTCTTTCTGCTATTTTAAAACCTGCAAAACCCCGAAACTGTTAGAAAAACATACACGGATGAAGGCGGGAGTGAGGGAGGTGGATATGGAGGAGGTGACATGGACACAAACAGAAGATGGAAATACTCGGGGTGGCGGAAGCAAAACAGCGGAGGATTCCACAAACAGACGAAATGCGGGTTTAACGCGACATAGTCTGGACGCGAGGAAAGAATAGCAGCAAATACGAAATAAAACATATAATCACATATATATATATATATATATATATATATATATATATATATATATATATATATATATATCAAGGCCAAGAAATGCCACGGATGTATCAAGTAGGCATAGGCGCACGAGGGACAAGTGGAGAGGATGTATGAGGAATCAACTAGTGAAGGTTGGTGGAAGTGACACTAGTGGCGGGCCATATATACTTGCCGGGGATGAAATAACGACGTAACCGGAGAATGCCCGCCGTCAGATCAGGACCGGTAGATCCAACGACTCAAACTAACTCCGCTGCCCGGCGATGGGATGACCTTTAGCGTGCGGGAGATGGGCGGTTTTCCATTCGTACCGAAGACACGTGGCATGGGATTTGTGGCGTCGCTGCCCCCGCGGGAAATACCACTGTTTTGACGAGGGTGGTGCGGGGTAATACCGCCTGTTTGATCCGGATCTTGGGGGGAGACCCCCAAGATCTAAGAAAATTGAAATGGATGTGACCAGATCTGCAAAATTAGAATGCCAGAAAAGAAGAGAGAACACAAAGAAAATAAAACCACAAAGAAACTTGTTTTATTAAAATAGAGAATAACTGTAGAAGCTACATTGTGGTGAGCAATCTGTCCTTTTACAAAGTGAGGCTTGTTATTTATAGCCTTTTTTGAGATACAATACCATAGGTGGATACCATGGGCCAATACCACTTACAATACCATGGGTAAATCCCATGTGTGGATGAATACCATGGGTGGATGCATACCATGGGTCACTTATAATACCATGGGTGAATAAATATCATGGGTGGATGAATACCATGGGTCGATGCCATTTACAATAACATGGGTAGATAAATACCATGAGTTGATGCCATTTTCCATTCGGATCATTCCTCCCTCCTTAAGAAGCAATGGTCCCCATTGCGTGAAGTTCCCTCCTGAGAAAAATTTGTTGAATATGAAGAGCCACTGAAGAGAAGGGTTTGGTGTAGTTAACCCATAACCGTGATGAACGAAGATCCGAGGATAGAGATACCTTGTAATGCTTGTGACCAACTGTGATATTGACAGTGTGCGGCCTAGCAAATGGACTTCGATGAAGTGTGGGTTTGTGGATGAAACAAAACCATGACAAATGAAGATCCGAGGATAGAGATACCCTGTAATGCTTGTGACCAACTGTGTGACTAACAGTGTGCGGCCTAGCAAATGGACTTCGATGAAAATGATTTTGTGCAGTTGACCCATAACTATGATGCTGATTGTTGATGAAGTAGCAGGTGCCTACATAGCTTGGGGTGGGAGGGCACGTCTCCTAATAACCCAAGCCGAACGCTGCTATGATCAAACTGATGAATGTGAAGCAGGTGCCTACTAAAGCGGGGTGGGAGGGCACGTCTCCAAAGGGAACCCGCTCCGAATGCTGCTCCAGATTTAAAATGAGCATAACTCGGTCAATATAACTTAGAATATTTATTATAACATGTTTCTGGAAATGGAATGATCATTCTGCATCTTCTCATGTATTTGAAACCACTATCTGGAGACTCTAGACCTACAGATTCGCGCTGGAACTGTTTCGCCGTCACAAAATTTCTGAAAAAATAGTTGATTTTAAATCAACAATAACTCCCACATCCGGACTCCAATTCGACCGATTTTTTTTTTGAACTTGGGTGATTTTTCAAGAGGAGCTCAGATCTGTATCCATTCTTCTGAAATTTTTCACTGAAAATTGCAAAAAATGACAGAAGAGCCGCCATCCATGAATTGTCGTCAGAAAAATTGCTTCAACATTGCTGATTTTGAATCGGCGATATCTCCCTCATCCGAACGCCAATTTGGCCGAATTTTTTTTTAAATTTGAGTGTTTTTTCACAAGGAATCCAGATCTGGTCTTTTTTCTTGCAAATTTTTCACCAAAATTTTCAGATCTGATCTGAAAACTCGACGCCCAAAAAAATTCATGGATTTTGCTGAAGATTGCTGCAAAACATTGAAATTGAAATATGTTTTAAACCCTCACTCCCATGGAGGCGTAACCTGAATCTGATACCACTGATCCGGATTTTATGCAGGAATGCAACAAAATATAGAAATAACCATGAACATAGAGATGCAGCGGAAATAATGCTTCATTTCATTAATATCAAATAACAGAAATAAACTTACAGGCATAATGGAAATAAAATAGCTAGGGTGCTGGTAGCGAATCTCTGAGAAGAGATGTGATGGCTACAGACCTCTGAACTGTGTTACAATGAGGCTCGAGGGCCTATTTATTGTTGAGAAACAATGTAGAATCTGAAACTTCCAAAAACCTAACCGTAGGAGATGAGGCGCCAAAACTGTGGGCGCCCATTTGGGTAAATTGGTGGTTCAACTTCCCTAGGGCATAACTTTGGCACCCGATCTCCGTTTGACGCGCTCAATAGCTCGTTAGAAAGATCTATCCGAGGACTTCAATTTTTGAACGAGCAACATGGGTCCATGGACCCATGTTGCTCTTCGTTTTCCCAAAAAATGTCGTTTAGGGCCTCAAAACGGCTCCGGAAGTTCAGGACCCGAAAAACTGCTAAAAATAGTAAGTTTTGTTGCAACTTGAAAATTGAAAGAACTGAAGATGGGGGTTCAAATGGAATAGGTGGGTGGCCACCAATATCCACCTGGATCATTAAGCCCCCAAAACGACTCCGAGAGTGGAGGACCCGAAAACCTGCTAAAAATAGTAAGTTGTGCTGAATGTGAAAAGCTGCAAGAATTGATGGTGCTGGTCCAAATGGAATAGGTGGGTGGCCACCGATATCCACCTGGATCACTGTTTTTGCTGCGCGCGGGGGCCACCACCCAATATGACTGCCGCTCCGTTGATTTGACTTGATTGGACGGCTGTTATCCCTCCCGAAACACAAATGATAAGCTCCCCTTTCTCGTGGCTGGTGGTCAGATTTTAAATGGAGAAGGGGAATATGTACAACATCTCGGCTCCATCTGGGGGCGGCATGTTCGCCCTCGGACATGTCGAGAACACGCAGACCATTTAGTTCTTCATTTTGCTTCTGCATTCTCCCTGTGCTCCTTCTCCAGGTAATTATCAACATTCTTTTTCCTTTGCAAAAATTAAAATCAAAGCAATTTATATACATTATATACAGTCTGGCATTCTTCACCTGGGTCAGAATTGAAAATATGGCTTGAGAAATTGGCCATTCACAGGCACGTCCAACAAATCACCTTGCAGATTTTCTAAATAGAAAGTGTTATTTCTTCCCAACTGCGCTATCTTGAATGGCCCGAACCACAATGGATCAAATTTAGCATGCTTTCCATTTTCTGCTCTGCGAACATCCCATCTAAGAACAAGGTCTCCAACTTGAAAATTTCTATCTTTTGCGTACTGATCAAAGACATTCTTCATTTTTTCCTGGTATTCTATCAATCTCTGATCTACCTGGTTCCTTGTTTCCTCCAATTCTATCAGCTGATTAATTCTTCTAATCATGTCATCTGATTCTTCTTGGTTTTCCTGCATAAAACGTGCTACCGGCAATGCCAATTGTAGAGGGAACACAGCTGCTTTGCGATACACCAGTTCATAGGGTGATTTCCCTGTTGCCCTTTTGCTAGTTATCCTATTTGCCCATAGAGCATACTTCAACTGAGAGTCCCAGTTTTTCTGATTTTCAGCTATTGTTTTCTTCAAGGCTCTCACCAGGGTTTTATTAGATGATTCTGCTAGACCATTTCCCTGTGGATAGTATGTTGTAGAATGAGTCAGGATGATATTATATCTTTGACAGAAATTGACAAATCTGGCCGATTTAAAAGCTTGTGCATTGTCAGTTACAATTCTAGCAGGACAACCAAACCTAGATATGATGTTATCTTCTATAAAATTCATTATTACGGCGTCTGTAGCTTTTCTGGTTGGCATGGCTTCTACCCATTTTGTAAAATAATATGTGGCTGTTAGAATCCATTTTTGTTGGCCACTTGATGGGGGATGTATCTCACTTATGAAATCCAATCCCCATTTCTGAAATGGTTCGTTCACGTGAATAGGGATTAGGGGCAATGCTGCTAGTTTTTGTCTTTCTGCAAACCTTTGGCATTTGTCACATGATTTGACCCAAGCAAAAGTATCTGAATATAGTTTTGGCCAGTAAAAACCAGCCCTCAAAATCTTATGTGTTGTAGCCCTCCAGCTGTAATGCCCTCCACATATCCCTTCATGAAACTCTGTCATTACATTTTGCACTTCATTCTTTGTGAGGCATAGCAGCAATATACCTAGAGGGTCTCTCCAATAGAGCTGTCCATTGGCAATGGCATATTTCTGAGATTTCATCCTTACAGCTCTATATTTTACCTTGTCACATCCTGGAGGACAACTAAGTGTTAACAGATATTCAACAATTTCTTTGTACCATGGACTAGTTAAATATTTCATGTGTATCTTTTGAGTAGCCATCTCTAGTCCATGTCTCTCTTCTCCTTGTTCTGATTCTTCATTTGCTATCACGGAGAGGTTAATGCCCAAAGCTTGGTGATTGGATTCAGATAACATCTTGGCAAGTCCCTGTCCTTTAATTAATTTAGTAGGCTTTATGTCTAAATCATACTCTTGGATTTTTGCAATCCATCTTCCTCTTCTACCTTCGCTATCTCCCTGAACAAGAATATCTTTTACAGCTGTTGTGGGAACATAAGCAGTAATGTGAGATTGCAAAATATAAACCCTGAAAGCTTTAAGGGACTTTACAAGGGCATATGCCTGCTTCTCCAATATATTGTATTTCAATTCAGCATCATACAGTACTTGACTGAAGAAGGCTATAGGTTGTTCATATCCCTCTTCATTTTTCTGCAATAACACTCCAGCAATTGTATGAGGTGAAGCAAATGAAAAAATCATAAATGGCTTCTTATAATCTGGTCCTGCTAGTACAGGAGCTTCTGAAAATGCCTGTTTTATCCTTGTAAATGCATCTCTAGACTCCTGGGACCATTTGACTTCACTATCTTTCTTCAACATATTGGTTATATGCCTAACTATCTCCACATAGTTAGGAATGAATCTTCTCAAAAAATTTATTCTCCCCAAAAACACTTGTACTTCCTTCTTATTTATTGGCAAAGGAATGATGTTTATCACTTCCACTCTCTTAGGATCAATTTTTACACCATCTTTAGTCACGATATGCCCTAAGAGTTTTCCTTCATCTAATGCAAACAAGGATTTTTGGGGGTTAAGAGAAAGGCCATACCTTCTGCATTTTTCAAAAGTTCTTCTCAAATGCTCAATATGCTCATCATCATTCTTTGAGAATACTGTAATATCATCAAGGTACACCACCAAGAACTTGTCCTGTTCTCCGACGAAGGCTATGTCCATTGCCCTCTGAAAAGTAGCTCCTGCATTAATTAATCCGAATGGCATCCTTGCATACATAAAGGTTCCCCATGGTGTAGTGAATGCAGTTTTCTTCTGGTCTTCTGGGGACACGGCTACCTGATTGTAGCCCGAAAATCCGTCCATAATTGACATTCTGGATGCTCCCACCACTTTCTGCAGGATATGATCCATCTTAGGCAGTGGATAGTTATCTTTGAGAGATGCTCTGTTCAAATTCCTGAAGTCTACACACAGCCTTATCTCTCCATTCTTCTTCCTAACAGGAACAAGATTTGCTATCCATTCTGAGTACCTCAAGGGCACAATTATCTTGGCCTTCAGTAATTTCCTAATTTCTTTTTCAATTGAGGGAAGCAGCAAGGGGTTTATCTGTCTGAGCTTCTGCTTGTATGGTTTTGCATCTTCCCTCAGTGGAATCTTATGCTGTATAATATTTACATCAAAAGTTTTAAGGTCCTCATAGGACCAAGCAAATACATCTTTGTAGGATTGAAATAACTTCAAATACTTTTCTTTGTATTCTTCTGGGACTCTTTTGGATAACTTAACAATTTTGGGGTCAGTGGAAGTACCCAGATTCAAATCTCCTACTTGATCTTCTTCTACTACTTTGTTTGGCTGCACTGGAACATCGTCTTTATTGAACAACCTTTCTAGAGGTACCAATCCTCTAGGTATCACATTACCTTTCAGTTGCAGCACTTTATTACCTGCTATTCTTTCTTCCCATTTGTTTTCAGCAATATTTTCAACTTCTTCCTCTTCATTACCATCGATCTCCATATTGGAGAATTCTCCCACAGTCTCTATAAATATTTTCATTTGTTCATCATCTTCGAATACCTACCAATGCTTTATATTATCTGGAATGAATGGTCTGTACCGTACCTCCACTTCATATCTCAGAAGCGGGTTCTGAGGAGGACGAAAGGTACTGGCAGCTACAGCGAGAGAGTCCGCTATTCTGTTTTGCTCCCGGGGCATGAAATGTATGTTAAACGCTAAGAAGAAATTCTCTATCATGTCCCATACTTCATTTCTATATGCTCTGAGCCGTGGATGCTTAGTTTGACATTCATTTCTGATCTTCCTTACCACCAGCTCAGAGTCTCCAAACACTTTTAGACACTGGATGCCCATATCCTTGGCTGTCTGGAGTCCCAATAATAGTGCTTCATATTCAGCTACATTGTTTGTAGCCTCATACTCCAGTTTAAAAGAGAGCGGCACCCATCTCCCTGTGGGGGAAATCAACAAGACCCCAACTCCATTTCCTTCCCTTGAATTAGCTCCATCAAAATGCAAAGTCCAAAGTCCTGATTCCTGATCTTCTTTAGGCTGCTCAGCTCGAATCTGTCCAAAAAGGGGCTCATGTGCATAATCCTGATTTTCTTCCAACATTAAACATGAGAAGTCTCCCTCTTTGTTATAAACTGGAGAATTATCTGAGCAGTCGGCCTTAGTTACCATCTTGACAAATCTAGTCTCCCTGTATAACCTCCTTTCTTGACCTCCAAAGACTGGGACAGTTGCATACGTTAGATCCAATTTGATTGATCCCCCAATCTTGGTACCCCAAGACCTTGACAGCAGCATGCCAAAGCGAGCTGGGATATCGGCAACCACAATGTCCATGACTACACTTTTTGCTGGGATTTGAGCCAAATTAACCACTAAATCTTTAATCATTCCCAGACATTTAACTCTTTTAGAATCAAATGAATACAAATCTTTATATGGTCTTGTTATTTGCAGCCCTAGTTGCTCCATGACAGACAAAGGCATAAGATTATGGGAAGCTCCAGAATCTAACATACAGTTATGTAACAACAGGTCATGAATGATTAGGGGTACATAAAAAGGAGGAGTAGAGGGGTCTATCTCCTCGACATGTGGGCCAAAGACTACCATGGGTCTTTCTTCTTTAAGATTTAAACTATCAGGTGCAATTGGTAGTTCAAGGGGGAGAATGAAAGAAGTAACTTGAGACTGATATACAGGCTGTTTTAATAATTCAGTCAGAGGGACAGGAATCTTAATCTTTTCAAGCTCTTTTTGCAAATTGAAAGCAGATGGGGGCTTTTCTATTACTACTTCTTTTGACTCTTTATTCTCAACTAAAGACTTGACTTCTTTTGACACTGGCTCAGTATTAAGAGGACTGACTATTTCAGAAGAAGAGGGAATTTGATCATTAGACTGCAAGGGAGTATTCAGAAGGTTCTTACCTTTTTCTATGCACATCTTTGCTGCTGATTCCTTCTGAGCAGATGCTTCTTTCTGAGGTGGTTCTTCATCCTGCTCTTGAGTTCTGGTCCTCTTCCTTGAGGATCTGAGATCATATTTGACATTAAAATGAGCTTCCATGAAATCAGCAAATTGCTTGCAGTAATGGTCGATCTCTGCTGCTTCGTCTTCTTCTTGCAGGGGGCACTCCATGTCATCATTATTTGAAAAATCCAGATTAGCATCATCTAATCCATAAGCTACGTCTCTAGTGGAGTCATCTGTCGGTCCTTCCAGGTACAAGGGATGAGGTACCTGATCTTGCTGTTCCTTTATCTCTCTCGGTAATATTTGGAGAGGTGGCCTTTTATACTGGGGATTATACCCTCTGTTTGGGGCATTGTAATAATTTTTGGGAGCTGTATTCTTAGCTTCCAGTTCTAGTTTGACCATCTTCTTTATTATCTTGCTTATCTCATCCATTTTATCTACATCCTTTTCTTGATTAGAGGTAGAAACCTCTTCTTTTCCTTTTCTCTTTGTTTCCTGTTCTGTTTTTCCTTTTAACTTCCCAGTGGCAACAAAATTTGCCTCCAACTCTAGAGCATCTGTCTGAGCATCATCCAGGGTGACAGGCATTCTTTCCCGCAGAGAGAAACCAAAATTAGAATCAAAAGCTGCAATGAAAACAACTTTAGCAGCAGCTTGTTGAGGTTTCATATCGGCAGGAAGGTTCAGATATAATTTATTAAATCTTTTGATAAATTCTGCCACTCCCTCATTGTGTTTCTTCTTTAGTGTGTTGAATTCAACGAGGCACTGCCCTTGGTCTTTCTTTTCTCCCCATTTCCTGAGAAAAGCATTCTCCATCTGGTCCCAGGTGGTGATTGAATGGTTTGCCAATGTCTTGAACCATTTTCTGGCTTCGCCCTCCAAAGACTGCACAAATAACCTCAGGACCACATCCAGATGTTCAACATTTAAGTTCTCTGCAAAAGAGAAAAAGATCTCAAGGTGCTTCTGAGCATCAACTTCATTCTCCCCATTAAATCTTGGAAAAATCTTCAGGTAATCCTGCGGCATATCATTTAGCACTTGGGGCAAGGCCAGAGGCGCATATTTGTTCAATAGAAAAGCAGGAACATTGGCCATTGGGGGAGGCGGGGGTTGCACAACAATTTGAGATACAGATGAAGGGAGAGGAGTAGGAGGAAGCGGAGTATGAATAACAATGGGAATATATTGCACAGAAGCCTGGGGTGTAGATGGGAATAACTCATGGTTAACAACAACTACTTATGTGATTTCCTTAATTTCTTCAGCCTCGAAAGCAGGATGAGATTCTCCTTCAATCCAGGTATTTCCTCTACGTGGAGTTTCTAAGTAAAACTCGGATTTTTCTGTTCTAACTTCTTGAGAAGAAGAGGGCGGATGATCTTCAACGAAATACTCAGGATTTTCGGGACGAACCGACTTCTTCTCTTTCCAAACTCTTTTATGAATGATCTTTTCCGGGTCAGACACGGGTGTTTTCGGCTGCGAGGTATCCGACCTCAAATGGGGCTTCCGGGAATCCAGGACTTCCAATAAAATATATCAAATAAGGACCAGTGGAGTCGCCAAGGTGAGAAATCTGCAACTCTTCACCTCTCTGTGCTCACCTGATTAGAGAGTGAAAATAAGATGTCGAACCCAGGGAAACAGATATTCTTGAATTCGTTCCCCGGCAACGGCGCCAGAAAGATGTTGTGGATGATTTTGTCACCCTCCTAGAGACAGCCTAGAGTTGCCATAGACCAGTGCCTAGGACATCTTATATAGCAAGTGGCTCATCATAGCTTGGGTTGTCAATCCAAAGAGCTCACTTACTATCTCTTGCTTTAAACAAGGAAATTAGATTTGAATGGGACCAATCTCTCTCAGAAGCTGACACAAAGATAAGAATAATGTAGGAACATCATGTAAAACTTCAGCATGAAAGCATCAGACAGTTAAGAGACCGCTTACTGTAAAGAGGGCCGATTCAAATAATATATCACAGAAATCAAATATCAGGAAGTGAGTGCAATGAGGAAACATAAGAAGATATTACTGGCAGAAGGGCGCACCAATTTACGAATCCTTAAGCCACTAATATAGCAGAAAGTATGAAAGAGTGAACATGGAACAGAATATCACTTCTAGGCCTATTTAAAGCGCTTGACTAATTCCAGAAAGGGCACCACTTAAGATGAATCCTTGCTGCAAACTAGTGAGCCACTCGCATTCTAGAACATGATACAAGAAGATAATTTGCATGAAAAGAGATAATGTATTAACACATAAGGAAAGTTACATACTGTGAGATACCAAAGACCAGAATCCTCAATACAGTTATAACCCCTCCTCACTGAGACCCTACGGGCTCTGAAACTTCATACAGAAATATTACAAGATGAATACAGTAGTCTTCTCGCTGCACAGTTTGCTGACAGAAATCTGGAACCCCTACAATGTCTTATTTTTCAGTATTTATAGAGAAGACAGAAAATTCTAGAGGAGGAGGGAGAAGAGGCGCAATTAATGGCTTAATTTGAATACATGGCAGAAAACACTCGCGCCTTCTCTATGAATGACTAGCTATAAATGAATATACCTAACAATCTGTCTGAAGGAATAAATGTTGGGAGATAAAAATCTCCTTATGTACAAGACAGAAATAATAAAATATATATACATTGTGATCCTTTTGGCTGAGAGAAAATCTGCTGCCGTGAGAGATTTAGAATAATATGCGTTCCTGTACTGTACCCTCGGCCTTTTAGCCTTGAATTTGAATTCTGGATCTTAAATGCAGGGAGAATTTCTCTGGAGGGTTCTGAGAATCCATAGCTGTGCTTTCTTTAATGGCGGTCATTTCACGCACCAGCTCCAGCTTCTTGCATTAAATTTCACCCATAGGAAATCGTCTTCTAGTATGTTCTTGAAATAGAAGCGACGAATCAAAACGTAGGGAATCAAAACGCTTCTTCTGCTTATGTATAACCTCGCAAAACCCCGAAACCGTTATAAAACAGACACGATGAAGGCTGGAGGAGGGAGGTGGAGATGGAGGAGGTGACAGGACACAAACGAAGATGGAAATACCCGGGAAAGGGTTAAAACAATGAGATTCCACAAATTGATCAATGCGTGTTTAACGCGACATAGTCCGATGCGAGGGAAAGAATAGCGGCAAATACGAAATAAAACATATAATCACACACACACACACACATATATATATATATATATATATATATATATATATATATATATATATATATATATATATATATATATATTGGCGCGAAGAAATGCTACGGATGTACGGGGGCGAGGCACATAGGTGCACGAGGGACAAGTGGGGAGACGATGTGGCGGAGGAATCAACGGGTGAAGGTTGGTGGAAGTGACACGGTGGCCGGCCATATAATACGGCGGGGATGAAATAACGGACGTGTAACTCCGGAGAATGCCCGCCGTCAGATCAGGACCGGTAGATCCAACGACTCAAACTAACTCCGCTGCCCGGCGATGGGATGACCTTTAGCGTGCGGGAGATGGGTGGTTTTCCATTCGTACCGAAGACACGTGGCATGGGATTTGTGGCGTCGCTGCCCCCGCGGGAAATACCACTGTTTTGACGAGGGTGGTGCGGGGTAATACCGCTTGTTTTTGCTACGCGCGGGGGCCACCACCCAATATGACTGCCGCTCCGTTGATTTGACTTGATCGGACGGTTGTTATCCCTCCCGAAACACAAATGATAAGCTCCCCTTTCTCGTGGCTGGTGGTCAGATTTTAAATGGAGAAGGGGAATATGTACAACACAACGCTCCCTCCATATTCTATTCCGCCCCTCCACTGTTTATATATATGTGCTCTGTTTATATATATGTGGTATCGGATCACTGTTTAATAGGTCCGCCCTTCCCATATTCTATAACAGCGCTATTTGACCGCCCCTCCACTCATATAATACATTTTTCCCCAAACAAAAAAAAATATATATATATTTTTTTGGTGCAGAATTCAGTCTCTTAGCAAAGAGTTTTTTTAAAATCAGATTATTTTTCCAGCAAGAGTTTTTGCCCCTTTATTTGAAAGATTTCAAGAGTTGAAAGTTTTTATAGCAGAAATTTTTTCCTCTTCAGAAGATTTTTTTCAGCAATCTAATGCATTCTCTCATCTCAATTGTTGGGGTGGTTCTCTCCGGCAAAGAGAACTATCTTGAATGGTCTCAAAATATTAAACACACACTCATTTTTAATGAGCTGTGGAAAGGAATCTGTGAAGGACAAGAAGAAAACCCACCAGAAAAGCCCACTTCAGACAAAGAGCTTGCCATCTGGGAAAATAAGAACTGCAAAGCCTATGCCTTGATTGCAGCCTCCGTAAGTGAAGAGGTGAGTTGCCATATTTCATCATTCTCAAATGCCTATGAAGCCTTGAAGAAGCTAAAAGAACTCTATGACTCACATTCAGAATTAGAAAATGTTCAATTGATGATTAAGCTGTTCAGTTTTGAAATGAAGAATGATGATCCCCTTGCTTTAGCTTCAGAAGTAAGATCTATAATGCATGACATTGAAAACACTGGTGTAAAAATGGACATACCTCTCATAGCATATGTTAAGGCATTATATCCGACTTACTCACATTATCTTGAGTCTTTGCAAGCAAGTGGAAACTTTGAGCATATCACCTTTGATAAACTTGAGAAAAATTTTGCAGAAAGAGAAAAAGCTTTTGGGAAGATGACAGTCCCTTCATTTTCCAAAGAGGCTGCATACTTGGCACATAGAGAAAAGAGTCATGCTCCAGATTCATCCAGAGGAAGAGGTGGCAGAAGAGGAAGAGGAAGAAGAAACTTCACAGAAAGGGGGGGCAGACAAGCTGACAAATCCAATCTTCATTGCACACGTTGCAATAGAGATGGACATGATGCATCCAAATGCAGAACACCATGGGACAAAATTGAGCAGCATAGAAATCAAGACAAAGGTAAAACTAATGACAAAGATAAAGGTAAGGCACCTGAATCCGCTCATTATGTTCTAGCACATTGTAACAATGGAGTAACTGAAAACCTATTTGATGTTTCATTTACTTCATGGAGAGATGATTGGTTGCTAGATTCAGGAGCAACATGTCACATGACATTTAGAAAATATTTTTTTGAAGAATTCACCGACAAAGTTGATGGAGCAGTATATTTCGCAGATAAATCCAAACTCAAGCCATCAGGGCTTGGCACAGTCAGGCTTAAACTGCCTGGTCTTCCTGATCATATCCTACATGAGGTTCTATACCTCCTGGAGTTGAAGAGAAACTTGCTGTCCCTGGTTGAAATCCGGCAGCAAGGACACTCAGTTCACTTGTTTGATGGCAAGGAAGAGGTCAGAAAAGCATCAGATCGCTCACTTGTCATGGAGGGAATAGAAGAAGGGAGACTCTTGAAGCTGAAAGGTTCATCTGCTCATGCTCAAAACTTTGCATTCAGTTCACATCATGATGAAGGTACATTCCCATCAAGTCTTTTATGGTATGCTAGATTTGGACACTTAAACTATGAAAGCCTTCGTTTGTTGAAGAAAAATGGTGTTAATGGACTGCCTACAATTCCTAGAAAACCTAAGGAATGTGATGCTTGTATTCTAGGAAAGCATAGCAAATAGCCATTTCATGATTCACACTCCAGAGCACATAGAAAACTTGAGCTTGTTCATTCAGATTTATGTGGCCCTATGCCTATTGCTTCTGCAAATGGAAATAAATACATGATGACATTTATTGATGACTACACCAGAATTTGTTGGATTTACTTATTGAAGAATAAGTCTGATGCTTTTCAAACTTTCAAGAATTTTCATGTATGGATTGAAAATGATGCACAAACACATATTGGCTCTCTACGTACTGATAATTGAAAAGAATACACTTCAAACGAATTTGAAAATTATCTTCGTCAACATGGAATCAAACATCAAACAACTGTGCCATATAATCCACAACAGAACGGTGTAGCTGAAAGAATGAACAGAACTATTTTAAATATGGTCCGCCCCATGTTATTTTTCAAGAATGTAAAATTGATGTTTTGGGCTGATGCAGTTCTATGTGCTGTTTACATAAAGAATAGGTGTCCTTCAAGTTCAATTAGAAACAAAACTCCTTTTGAAATGTGGCATGCCCACATTCCTTCGGTAAAGCATTTCAGGGTCTTTGGGTCCACCTATTATGCCTTGATACCCAAGGGTCAAAGGAACAAACTTGGTGATAGAAGCAGAAAATGTATCTTCTTGGGGTACTCCAATACCTCCAAAGGATATCGTCTCTATGATGAAGCAAATAAGAAGTTTGTGATAGCAAGAGATGTCATATTTCTTGAATCTTCCAAGAGTGACAAGGTTGTTGAGCGGCAACTTGATCGCCTGAACAGATTCACACATGCAAAGTCTTTCCAAGAATTTGATAATGTGATTCCACACCTTGAAGGGGGAATTCTGATAGAATCAAACTGTGGAATCATATCCTGAAGCACTCTCTCCTCCACGTGAAGAAACAACCACGGATGACACATTGGATGATGCGATTGACAGAATTGGGAGATTGAATCTTGAATCAATCCCAACTCAGTCAAATGACCAGCCTGGGCCATCTCAGAAAGGTCCTCCCAAATGGCTGACAAAGACACTGGAGGATGTTCATCCTGATGAGGTTGGAAAAAAAGGAACAAGAAGTTCCACTCAAGAAATCGAAGGTGATGTAGATAATTTTGATTCTCCTGTTGATATGGATATTGCTTATAACTGTGAATTGAGTTTGTCTACAGATCATGAACCAACTTCCTTCAAAGAATCCGCTTCTCATGATGAATGGAAAGAAGCGATGCAGAAAGAGTATGATGCCTTGATAAAGAACGACACTTGGAAGCTGGTTGATCCGCCTTTGGGAACGAAATCAATTGGCTGTAAGTGGGTCTACAAGAACAAGTACAAAGCAGATGGCTCACTTGACAAGCATAAGGCCAGGCTTGTGGCAAAAGGATTCGCACAGAAAGAAGGAGTCGATTATGAAGAAAATTTTTCTCCCACAGCAAAATGGACCACCATCCGGACTCTCTTTGCCTTAGTAGCTCAGAATGGATGGAAAGTCCATCAGATGGATGTAAAAACAGCCTTCTTGAATGGAGATCTAAAGGAAAAATTTTATATGTCTCAGCCAGAAGGATTTGTGATAAAGGGTCAAGAACACAAAGTTTGCAAACTTGTAAAATCCTTGTATGGCCTTAAGCAAGCACCACGAGCCTGGTATGAGAAATTGACCGAGCATCTTCTGAAACTTGATTTCAAACATTTTGATCTTGATGATGCAACTTTTTTTGTTAAGAAAGTTGGAAAAACAGTTGTATATCTTGTGGTATATGTAGATGATCTTTTGATAACAAGAAACAATGAGAGCTATATTGCATCCATGAAGAAAGAGTTGAAGAAAGGTTTTGAAATGACTGATTTGGGTCATGTTCATTACTATTTGGGTATTGAATTAATTCAACATCCTAAATTCATATTTCTTT
Organism: Pinus albicaulis; assembly: GCA_034641835.2. Classification (NCBI taxonomy): domain Eukaryota; kingdom Viridiplantae; phylum Streptophyta; class Pinopsida; order Pinales; family Pinaceae; genus Pinus; species Pinus albicaulis. Next base: position 1,173,756,908 of record CM076584.1, on the reverse strand, counting down.
CTCAAAAGGAGTACATTGGAGATCTCTTGAACAAATTTGGCATGGATGACTGTAATCCCTTAACCACTCCAATGGAACAAAACTTGAAGCTCACATCTATTGAAGGGAAGGAATTTGAGGATGCAAATAAGTATAGACAGCTTGTAGGAAGTCTTATCTACCTGACCACCACCAGACCTGACATTTCATTTGCTGTTGGAATCCTCTCAAGGTTCATGCAAAAACCTTGTGAAGGACATTGGTCTGCTGTAAAAAGAGTGCTAAGGTACTTGAAGGGGACTCAAGACTTTGGACTCAAATATACACAGGTAGGCGACTTCAGCTTGATCGGATACTCTGATTCAGACTTTGATGGCGACAAAGAAACAGGGGTGTCTACTACAAGTTACACCATGAGTCTTGGATCAGGAGCTGCCTCATGGAGATCACGCAAACAATCAGTTCCAGCAGATTCCACGACCGAGGCAGAATATGTGGCAGCAGCTGAAGCAACAAAGGAAATTGTGTGGCTCTGGAAAATCCTGGAAGATTTGCAGATGAAACAAATGTATTCCACTCCACTCATGATCGACAACACTTCTACAATAAAGTTGGCCAAGAACCCAAAGTTCCATGATCGAACAAAGCACATCAATACAAAGTAACATCTAATTCGACATCATGTTCAGGCCAAAACCATCCATCTACATCATTGTTCCACAAATGAGCAAACTGCTGACATCTTCACCAAATCACTTGGAAGAGAAAATTTTGAAAAGTTCAGATCGATGCTTGGACTCACCAACATCCCTTCGGATTAAAGGGGGGAATGTTGACACCTAATCCTATGGATGGGTGTGCATATTTAATATTGTATATTAATTAATATTAGGAAATAAGGAAGGCCAAGAGTCACTGGGAGATGAATCCCAATAGCCTCACCTCCATGTATAAATCCATGTGCATTCTTCAGCTAATACACATTCTGATTTTGAGGAGTTACCTCCTGGTTTGACAGGTTGTGGGGACTTTCCATTCCTTAATGGCTTTAATTTTGTTAGGGTCTACTTTAACACCCTCGTGAGATACAATATGACCCAGATATTCCACCTCTTGTACTCCAAAGAAAAATTTGGATGTTTTTGCATATAATTGTTTCTCCTGCAATAGTTTGAGCACCCTGTCAACATGTTCAACATGATCCTTCCAAGACCTTCTATAGATTAGTATATCATCAAAAAATACTAGCACAAATTTTCTAAGGAAGGGTTTGAAAATGGAATTCATCAACCCTTGAAATGTAGAAGGTGCATTATTAAGGCCAAAAGGCATGACCAAAAATTCATAATGACCCTCATGAGTTCGAAATGTTGTTTTTGGAATATCTTCAGTCTTCATTCTAATTTGATGATATCCTGAACGAAGATCCAACTTGGTAAAATAAATTGCTCCATGTAATTCATCCAATAATTCTTCAATCACAGGAATGGAAAATTTATCTTTAATGGTGAGCTTATTGAGCTCCCTATAATCCGGACACATTCGCCATGATCCATCCTTCTTGTGTACCAATACTACAGGAGCAGAGAAAGAACTTTGACAAGGTTGAATTATACCCGCCTCTAACATTTCTGCAATCATGCGTTCAATTTCGCTCTTTTGGAAGTAAGGATATCTATAAGGCCGGATGTTTGGAGGAACACTTCCTGGAATCAAATGAATAGCATGGTCATGATCACGAATAGGTGGGAGTCCTTTGGGAGTTTCAAACACCTTGGAATGATTGTCCAAGACTTGTTGGAGATCTGCAGAAATAGATGATTTTGATGTTGGAGCTTCTAGTGAGCATAATTGTGCAATTACATCTCGTTGTTCTTTCTTTAGAAGCTTTGTCATGACATTAGAGCTTATTATCTTTCCCGGCTTCCCTGCAATACCCCGTAATTCGACTTCCTTTCCTTCTGAAAAAAATTTCAAGAAAAGTTCTTGAAAATTAAAAGCTACCATCCCTAAAGATTGTAACCATTGTACTCCTAGTACAACATCAGCACCTCCCATAGGAATGGAAAGTATTGGACTATTCAATACATATTCCCCCATGGTTAGCTTGATATTATGGCATTTTCCAGAGAAATTTATAGTTCCTCCATTTGCAACCATCACTTGACATTCTGGTGCTGGGTATAGGAAACAATTTAATTCCTTGGCTACCTTACAATGAATAAAATTATGGGTGCTACATGAATCAATCAACACTATTACCTTTTTCTTCTTGATTTGTCCTTGTATCTTGAGAGTTTGAGGAGTGGTAATTCCTGCCAGTGCATTACACGATATGGTCGGATTCATTTCTTCCTCTTCTAGGGTTGGTTCCTGGTGTATATCCTCTTCCTGTTCATTTTCTTCTTCCTCTTCACAATCTATGTAAAATAATTTCTTCTCAGCACACTTATGACCTTTAGTGTATTTTCTATCACAACTGTAGCAAAGCCCTTTTTCTCTTTTTTCTTCCAATTTTTGTGGTGTCAGCCTTGTAGGTTGTGGAAATCTAGGAGTAGCAACACTTCCCTCTTTATAGAAGTGAGTGGTAGGCTTCCTTATCGCCATAATTTTACATTCAATTTTTCTTGCCAACCTGAATGCCTTCTCCAATGAATCAGGTTCCAAAACGCGAACTTCATGTTGGATGTTATCCTTTAAAGTCCCTATGAAGAGATCAATCCTGTGTTCCTCTGGAATATCAGTTACTCTTATATTTAATTTTTGGAAGTCCTCAATGTGCTCCCCCACTAAACCCTTTTGTTTGAGATTTATCAATTAGCTAAAGAAGGTGTTGCTCTTTGTATCTGCATAATGTGCTATCATTTCCTCCGTAAAAATTGACTAAGTAACAATTTTTTTACGGGAGCAAAGCCATCGATACCATATAAATGTATTTTGTTCTAAATGTAAAGTTGCAATGTGTACATTTTGTGTGTTTTGCACATTATGGAGATCAAAATATTGCTCCATCTGTAGTATCCATGTTATAAGATCCTTTCCATCAAAATTCCTCATATCCATTTTCGGAATATGGTGGTTCTTCCCATCAAAATTAGAGTTTATGAAATTACGATTAACATTTATTTTGTTCTTATCATGAGCTTCCTCTACTATCTTTTCACCATTAGGAAACATTTCTTGTATCAACTTTGACAAACCTTCTATGCCTGCTTTTAGATCATTCTTCATGTTTTCCATTTTAGCTTCCATGTCATCCATCTTAGATTCCATGCCAGCTTCCATGCCATCTATCTTAGATTCCACGCCTTTCTTCAAACCATCCATATTATTCTTCACACCATCCATATTTTCTTCCACGTCTTTCTTCAAAACTTCCATTTCATTTTTTGTTGCTCTTTGCGAGAGCAAAATTTGGTGCACTTGCTCTTGTAATTTTGATAGATCATGTTACAATTCTTCATCTTCATGAATCATAATAGAGCCTTCTGAAGGCTTAATGGGTGTTGAATTATTTTTACGGGGCATTTTTTAGAACCCAACACTGATATCTATTCTACAATATGCCCTTGGAATCAATTCAAATTGATTTTTCAAACAAGACTTATGCAATTTGAAAAAAAAATACACACATTTTTCTTGCTTTTGAGGAGCTCGATATTGAAATTGGATTATCTCTGTGATTGCGGCTCTTCATTATCTGAAATTCAGCACTGAAGTATCCCTCTGAATTCTCTTTTCAATGCCACAGGTCTGACCTGATTTGGATTCTCCAAGACAAATTTATGTCCAATCTCCCACAATGACCTAATTATGGACTGGTTCAGTAGAGTGAATTGGTACGACTTGCCACGTGTCATTGTTTCGTCCTTCGCCTTTGAAATTGATATCCAAGAAACTACAGTCTGTTTAATTACAGCCCAAAAAAACGCTTTACAGCATAATCCGTGCTCGAGAAATTATTCATTTTCCCACGATCACCTCTTTGACATGAAATTTGGGAGCCTGAAAAAGCACCACCTTCCATAGATCATATCTCAAAAAATATTGCGAATCAAGATATGAAATTTTTTGACGCGTTTCCTCAGGATTTCAGCTTCGTACCCTAAAAATTTCAGATTCTTAACCTTCGTAGAAAAAAAATTATAGCGAAAATTCCACGATGACCTATTTAGGAGCCTAAACAAAGACCTAACTTCCACAGATCATATCTCCGAAAATATTGCGAACTAAGCTCTGAAATTTTTAGAAGAAGATCTTCTCGGGATTTCGGCTCGCACCTAAAAGGTAGCTTAGATACTTGTGGAAAAAAAGTTATAGCAGAAATGCCACGATGACACCTTGTTTGGAGCAGCCAAAACCTAGAATCCAAAGCTACGATACCAAATGTTGTGTAACCAGCTCCAAAAATAGAAGAAAGAGATATATCAACGCCTTAGAAATAAGCCTCCAGAAACGCCTCCAATACATTACATAAATGAACAATTCTTGGATGATACAATTTACAAAACCTCTTTTCTATATATAGGAGTCCATGTGGCCATAATGTAATCCTAGTGGGCCACAATGTAATCTTAGCCGACCTAACAATAATAATTTAAGGGCACAATAATAACAAAATGGGGGTTACAAGGGTACAATAATAACAATAAGGGGATTACACTAATAACAATAAGGGACTATACTAGTAATATAGGGACTTAACATTAAGGTATTGTCCTCATAACCCCAGAGTTGTAGAAAACACACAAGTTGTTCAGGAAGCTACAACAGTGAATGATTTTTCTAGGAACATTCCCAAGATCATCGCAACATTAGAGGAAAGACAATCAGAACATCAGTACACCATGATTGAAGTAGAAGGTACTCTTATTAACCATCATGTTTCTATTCTAATTGATCCTAGAGATAGTTTAAGTTATGTTGGGCCACACATAGTGGAAAAATATAAAATTAAAACTGAAAAATATAAGACAGCTTGGCTGGTAAAAATAGCAACAGGAACTAAGAGAAAGGTCACTAGTGAAGTTAAACAATGTCCACTTCATTTAAAAGGTTATTTAACAATAGTAGACTTGAGTGTACTTCCCCTTGGTTCGTATAACATATTAATTGGGATGGAGTGAATAGAGAAGCAAGCAGAAATTATAAATTTTCTGTCAAAAACAATGACTTGTACCAAAAAGCAAGGGCATACCCAAATAATTCAAGTTCCAAACCAATATTTGTATGAAAAAATACAACCCTACAAATGAAGAAGAATGCTCGAAAGGGGTGTCAAATATTCATGGTTCATGTGGAAGAGGGGGGACAATCAAGTGAAGAGCAGAAAATGAATACACTACCAATCATTAAGGAGATTTTATATGTGTTTCCATAGGAAATTCCCAGTCTACCACCTCATCAAGATATAGATTTCTCTATTGACTTAGTACCTGGTGCAACCCTAGTGTCGAGAGCCCCATATCGGATGAGCCCACCTAAGTTATTGGAACTGAAGATGCAGTTACGAGAGTTGTTAGATAAGGGATACATCAGGCCTAGTGTGTCACCTTGGGGGGCACCTGTACTTTTTGTTAAAAAGAAAGATGACACATTCAGAATGTGCATTGATTATCGTTAATTAAACAAGTTAACCATAAAAAATAAGTATCCCCTACCCCATATGGATGATTTATTTGACCAAGTAAGGGGAGATACCATTTTTTCCAAGATATATTTAAGAACAGGATATCATCAACTAAGAATAAAAAATTAATATATCTATAAAACAATGTTTATGACTCGATACGAGCACTGTGATTTTGTAGTGCTATTGTTCGGTCTTACCAATTCCCCGACAACGTTCATGTATTTGATGAATAGCGTGCTCAGTAAATATCTAGACAAATTTGTGCTAGTATTTATTGACGATGTATTGATATACTCCATGAATGAATAAGATTATAAAGGACATCTAAGGTTAGTGTTACAAACCTTAAGGGAAAACCAATTTTATGTCAAGTTTAGTAAGTGTGAATTTTATAAAACCAGAGTACATTATCTATAGCATGTCATATCAAAAGAAGGATTGGCAGTTGACCCAGAGAAAGTGAAATCTATGGTCAAATGGACCATACCCAAAGATGTGACTGATGTTTGTTCATTCATAGGACTTGTGGAATACTACCACAAGTTTATTGAAGAATTCTCTAAAATAGCATTTCCAATCACCTCACTGCATAAAAAGGGAGTAAAATTTTAAAGGACTGTTGAATGCCAAAAGAGTTTTGATTAATTAAAACACTTGCTCACCACCGCCCCTATTTTAAAACTAGCAAACCCTTGTAAATAATTTATTTTCTATACGAGTGCATGCATGGAAGTATTAGGGGGAGTTTTGTTACAGGATAATTCTGTAATAGCATGAGTTAAGAAAGATAAAAAATCATGAAAATGATTACGCCATATACGATCTGGAATTAGTTGTCGTTATACATGCTTTGAAAATGTGGTGGCACTATTTGTTAGGTAAGAAATTCAATCGAATAACTGGTCATATTAGCTTGAAATAATTCTTTACCCAGCCATATCTCAATGTGATACAAACTATATGGATGGATTTTCTTAGCGAATCCAAGTTTGACATAAAACACATAAAAGGCAAGGAGAACAAAATAGTTGTTGCTTTGAGTAGGCATGCCTACCAGGTAAAATAAATAGCAGTGAGTAGTATTAAGACTGATTTTGTGGAGAAAATTAAAAATTATGTTCACAAGGATTCAAAATATCAAGCGATTCAGCGAAAATTACAGCAAGTGAATGTTCCAGGTTACAAAAAAATGAAAAAAAATTGTTGGTGTATAGAGGAAAATTATGTGTCCCCAATGTATTAGAACTGAAAATTTTGATACTAGATGAGCATCATAAAAGAGCGTTTGCAGGACATTCAGGATATCAAAAGATGATCACAACATTAAGGAAGAACCTCTTATGGCCTGGAATGAAAAAAGAGGTGCCAGAGTATTTATCCAAATGCATAGAATGTCAACAAGTCAAGGTTGAGCATCAACACTCTGTTGGATTGTTGAACCCACTATATGTCCCTGAGTGGAAATGGGAAATAATCTCTTTGGATTTCATAACCGAGTTTCTTTGTACAAGATGGGAACATGACTCTATTATGGTAGTGGTAGAAAAATTAAGTAAAGCAAAGTCACTTTATACCTATGCAATCCACTTATGGCACAGCACAAATTGCTAACATATTTATGAAAGAAATTTTTACACTGCATGGGGTAAAAAAGGTAATAATATGAAACAGAGATGTTAAATTTACAACAAATTTTTGGAAGACATTATTTGGAAGCATGGGCACGAAACTAAATTTCAGTCTTGCTTACCATCGTCAAACAGATGGTCAACGGAAAGAGTAAATCAAATTCTGGAAGAGATCATGAGAATGTATGTGATGGATAGGCCTACCCAATGGGAAGACTATCTGTATAGCTGAGTTTGCATATAAAAATAGCGATCAAGAAACTATAAAAATGAGCCCTTTTGAAGCTTTGTATGGCAAAAAATTCCATACCCTGCTTAGCTCAAATCAACCAGAGGAAAAATTAATTTTGGGGCCATAATTATTACAGGAAATGGAGCATATTGTGCGGAAGATTCAACAAAATATCAAAGCATCACAGGGCCGACAAAAGAGCTATGCAGACAAGAAAATGACATATAGAGAATTTAAAGTTGGGGATCATGTTTATTTGAGAGTGAAAACCTAGAAAAGAACCCTGAGTATTGTAGGTTTTAACCCTGTATAGAGATTATCTATGAACGAATCTTTAAAACAGAAAATAAACAATAGCGAGAGCATAAAACATAAAACAGATAAACACAAAGATTTTCCCCTAGATCCCAAATCGGGACGACCAACTTGATTTTTCATTATATTCCTTTTAGTGTTACAACACATATATATACATGCTAAACCATACATAAACCCCAATCCATTAACCCTGGATAAGAACATAACCGTAGTTCCCTTGACCAGATCTACAAAATACCAGGAGCCTAAAACCATCATGCCCCAAAACCATGTGCAAATCGATGCACAAAATCATGGGCGGGTCCGCCCACCGGAAAATAAGGACCAGCTTTTTTTTCGAAGCGCCGTCGCTCTCTTGTGACCCCCTTCGCACTCGATTAACGTACGCTATCGCCTCAGGACTTAATTTGATGACTAGTCGTGGAAAGAATATAACACATACCCAACATTCTCCCACTTGTTGTTTTCTTTCCGCAAGGGGCCACAGGAGACCTGAGTCATTAGCCCAGCTTTGCAACACCCATTGTTTCTCTACACCAAGAGAACTTCTGAGTGCTCACAGACTTTTTCAATGCATCTGCAACATTATTCAAAGTGTCCACCTTTACCAACAACACCCTTTTAGCCTCAACCATATATCTCACAAAGTGATATTGAACATCAATGTGCTTTGTCTTTGAATGACAAGTAGGGTTCTTAGCCAAGAAAATTGCACTTTGGCTATCACATTCTATCCTTATAGCTTGTTGCACCAACCCCATAATTGAACATAATCTCTGCAACCAAACTGCTTCCTTGCTTGCATAAGTGGTTGCCATGTATTCTGCCTCTGTAGTTGAAATAGCCACTACAGACTGTCTTTTACTCATCCAACTGACTGCACCTCCAAATAGGCTAAACACATACCCACTTGTAGATCTTCTTTGGTCCAGATCTCCAGCCCAGACTACATCAACAAAACCACAAATGTCCAACACTCTTTCCAATCCTGGTCTTCCCTGGTAGCACAAGCCATAATCACTAGTGCCATGCAAATATCTGAAAACCTGCTTCACTGATGTCCAATGCTCCTTCCCTGGGTTTGACATAAACCTGCTCAATACTATGACTGCATGTGCAATTTCTGGTCTAGTACAGACCATTGCATACATTAGGCTACCCACTGCACTTGCATATGGAACACGGGACATATCCTCCTCTTCTTCTTATGTCTTGGGACACTGTTCAGCAGACAACTTTGTACCTATAGGAATTGGAACATTCACCGGTTTACTATCTTGCATATTGAACCTCTACAATATAGCCTCGACATACTTCCTCTGGTTTAACCAGAGCTTCCTCTTTGCTCGATCTCTCTTAATTTCCATGCCCAAAATATAGTTTGCAGCACCAAGATCCTTCATGTCGAATTTGGAGAACAGTTGGGTCTTCAAATCTTGTATAATTTCTTTGTCATTTCCAATCAACAACATATCATCCACATACAAGACCAAATAAATAACACGGTCACCAATTAATTTAAAATAAACACAGTGATCCTCCTTGCTTCTGGTGAAGCCAAGTCCCCGTATATAGGTATCAAATTTCTGATACCACATCCTTGGTGACTGTTTTAACTCATACAGAGACTTCTTCAACCTGCATACCAGTTCTTTCTTACCCTTCACCATAAAGCCTTCAGGTTGCTTCATGTAGATCTCCTCTTCTAGATCCTCGTGAAGAAATGTTGTCTTCACATCCATCTATTCTATCTCAAAATCAAATGCAGCAGCAACAGATAAAAGTAGTCTAATAGAAGTAACTTTGGCAACAGGAGAAAAAATATCACCAAAATCAATTCCCGGCACCTGGGAATAACCTTTTGCTACCAACCGAGCTTTGTATTTCTCCACCTTGCCTTCTACATTCATCTTCTTCTTAAACACCCATTTTCCCGATGGGCTTCTTCCAGCCGGCAACCTCCACCAGACATCCCATGCCTCATTTTTTATGCAAGGATGCCATTTCATCAACCATGGCCTATCTCCGTGAGTTTTCTATCCTCTGAATCTACTGCCTCCCTGACGGTTCTGGGATCCTCATCAGCTATAGTTAAAGCAAAATTTGAACAGAAAGCAGATGGAATATACCTTTCTTGTTGTCTTCTTTCCCGAACTGATCTTCTAACAGCTAGATTTTGTGGCTCTTCCTCTTCCGAGTCTTCTTCTGTTGTAGAGTCTGATTCATCATACTTTAGCTCAAACTCTATCTTCTCAGGTTCCTTTGGTAGAACTTCATGTTTAATAATATATTTCACCTCTCTAAACACCACATCTTGGCTGTACACAACCTTCCTTTTTTCTGGGTTCCAAATCTTGTAACCCTTTAAACCATCCTTATACCCAATAAATATGCACCGTTCAGATTTATTATCCAACTTGCTCCTTTTCTCCTTTGGAACATGTACATATGCATCACATCCAAATACCCTTAAATGTGAAAGAGAGGGTTTCTTACCAGTCCATACCTCATGTGGAGTCTTATCCTCCAACGCTGATGAAGGTGATCTATTAACCAAGTAACATGCAGTCTCCACTGCCTCTACCCAGAATTCTTGTCCTAAGCCGATATCACTGTGCATGCTTCTTGCCTTTTCCATCAGCATTCTGTTCATTCTTTCTGCAACTCCATTTTTTTGAGGTGTGTATGGAGTAGTCTTCTACCGTGCTATACCACACTTCTTATAGAACCCTTCAAATTTCTTTTTGCAGAACTCCCCACCATTATCTGTCCTCAACACCTTTATCTTCTTCTTTGTCTGGTTTTCCACCAGAGCCTTATATTCTTTAAATCTGTCAAAGACTTCATATTTCTTCCTCAAGAAATATATCCATGTATTCCTTGAGAAGTCATCTATGAATGAAACATAGTACACAGACTTACCCATTGATGGCACTGACACAAGTCCAAACACATCACTGTGCACAAGCTCTAATATCTTGTTTTCCCTCTTAGCACCAGAATGAAAACTCACCCAATTCTGCTTCCCATATACACAATTTTCACATAAGTCAAAATCTAGAGAGCTATTAGACATACCTTCTACCATACCATTTCCATGCAGTATCTGAAGGCCCTTCTCTCCAATATGTCCAAGCCTTTGATGCCATAACATGGTATTTTCTCCAAAGACTGCTAGGCTTTCCACTCCACGTTAGGGAACCACAGAACTGTTGCACCCATCAATAATAGTGCTGCCTTGAAGCTTGTATAGAGTTCCAATCCAAACTCCCCGCATTAATACCAGTGCTTCCTGAACCATCCTATAGGCATATTTCTCTAACACTGTTTTTACCCCTGCATCATCCATCTTGCTTACAGAAATCAGATTTCTGGCCAATGCAGGAATGTGCAGAACACCAGGAAGTGTTCTAATCCTTCCACCTTGCAGCTTCAGCTTGAATTTTCCACGTTAGACGATTCTAGCCTTCCTATCATCACCTAAGAAGACATCACCGCCATCATATTTCTCATACTCACAGAACCACTCCCTATGAGGATTGAAGTGAAAGAATGCATCTGATTCAATCAACCATGACTCATGATCTACATGTGTATTTGAAGAAGAAGTCAAATACACATCCCCACCTTCATCCAATGTGGTTTTTGCCTCTGCAGAAAGAGCATCATTAGATCCCTTTCCTTTCTCAGGAGCTTTAGATCTGCAGTCCTTTTTGTAGTGCCCTTCCTTTTCGCATTTCCACGCACCTTTACAAACTTTCCAGGAGATTTATATCTCCCACTCGAAACCTTATTCTTTTTTCTGTTCTGGGACCTTCCTTGTACAAATAAGGCATCTCCATTATGAACCTCCATATTTCTCCGTCTCATTTCCCCTGATAGCAAGGGTGAGACAATGTCATCAAATTCAAGGTAGTTGTATTGCTACCTATTGCAATAACCAGATTGTCCCACGAATCTGGTAGAGAACACAACAAACTAACGCACTTATCTTCATCTGAGATTTTAATATCAACAGATGATCGCTGACTTACCACAGTATTGAAGGCGTTTAAATGCTCTATCACCGAGTCTCCATCCTTCATCCTCAGGTTATACAGCTTTTTCCATAGGAACAATTTATTCACTAGAGACTTCAATTGGTACAAATTCCCTAGCTTGTCCCATAAGGTCTTCACTGTATCTTCCCCAGATACATTCAACAATACTGAATCTGAGACACACAACCGTATTGTGCTCTTTGCCTTCTGATCCAGTTTCTTCCAGTCTTCATCTGACATTGTTGTTGGTTTAGTACCCGGATCTACTGCAATCCACTGGTCCTTATCCACCAGCAGATCCTCCATCTTGAGCTTCCACAACTCAAAACTCTGACCATTAAATTTCTTGATCTCTATCTTCCCACCGCTCACCATCTTCTTTCACCGCAAGAATCGATCTCGCAGATCTCCCACTGAACAGGGTCTACCTCAGGCCCGAGCAAAAAAAACCCTTTGTAGCAAAGGCGTCTCCTTGAAGCCGTAATTGCTTTGATACCAAATGTAGGTTTTAACCCTGTACAGAAATTATCTATGAACGAATCTTTAAAACAGAAAATAAACAATAGCGAGAGCATAAAACATAAAATAGATAAACACAGAGATTTTCCCCTGGATCCCAAATCGGGACGACCATCTTGATTTTTCATTATATTCCTTTTAGTGTTACAACACATATATATACATGCCGAAGCATACATAAACCCCAATCTATTAACCCTGGATTAGAACATAACCATAGTTCCCTTGACCAAATCTCCAAAATACCAGGGGCTGAAAACCATCATGCTCCAAAATCGTGTGCAAACCCAGGCACAAAACCATGGGTGGATCTGCCCACTGGAAAATAAGGACCAAAAAAATTTTCCGAGGCGCTACCCCGGACCTTGACAAGCCCCCCTTGTTAACCCCCCCCTGCGCGTGATTAGTTTTGGAAAGAATATAACACAAACCCAACAAGTGCAGGGACCTGTCCAAAATTAGCTCCATGATTCTATGAACCATTTGAAATTTTGGACCGATTCGGACCTGTAGCTTACCAATTAGTGTCACATTAAAGTTTATAATATTTTTCATGTATCCTTGTTTAAGAAATATGTGCATGATAATACTCACATTATTGATTGGAAACTACTACAGGTGGAACCAAAACGAGATTTCCTGCCAGAACCTCTCTGCATACTTGACATGAATTAGATTTCGCTGCAGAATCGATCTGTCACTCGAGTTAAAGTGCAATGGAAGCATTTTACTCCCGAGAAAGCCACTTGGGAGCTTGAAAGTGAAATGAAGGAGAAACCAGAACTGTTTCATAGAAAATAAAAATAATGTTAACACCGAGGACAGTGTAAATAGAAGGGGGAGAGGATGTCACAACTCTCCGAAATGGACATATTATTATTATTGTTGTTGTTGTTGTTGTTGTTTGTTTGGTTGTACAAAACAAAACAAAACAAAATTAATGATGACATCAGCATTATGAGAATTCATGAATGATGAATAATGCAATTATGTAAATAAATAATTATCAATAAATGAATATTGGATTGGAAACATTTGGAAATTACACACTTGTACATGAGATTCTAAATCTAGAAAATCTTTCCATGGCAAGAATTCTGGAAGGAATTTTGGATAAACTTAATGGATGGGAGAGAAAAATCCATTAAGTACTTAGTTGGAGATATATGCTAAGTGGGGATTGGCATAAAGCTTTGTGAGAGATAAAAGCAATATTTTGTGAAAAAAGAGCCTAGGCCAGTGGCTATGAAAGCCACAAAAGAGAGACACCGCTAAAGGAAAAATCCTCCATGGAAAGAAGGCATAAAATGTTTGTTGCAAGTATCAACTATGTTGTTGATACTAGAGGAATGGAATCTCAAATAGGGGGTGAGTTGTGAGGATGTAGTTCTATGGTTGGGTGGAAATCAGTGTCTAATTTCGAGTGTGCTCTGTCTATGGTGTTGTTTATGGGTTGTTTTTTGGTATTTGGTAAAGTTGTCTCTACTCTTAGATGCAAATTACAATTGTATCATGATCTGAATTGTGGCTATGAATATGTTTTTGTTTGGTACATAGCGCTTAATTATAAAGTAGTACTCCAAATTGTATGGTTAGAGATTTTATAATTTTTGTTTTGACTTCTGTGTAATTGTTGAACCGTAATCATGATTATGCATAGACACTATAATTACATGTGGTAATGCATAGTACTGCGTAATTGCATGCATGATTGGATATCAATATTATAAATGCACGCATTTGTAGGTCGAAATCTTAATTATCATTGTTTTCCAATTAGTTCACTGAAATATGATTTTTTCTAGAAATATTATGGATCTGGATTCATTATATTAATTGGGTGATCAAGAAATTGAAGTACGTGAAAGTTGAACAGTTACTATGAAACCTTGAGTTATAATTCCTAGCTACTACCTTATCACTGAAGAAGTAGATGTGTGAAGTAGGAATAAGGATTTATCGCCCTGATAGGCATAAGTATTATTCTCACTGCAACTGTGGAAATTAAAGAAAAAGATAGAAGTTTAGTAAACTAATCTTCTATGTTGATTGGTTCGGATTTATTTCTTACAGATATTATTTGTCTTCAGATTTTAACCAAAATAGTAATAGTAAATTACAGTGTTGGAATAAAGGCTAACCCATGACGCATAGTGTATGGGGTATTCTATACTAGAACGAGTAGGAAAATTCTGAAGATGATTCAGTTAAGTATTTCCATATAACAATAGAAAAAAATAGAAATTGACTTTACTGATAAGCTATTTTTCAATAGGTGTGTATTATTAAAATAGGAGAGTCTTAGTTCAATAGTTTACCCACGGATGAGCAGAATCAAGACTATATTTGGGAATCTGGAATAATGTGTAACAGGAATTCCCAATAGGACTCATGTAGGTCCCTATTCCAGGACCAACAACTACGATGTACGGTAGAGTTCTGTGATTAAAAAATAAAAGAGGACATTTAAGACTCCTATTATGACATCAATGTAACCATCATAGGAAATTTGTAAGATAAGAATGAAATATCAACACCACTCCAATAGCAAAATGAAGGATATTACCTCATGCTAGCTGAATTTTATAATTACAAGATAACATCATAGATATGTAATTTAAATTTGAGCAAGTATAAAAGCACACTGTTGATCTTTCAATAAGAGAAAATCATTATTCGGAAATTTATGCGTTCATGGTATAATATCATTAAAACACAATGATAATCATTATTCGGAAATTTATGCGCCCAGGGTAAGGATAGAACTAAGGAAAGTGGGTATTAAGCAATTTTTCAACTACAAATTGTTATAATTATATTCAAAATCAAATTGACCTAACATTATTAAATTAAATTCAAAACAGTTGTTACACAGTAATTTGTCACCGTCCCTACCATTCCCCGTCCCGCACAATGGAGGACCCATTTTGTGACCTGTGAACATTGTCATGCCTTGAAAACATCATCAATGCATTCCTCTAAGCATGAGCTTCATTTGCCCTTGAGACATCTCCTTGCAAAAATCATGAAAAACATCCCTTTTTGCATTGGCGCGGGCGAGCAGTTCAGTACTCGCGCCAATGGGGAAAATCCTGCAAAGAGGTCGCGCCAACTGGCGCTCTGTCATAGAGCAGTATTCGCGCCACCCATTTTAGGGACTGTTTTTTAAATAAAGATAGCGGAAGTTGAGTTCCAACAAACTCAGAAACCATTGCCTATCTTGAGTTGGGAGGTTTGGCTGCGGGAGTTCTATGGAAGGGAAGTAGTTTTGACACCTCCTATGGAACCTTCCTTGTTGATAGGGCCAATCCCATAATAATAGGGATCCCAACTCCCTCCTTCCCCATCTATAAAAGCCTGCTCAATTCCATGGCAAGCTAGTCTTGAAGTGCCTAAGCTTTGTATCTCCATATCCCCAAGAGCCTTTGTGCTGTAAAGAATCCTCTCTTTCCCTTAAGGCCGGCTCAAGTAAGGAGACCATTGTCGAGAGACTCCGGAGAGGTTTTCCCTTTCCTTGGCGAGCTTTGCGAGACGTGGACGACCGGAGACCCGTCCGAAGGAGACCGCGGCGTCAGAACTTGGTTGTAATCTTTCTTCGTTCATTATTTAATAGATGATTATGATTATGGTTCCACTCCGTTTTCCATCATGTTAATGCGAGTAACATCCTTTCTGACTGATGTTTAGTTACGTGTGCTGGATTTTATGCTTGTATCTGTTCGTTTCTTCTGTGTGCAGGTGTTCATCCGCGGAGATCGTGGAAGAATTGTGATCTGCCGAGGCTGAGGAACGGGGACGCTTCTTCTTCAGATCATAGCGTGGGAATCCAGGTAGGCTTCTATCCTTAGTCTTTTCATTCGTAACTAGGAGCTTGCGTCATAGCATTGTTTGATTGTTGCTAGACCCCTGCTGGGCTAGTAGGGATCGCCTCTGTCCGCAGAGGGGATTTACCTCCTCAACAAATTGGCGACTCCGCTGGGGATCGTCCGGATTTCATTGTCTCGTTTATGTTGTCTCGCTTTGATTGTTTTATGTTTCCCCTTGCTTGATGAACCTTCTGGGTTGGGTTCTTTCACTGTTTTTGCTGCTTGGTTTGCTTAGCTTGCATTGGTCTGCTTCTGGAGTAGCTTGTTTTTAATTTTTGGCTGAGAAACTCAACTGGCGCGGTTTTTAACCCGACAGTCGCGCCAATTGGCGCACGTTGCCTTTGTCTAGCCCGCGCCAATTGCTTTCTGGCGCCAGTTTCACCCTTACAGTCGCGCCACCCCTGTAAGGTTTTTGAGTTTTCTCATTTTTGAGCTCTCTGGATTTGATCAGTGTTTTTTCTTCTTGATTTTCCGACTGCCTGAGTGTGTTGGAGTCCTGTTTGACTGGGAATTCACCTCTGTCCTTTGGTTGTTTGCTTTTATCTACCGATTTCACGTTTTAAGCCCTAGGGCATCTAGTGGCTTAGTGTATCGAGCCCTCCTTGGGGATTTTGGTGTTTTGATTGTCCTGTCAACTATCTGATTGATTCTCCGCATCCTCTAAGTAGTTGTTCATTGTTTTATTGCGATTTTTGGGTGATTGTTCATTCCTTCATTCGAAATTCGTTTGGTCTTGCCTTGGACCTAGATCACATGGTCCATTGGAAGCTTTTGAGTCTTTTCTTCATTTTGAGAGACTTTGGTCGATTTGGGGAGCTGATTGCTTGTGTTGTCGAGTGAAATTTGTTTGTTTCGCTCTCTTGGAAATCGTTTCTCAAGTTGTTCCGTTTGTTTTCAAGTTTGTTCAG